>PVLA01000827.1:0-447084 GCA_004027455.1 Hydrochoerus hydrochaeris | reverse complement strand
GGGGAGGGAGGAGAGAAAACTTTCCATCACTCCTTCCTACAGAGGCAAGCCCATTCATTATGGCTCTACCCTCCCAATCTAAATATTCCTCTAGCACTCAGTTCCGAATCCCATCAATTTGAGGATTCTAAAACGGTCATCAGATGCTGATAACCTGGTGTCTATGGGATTTTTTTATAACTTCCCTGTCCCTACCATTAATGCAGAATTTTCTAACTAAAATTGAGAAAAAATTTATCCTATAATATTTTCAAAGTTCTTTTAGGAAAGCACATTTCATTATCTGCTGGCACAGACATTTCTGATTAAAAACAGAAAATTGTGCCTGTGGCGCAGGACCTATTGGTTATTCAAGCTTCTCAAATGTGACATTACAGTACAAAGGCCACACATTGCTAAAAAAATTGAATACATCAGTATACAACTTTTAAAATTTTCAGTAAGAATTAATTTTAACTATAAGATCCTGGAATGCTTCAACTGCATTCATTCTCATTATGCCAATATTCATTGAATAATCAGTCTTTCCCTTGGCAATGATAGGCTAAACTGAGACACAACTGAGACCACTGAGGCAGGCACAGTCTTGAGACTCAACGGGGGCAGAGAGGGAGAGCGGGAGCAACACAGGAGATTAAATGTCAGCACATGGAGGCGGGGAGATGGTCAGAGGTTCCATGTCCATGGTGGCCTCAGTGCGCCCAGGGTGGGGTTCGTGGTGGGGAAGGTCAACCCCTTACAGTGAGTGGGGGACCTTGGTACCCTCCCGGGTTTCAGCACCAGTACTAGGCTAAAGGGAGGTGCAACTGAGACCACTGAGGCCACAAAGTCAAAGCAACATGTGAGGACGACATTGCCGACCCAGCAGTTGGTACAAGGGTGAAAAGCCTTTGGCAGAGAGCAAGGGGTAGGGCGTGTTTCTATAGGGGAGTTTAGGTAGGAGAGGGAGGCATTGATGAGGGAGGGTGCAAAATTTTGGGTCGCCAAGTCTGAGGCCAGGTGATAGACAGGGTTGGGTACAGGTCAAGGTTGCAGGCACAGCGTGTCTCTTGTGGTTTTTCCTGGAACCAGCCTTTTGCAGGTTGAGCTGTGTGAGGGCAGCCGCTGGCTTCCTGTTTAAAGCCCCCCAGGTGTGAATAACATCTGATGGGGGGAGTTTGCCTCTCTCCTAGCTGGGTGGGGGTCTAGTTCAGAGACGGACGGGCAATATTTTACTTCACCACTAACAAACGTGTTGTCCTAGCAGAAAGACAGTGCCACCTTCCTCTTCTCTACTAAACAGTAATTTGAAACTCATCTCTTGAAAAAGTTTAGTGCTGCTCTTAAAATTTGTGATTAAAATACATACAAAGAAATAAGAAATAGACTGTAATTTCTACTCTGTGAGGAATTTATATAGAAGTAAAACCTATTGTAGGAATGATAAAATAATTGACCTTGCCTGGGAAACAAATGAAACAATTGCTGTTAGCTTGGCTTTCTGTCATTTTGTGCAAAACATTATATTTGACAAAATTGTATGAAGAATTTTTGGAGGCCTAGGATAGAATCAACTCCTTCCAGAGGAGAGTTTCATGTGGCATGCATCTCTCAGGACACTAACAATAGATGGTCTCCCAAGTCTGATTTCAGGAGAGTTGGATTACCTTAATTTCTGGGGTGCAGTTTTACAGGGCCCCCATTAAAGTGTTAGCTATTTAGAAAAACCCTAACTTTGGTCGACTTGAAGCTTCAACTCCTACTCCTAAAAACATTTGAATACACTCTTCTTATTCACGGTGCCATGGCTCCCTATTTCAGTACTGAAAAATAAGTGAAAATTCACTGTGAACTTCCATGGATTCCCAGATTGTGGCCTGGTGGTCATCCTGACAGCGCTATGAGCTTCCAGGCTGGCGATGCCATCTATGATTCTCAGCAGCAAAGGTGCTCTGAATTCCCTAGTCTACTTTATTAGGGACACATATGTCATGTTTTCTGTAACTTTATACAACTTCGTATGTCTATGGCTGAATAAATTTTTCTGAACTTAGTAAAGGACAGGCAAATTAAGGTCATCTGTATCCAACCAGTAAAGAAAACTAAGCTACTACTGAATTTCTACCCATTATGCTTCCATGATAAGATTTCTGGTCCTTGTGCCATTTGCTTCAGCAGTGTTAGACTAGGAAAGTGACATCACCAACCCAAATCCTTTGGTAGTAGGAAAACTGTAAACCTTCATGTCTTTATTCACTTGTACATTTGGTCAGCAAAGTTATCAGTGTCTCTCCCGTGCTGAACTGGACATTGGGAATTTAGAGGACAGCAAAAGCTGCCATAGGTCTCTCTCCTCTTACATGTCTTAAAATTCAGCCTGACTTGAAATACCATATGTCCCAATAATGTGACCATCATGTGCAACTTGATGTTGGGTACAAGCTCTGAGAAATGCATCTTTAGGTCTCATCATTCTGGGAATGTTACAGTGTGTCCTTACACAAACTGGATGTGTAGGTCTGACTTCTTGATGCATTTAAGAGACCATGTAAGCACAGGACGCATCAGGCTGCCTGCTGGGGAAGCAGTACACAGTTAGAGTTGACTGTGTTTTAGAAGTAGGATTAGAGTCTAAAATAACAATATAAAAACCGTGGTGTGATAAACTCAACAACCTAGTTGTTTATTATTCATGTCAAATACTATGTCCCCGCCACACTTGTTTCTGCTGTGGTTTCAAAGGCCCAGCAGTGCAGTAAGTTGTCTGAAAGCAGAATCAGAAAGCATGTGAGTCATGCAATAACCTGCTGCATCACTGGGCAAAAGAAAGACTTCAGCTTTACTACAGTCTTAGGGGGCCAAGATCCCATGGGTGGTCTGTCATTGGATAAAGCATTGTGTGGAAGCACTTTATTTTAATTTCATGAGAATAAAGAATTACCAGTGATGAAATTTCAATATTTTAAATTTAAATAAGCTGCATGACAAATTTAGTCAACTTTTCTCTTCTTTCTGCAAAGGAAATTTGACAAGTGAGTTCCCCTGAATTTCCCAAGGACTCCAAGTTTGGTTTGTGATGAAAATAAAACTCTTCTAGCTCCCTGAGGGTTCTTTTTGTTAGGCCACAAGGACCGCTTTAATCCTCCAGTGCTTTGAACCATCTTCAAAAACACATTTTAGACACAGGAAATAATCGCTGACACTTTGAGTTATAGACATAATGACTAAAATGCTATTTTTTCTTGTTCATGTACATTCTGAATTAATGTTAATCTCAAAAAATCAAACTCTGTCCACTGTGGTCAATCAATTGTACTTAATATATGGTGCAACCAAACTTGAAAATTGTGTCAAGCATGCATGAGCCTACTGCCACTTGAAACCTCAGATATACTAAATATTACTTATGCATCTGTAGCAATTTTGTTTAAGAGTTTATTTGCCAAGACACGGTTTTGCTAGTACATTTCCGTGTTCTCATTATATTAATTATAGTAAAATAATTGTTCTACATTTGTTTTCATAATCATTAATTTATAGTATTAAAAGATAATAAGGTAACAGAACAAGGAAATTAAATATTGAGCATTTTATTAACTGAATCTATGAATATTCTCAATATTTAACTGATGACAATTCTAGTGGCATAGTAGCACATGAATTCTTACTGTTGTTTCTTAAAGTAAATTTAATTTTTGTAACAGATTATCATGGTATATAAGAGAAATTACCTGTAATATCAAAGATTATTTCTTATCATAACAATATTTACAGAAGGTTAATAAGTCAAATTGTACTTTGAACCAGTCTGACACTCCCTAGAGGGAAGACATTCCCAGTAATTTTATAAAAAAGTAGCTACTCATATAATTGGGGAGAGGGAAAAAATAAAGTTGTGCAATGAGTTAGAACAATAAGGACTCTAGCCAGTCAGCAGCCAAGTGATCTCCCCAGTACATATCTAAGTGGTGAGCTGTACTGATGTGTACACTGCATTTCATAAAATGGTTCCCAGTTTGCTAAAGAGTATAGAAAATAAAGCAACTCATTCTCATTTCTAACAAAATTTCTAGCAAACTTTGGTGTGTATTCATAGTCCAGGTGGCATATTAAAACTGTGAGGGTCCAAAATTAACTAGAAGTGCAAAAAAAGTCTAAATTTAACTGGTTTGCATCCAGGAAATTACTCTAAGGACATTTTTAATAGTGACAGAGGTAAATGGTTTTTGCATTGCAATCCCTGGAGAAATATGCAAGAAGAAATTACAGCTTCTATTATAATAAATAAAATGAAAGCCAGGTCTGTGTTTCTCAGAACACAATCTTGGCAGAGCAAATTAAAATAAATAGAAACTAGGACTTTAGCTCAAAATATAAAATTTATGTGAGTAGCTATAACTATTTATACCTTGACTTTGTGTACATCAGTAAGTAATCCATTCTTTGCTCACGTTCTCATGACCATGCATTTCAGAAAATTATGTTTTTCCTGTGACTCTATTATTGGAACAGTAAAGGAAGATACAACAATGGCCTCATGCTTGATGAAAAGAAATTGAAACTATGCATTACTGAGAATTCTCATTTTCTAAATCTCTCATAAGCCACTTGAGATGTCTGGAATCTTCTTAGTTTTCCATTTGTTCTCTTTTGGCACATCCAGAAACCTGTGTGCAGTTCTTAGGGAAACTCGTTTGCCCCTGCACTCACATCAAAGGAACAACTTTTTAATGATCCCTAAGCTATAGAAAGTCAGATAGTTTCTTCTGCCTTTGTGGAACTATACAAAGAAAGCAGAGGATATTTTATTTCTCTCCTTAATTGCCTTCTAGTTCCCAAGGTAAGCAAATGAAATTATGGGCAAAGATTAGAGGATCATCAGAGGTTGTTTGCTACAGTGCAGGCATTTTCCCTGTCTAAAATGTGTTTATAAAAGTGTTATATGAAACATAGCTTTGGGTAAAGGGAAATAGAGCAGTGGAAATAATTCAAAAAGTACAATAATTTAAGTTGAAGTTATCATAGTAAAGAAATGCATGGTATTTTTAATAAAAGAATGATTCTGAGCCTTGGGGTGTTGGTTTCTGCCCTTTAGGATGAAACATTATAAATGCCAGATAAGCAGATCTGTGCATAAGATCAGCTGGTTTACATTGGGGGTTGCTTGCAAGAGCCCCCTATTTTGACTGTTACTCTTTTGTAGTTGTCTATTCATTCTTTGTGACTTCTTTCATGTGAGTATAATCAGAAGAAAGGAAATATTTTCCAATTACATATTTTCATTAAAATTTTACTCTAGTCTCTAAACTTTTTGATTAATGAAATAACAGAGGACTGAAGCAAAATAAACACAGACACAGGAGTTTTGAGTCTGAATTTCAGAGGCATTCCTTACTGTGTTGATACACTTGGACATTTTATTTAGATTGTCTACTGCTGAACTTTCTCAGTTGAATGCAGTACTAGAAGCCATATGAAGTACAGAACCCCAGGCCCAGTGTATGGACAGATGCTACTCCAAACGTAGCAGCTACTGTGGATGGCAGAATAGATTATTAATCAGTGCATACATTTTCTCTTATGCTGCCCCAACACAGCAGCAAAAATACCCCACAAGCAAACACAGGAACTTAAATTTGAATCCTGGGTTCTGTGATCTAGGTTTGCTGCTTCACTTGTCTTCTTCATCCCCTGTGACCATCCGGGAAGTCAGCTAAGGATGGAATGTTATAATGCTTTCAGCTGGACAAAAACTAACTTTCCCTCCACGCCGCTTGCCATAGTGTTAGTCATCTTGTTTCCTGGTGGAGGGCAGTTTCTGAGGACCTGAGATATGTGGGTCGGGTTTCCTGCATCAAAATGTGAAGCCAGGGATGTAGAGACAGGGATGATGCTGACTGGGAATTCTGTAGGCAAATCAGTCTTGGCCTTTTTGCATTGTTGTTCACCATGGGAAGAAAGTGGAAGTGAGGAATGAGTGCAGAATGCAGGAAACAAGAACAGGATGGCCACTGCTAGAGCCCCTACATCTGCTACCACAGAGGGGCAGTCCTGTTTCCAAGGTCATTTCAAATCCTAGACAAATCTTCCTTAACTGGGTGCAACTGCAGCGTTACAGAGGAGGGAATTCCTCCGGCTTCTTGTGTGCATTGCGTCTGTTCACAGGTCTCTTGGTTTTTGTTATACATTTCAAGCAAATAAACAATAAGTAAATCATGTCATAAAATTGATTTGCTTTGCTATACAGTTCCATTCACCTTGTCACATGTACAGATTTATGTATCTGCCACAAATTAGGCAGAGGGATGATTGTGTTGTTTCGGGAAACCTCTGCATGGTTATGTAACCCCCCATCCACATGCTTATGCACTTCCATGGACATCTGACAAACTTGAGAGTCACACTGAGACTAGATTCTTTGACTCAGTGTAGTATCCTGAGATTCATACAATTTTGGGGGTGCATCAATAGCACATTCATTTTTATTGCTAATTCATGTCCCATTTTATATCCTACCAATTGAATGAAGAACTGTTTGGTTTTGGGTTCTGGAATATTATATATAATATGTTATATGTATATATATATATATACATATAACATATTAGAGTCATGAATATGTACATTCACATAAATCAAGTTAAATTTTGTTTGTATATTACATTTGTTATATACATATGCACCTATGTGTATATATATTTGACTATAGTTGCTGCATGAATGTAATTTTTTATGTTTCCAAGATAAATACCACCCAGTAGATTGCTGATCCACACTGTGAGTGTATATAGAACATTAAAGAGATTATTCATGATTTTCAAACTGACTGTGCATGCATGTTTGCAGATTTTTATTTGTTAATTTTTTTGACATAAGCTTGCGCTATGTATACCAGGGTGGCCTTGAGCTTGCTGTGTAGTCCAGGATACATGGTTGTCTTGACAATCTTCCAGCCTCTGCCTCCTGGGTGCAGGAATTATAGTTGTGTGCCACTGGGAAGGTTTTAGCAGTTTTGTGTAAATTTTGCAGCGGTTGTGTATTCTCTTCAGTTTGGTACTACTGAAGAGGAATGTTTGTCAGGCATTCTAGTAATTTTGTAGGGATACCCCATCAAGGTTTTAATTTGCATATTCCCAAAACTTAGTAATGCATACTTTTCAGATTATCTATTTGCCATCTTTATATTTGACAAAGTGCCTTTTCAAAACTTTGGTCCGTTTATGAATTATTTTTTGAAACTAGGATTTTAAGTGTTTTTTACATATCCTAAATATAAGTTCTTTAAAACAGTTGCCTATGCATAAAATTTGCATCCTATTATTTTAACTGTGTTTTCCAGAGAATTTTTAAAAATAAACAGGAAGCAATGCACTGATTTTCTTTCTTGTATGGAGGATCATCTTAGCATCAAGTCTAAGAATTTTTTATCCTATCATAGGTAAAGAAGGTTTTCCTCTATTTTTCCTAAATGATTTGTATGTAGTTTCACGTTTCAAACTTAGGTCTTTAAACTACTTTGAGGTAACTTTTTTTTTTTTTTACGAAGTTTAAGGTTTTTGTAGGTGTCCTTTTTTCCCATATGTGAGGCCAATCAATTCAACTCTTATATTGAAAAGACCATGGCACCCATTGTTATAAGATATTAGAGACAAATAGTTTATGCCAATGCTTCTATTTTCAGACAGCTTTCTTTTATTTGTCTAGTTCTAGTGTCCTGACCTGTGTCATATTCCGTTTGCCTGAAAGATATCCTGTAACATGTAACATCTTTTTTACAGACAATTTGGTACCTACCAATTGCCTCAGGTTTTGATTATTCTGACTTTTTTTTCCTTTTAAAGAATATAATCTCTGACTATAAAATTTCTGACTATTAATATTGTCTTTCAAAACTTTTAAAGATTTAATTCCTGTGTCTTTTATTCATTAGTTTTTAATGAGATTTACATGTGTTCATCTGTAGGTAAAATGCACACCCTGAACTCCAGCTGCCTGCTTGATTTGCTCTATGGAATTTTTTCTCTGTGCTTTGGTTATAATATAGCTGAGTGTCACTTCTTTTTTAGTGTGTGTGTGTGTGTGTGTGTGTGTGTGTGTGTGTGTTCTACTCTTGGATGTATCTGACTGAGCTATCTTGTGGTTTTATTTTGGTATTTAATTCTACAAATATCTCCGCAGCTCATGGAATTATAGTAATGTGCACATTACATTGTTTTTTTTTTTTCCAGTCTTTGGAAAATCTATTCTATGATTTTTACTTCTTTTACTCTTTTTGCATTTCAGTGTGAGTAATTTGTATTGGGTATTTGCAGGTTCATTCATTCTTGTTTGGTCATTGGAAGTGCTTTCATGTAGTATTTAAAAATATTTTTAATTTTTTGCTGTTTTGATTTCGAGAATTTACAACTGTTTTATAATTTCCATCTCTAACACTATTAGCCATCTGGTCTTGTGTTGTCTGCCTTAAACATTTTTCTGATGATTTAAATTACCTTTTACTGTGCATTATAATTTTTTAAAAGTCTAGGTACATTTCCACGGGGTAGCAGATAGCATTTCAATCTGGGAATCGCTGTTACACTCAGTACCTGAGTTATGCTTGATGTTTATTTCTTATATGGATAACAGGCTTAAACTTCTCTGGAATGCTTGTTTATGAACAGCCTTCTAGCTCTGATGCTTATCATTTTGATAAGTATTAGAGAAAGTTTATTTCCAACAACTCTCTCTGTCATAATCCACTGTCATTATTAATTAGGCTTCTACGTGTGCTAAGATGATGTAGGAAGGGAATTCTCTATTTCTTAGGCTCTGCAGTACAAACGTGCCAGTGTATGCTGGCGCTGGGTCAGACCTTCACAGGAGAATTTTCCTCCTTCACAGCTACAGGCTCTGCCCTCCTAAGTCATTCTCTGCTGGCAACCCCGGTGCTTCAGGCTTCCTAGTCCTGTCCACCAGATCTTCTTTCCCAGAGACAATGGCATCTCCTGTGTCCTTGGGTGGCGTTGATAAGAGGGGTTGCAGCAAGTTCACTGCCCTGGACTGTGGCAGAAGTGGCCTGCTTAGGAAGCATGGCTGGTTTTCTCCCCTTGTGCAGTGGCTCTTTTATTCCCTCGGGGAAAAGAACTTTGTGTATTTCTGTTATCCCCTCCTGAAGCCAGTAATATTGAAACACGTTCTGCAGATCTACACTTTCAAAGGTTTTTTTTTTTTAATTAATTTCATTAGTACATGTTGTGACACATAAAAACTGCATTTTGGGAGTTTCTGTATAAAAAACCAGCAAAAGTGTGCCGCAGCCCTACAGCTGCTGGCTTCAGTAGCTTCTCACTCTTGTGAGAGCTCAAATTTGACCTGGAGCAATGTGTCAGACTTTCAGGTTTGATCTTTCTATTGGTTTATGTAGACTCTTGTAGCTTCTGCCTAAGTAAATAGGCTTCCTGCAGGTGCCTGAGGCCTGGCTGATTCCTAGACTTCAAAGTTTTTGATGTTTTTAGCTTTTCCTGCCTGGGAAATGAGTACTGCCACTATCTTTTTATGTATTTGAGCTAAAATTGGGAGTGGCTGGAAAGTTTCTGTTGATATTTCAATTTATACTCTCACAGGCTGAATTGCATGATAATTTATTTCCAATAATAAATAAAAATAGCTTAAATAAATTTAGAGTTATTTTCTTATTTTCAAACATAAATCATGTCATATATACTAAAGTCTGTGAATAATTTGAGGATATTTTCCCCTCAGGTACTATTAGAAAGTTTCAGTGTCATGTGAATTATTAAACAATAGAAAATATACACTAATCTTTATAAACACAGAAACAATGTTCTAAAGTAAAAATTGCAGAAATTAGGAATAATTAGGTTGTAGATGACAGCATAGTAACCAGATTTGTGAGCATTAATTAGTGTTTGTGTTAAAATTTATCAACAAAGAACATAATCACATTCTTGCTTTTCCTTAAAATTCACAAAACAACACATTTTAGAAGATTTGACAACTTTTTGATGCCAATAACAGCCTAGATTATTTAGAATCTCACTGAGTTTTGCTATCTTGTTTCTTATTTTTTAGTGATGAGTATTATGAAGACTTTTTAATAACACTGGAAACTAATAACTTCTGTTCAAGGGCACTGAGATTTTTGATCAGAAAAGATATTTTAGTGCATTTTTTTACAGAAGTTTATGGATATAAATGATAAATTATTGTTTATCTGAATGACACTGTATACCAAAGATTTCTGCCACTGTAATTTCATTTAAAAAATATGAAACTGTCAATAACATACTCCTACAAAAGGGTGATGCTTTACTAAAAAAAATAAAGCATATCACTGCACTAGCAAATTTTCTTAGAGAAAAAAATCCTCTTACTTTCCATGAGATTTTAATTTCCTTACAGTCAATCAGAATAATAAAATGCTAAAAAATCATTTACTGTGTGAGTGTAGTGATTCTGTACTTTGAGTGTCATGTGTGTTAAACAGTGCACCCTCATCTAAATTTCTATACTGAAATACTAACTACTAGTTTCACAAAATTCAATTATGTTTAGAGATACCATAGGGTTCTTAAAAAGTTATTAAAGATAAACTAGGTCCTTAGGGTAGGCTGTTGTCTAATATGTTTTGTGTCTTAGCAAGAGACTAGGACCTAGGTATATGCAGTGAAATGACCAAATGAACACCAAGAGAAAAGACGCTCATCTACTGGTCAGGCAGAAGGACCGTAGAGGAAACCAGAGCTGTCAGCACGTTATGATCCTGCACTTTTGGAATCCAGAACTGTGATAAAAATTGGTGCCATTTAAGCTAGTTTTTTTTTTTTTTTTGCATTTTGCTATGGCAATCCTAACAAACTAATATAAGTGACTGTAGATAATTAATTTTGTATTACTATACAGAATCTGAATGAGACCCACATAAATCACACAGAAACTCTTCTCAGTTCCTTTAATTTCGTGAAGATGATTATGGACAGACCAAAGAAAAAAGAATAAGAGTCATCACTATGAACGCAGAGTGGGAAATTTGACAAAGCTGGAGAATATGTAAACTTCAAAATTATCATCAATTTTAGTTCTCCACTTGATAATAAAAGACACAGGTGTTTGCGATAGGCCCTAACTCAGTGTTATTCTTATCCAAGAAACCGGACATTCTGTTTAGGAGAGCAGTAGTGTATACTACACTAGGCTGCCATACCACACATTGAGACACTAAGGCAGAATCATACTATTTCACTGGTATCTATTTTTTTTTAGTATCTATCTTCCTATGAACACTTTTCCACTTTAACGATAAATATTGACAACAGTAATATAATTAAATCATGAAGGAAAAGATTATTTGAGGGCTAAAATGTGCCACATGCAGACTACTGGGGACCCAAGGGAAATAGCAGGAGCCGGCAACTAATCCACTGATGCCCTTTAACAGAAGGAGGCTCAGAGGAAAGACAGGTGGCATCCTGGCATCATTACAAAAGCACCCGGATAGGTGCCACTGTCAACAGTAAATAATGTGATGGGCTATTTTATTATCAAAATTGAATTATCTGGTGAGTTAATTATGGTTAAAAATATTAAAATATTTGTTGAGTTATTTCGAGTAAAAACTGTTTTTGGTAAGTAGACTTGTATGGATCTTTAGAAAATTTCTTGTAAGTCCTAAGTGCCTAAATGCAGAATAGAGATATTGATAGCCCTAAATGCTTCAGGTAACTGTTTCTACGTACTGTATCTATTAACCTGAAAACTATATTGAAAAAGAAACCCAAGTTATCAATCATATTTTGCCCTGGCTTCTCCGAACTTTGTTTGGGTTTCTGTGTTTTTATATAGTTCAGTGATTACCCAGCCTTCATTACGGTTGACTCTGACTATGCTTTTGATCAGATATACTAATGATTATGTTAGTTCAGCAGGGTATAAAGCTAGTGTTCCAACAGTGATGGAGCTTTATCCACTCCAGTACTATCCTGAGCAACAGTGTAAACTGTGATGCTTATCAAAGTGTGGACTTTACCATTATGCTCCCAAAACATATAACCATGGGAGTTATTACTTAAAGTAGAAAATCTGCAAGTCCAAATGCAGTCCTCTGAGCTATTAGCATATTTTAGTTCCATAATTCTTCATCTAGAAACCTTGAGGCAAAGTGTAATTTGGACTTTAGATATTTGGTCTGATCAAAAACTACAATTAATATTTTAATTAAAAATAATTTATTATCATAAAAGACACAGCCATTAATCTCCCTCAAAATATTCTGCTTCACTTCAATACACTAATTCCATCATTTTTGTCACTTTCTGAAGCAGTTCTGGAAGTCCTCTTTCCTGAGAGTCTTTAGTTGCATTTTCATGGCTGCCTTGATGTTTTGAATTGATTGAAAATGATTAACGTTTGTGGAAATTTTGATTTTTGCAAAAAGCCAGAAAACACATGCTGCAAAATCTGATGATAAAATGGATAGGAACACACCATAATGTTTTTAATTGACAGAAATTTCCTTAAACTGCTGTAGAAAGTGGTAAGAATGATGGAATAATTCTGTGTGAATCAAGGGAGAGCATTTTCAGGAGGTCATCTGCAATATATTTTTTGCCGTAAAAACATTTTTAAAATTTAAATATTCATTGTATATTTTGATCCAACTTTGGAATGAAGACATAAGTTAGATATTATAAGCCATAGGACAGAGAAAGTAGAGTTGAAAGTTGAACTCCAAACTTAAAATATTTACACTTCTTAAATTAAGCATATGATTACCACCAACATATCACACTTATATATGATAATACGCTACTTTCTGTCAGTTCAGACTATGTTGCCAAATAAACTAAAAACCAAAGCATTCACTTTTCAGAGCTCTTTGATTCTATAAGACAATAATCATATTATCAATAAATAATAGTCTTTGAAATAGCTAAAATGTATTTGGTTTCCCATTTTAAATTTACCTGCCCTGTTTTTTCTGCTTGCTATGAATTTGCCATCTAGTTATTTGTATCCCACTTCATGAATTTAATTAAGGGCATTGATTCCTGAATAACTTGAATTCCTCCGTCTTTTGTCTTTGTTGAAGCACAGGCTCAAGCAATTTTATTTTGAAAATGGATCTCTAGGGGAAAGAGTAGATGCTACTGCAAGAACAAAAATGTTTTAATTTTTTTGTATTTACAGTTCATATTTTGGGGAGAGTAAAAATTTTTGGACTCAAAGTCATTTTTTTTGGCAGAACTCTGAAGATACTGCTTTATTTTGCTTTTAACTCACTGCTGCTGAAGGGTTCTTTGATGACAGCCAGGTTTTTATTTCTTTGACTATAATCCAATCCTTCTTCAGAAAACCCTTGGTATCTTCTCTTTATTTTTTATTCTTTGGAATTTCAGGGGGATGTTCTAAGATGATGGTCCAGGTTTTCATTTATTTATCCTCCTTATTACCTGACAGATTATTTCATTACTAGTAATTTTATCTAAATTTAAACTTTTATGAAATGTTCTATTAATTTTTTTATGTTCTTTGTCTATTTGTTTCTGTTCTTTCTTTACATTTTAATTGATTTTTATCTTTTTGGTATAATCTTGCATGTTTCTTAGCAGTTTACATATTTCTAATTTTCCTCTGGAATACAGAAAATAACTTAAGTTTCAAGAAATTTCAAAGTTCTTAACAAACAAAATTATTATTTTTGCTTGACTTACTTATATGACTTGTTTTAAAATGTTTCTTACATGTTTTTATATGGATAAATTAAAGGATTGTTGAACATAATGTTTTTCCTTCACTATATCTGGTTTAATTTTTTCTAGCACTCATTGTGCTGTTTAAAGATCTTGAATTTTCTTTTTCATCCTGTGTGTGTTACTACAATATTTTATGATGAGTGTACGCTGGAGAAAACCACTGTTTGATACCAGACATTCCTTGCAGTGTTCAAGTCCACATGGCTCTCATTCAACATATTATGGCCTAGAAAAATTCACCAAAAAGGAGACAAATTAGAAATTAGAACGTATGGCTTTTGAGCTTATCTGGTCAGGCACAGGTTGGAATGTTCCTTCTGTCCTCATGAAATCACTCAACTGCCAAAGCCAGAACTGTGGCATAGGAATGTATCATTTTTCAGTAGCTGCAAACAAAATGCTTCATCTCTAACCTGATTTAAACAATACAATCGGTTCATTAAATTTGTCAGCCAGAGGTCTGGGCATGACCTGTCTAGCTTCTCTGCTCAAATTCTCAGAAGCTAAAAATCTCGCTGATGCCTGCTCTTCATCTCTTCCATGTGTGGTCATGACAGAATTCAGTCCTTGCCATTCTCACACTAAGGCATTTTCCTCTTGCTGTATATGATGGCCAAGACCACTCTTTGCTCAGGGGATACCTGAATTGGTTCTCTTCTATCTTCCCAGGCCATGACGGGCCATCTCTTAGGTAGAACACTGATGATGTTAGAACCATTTTTTTTTTAATGGAGAGTTCAGTCTTATTGAATCCTGAGTCACTCAGACTCTATGTTAAGGCCACCTGACTAGAATATTAAATAATCTGTGCAATTCCTTTTCAATAGCACCCAGATAAGACCTAGAAGAAATGATGTCCTTGCCACAGGTGAGACACTTCACTACGTGAAGTTTTACTGGGACAGTGAATTTGTTTCTCTGCCTTTTACTTTTCTCACAAAGCCTTCCAGGCATGGGTTATCAACATGGTCTACTTTCTATATACAGCAGACAAGGTTCTCTCTAAATCCACCCATAGAGGCTTACTAGGCTGGTGAGCTTCTCCATCAAACTCAAAGCTATCTGAAAGTTTATAATGTGACCTGATTTGCGAGAAGTGTCTTTGCTGATATAATGACTGAAGATGAATTTCTACTGGATTAAGTTGTGCCCTACTCTAATGAGTGTTGTCCTTGTGAGTAGAGATACCATGGAAGCTGGGAAGAAGCAATGCAAGGTGTGTCCTTACATTTTCCAGGCATTATAACCTTGCCAATGCCTTAATTTCAGACTTATAGTTTCCAAAATGGTGAAAAGATGCATTTTTATTGTTTTAACCTATCCAGTTGATGGCATATGGAAATTAGTCCTTAGGGCATGTGTTTTCTGACTTTCACACCATGTTCTGAGTTTATAATTGTTACCCAACACTATTTTTTCTTCTACTTACATTGAAAAGATACTTACAAGTAATAAAGTCATATGACAGAATCTACAATTAGTATTACCACCATGTGGATTTTGTATAAATCAATGGATCCTTTTCTGTCGATAACCTACAACACATTACCCATGGGTCTGAATTTGGCAGCTGCTTGCTATAGCAGGCTAGGATGTATCACTATGCTCTGAGCACCAGGACATTAGCCAGGGCTGTCCAGAGAAACCAATAAAGTCTATCTATCTACCTACCTACCTACCTACCTACCTACCTACCTATCATCTATTTATCTATCTATCCTGTATTTTAATTTAGTGGTTACCATAAACATAGTGATCACCAAATGTCCTAATTATGCATAGTAGACTGGCAGGTAGAAATTAAGGGAAGAATTGATGCTGTAGCTCAGATTTAAAGTCTGGAGACATCATTTCTTCTTGTGCAGAGGATTTCAGTCCTTTCCCTGAGGAATTCAAATGACTGAAGGGGATCCACCGACCTTATTGGTAGTTATCTGCTTTACTCAAGCAGATGTGTATATCAATGTCATCTAAAACATAATCTTCACAGTGACATCTGTGCTGGTGTTTTGCCAACTGTGTGTACATCATGTGCTGCTTCTATTGACACATAAAATTCACTATAAGAATAAACAGGGATTTCTTTTTCCTCATGGCTCCAAGTCACTCAGTACCAGAAAGTCAACATTCTAGGTACCAACTGTGCTACTTAAAAAATAAGTAAAAATGTAGTTATAGTATAACACTTAATAATCAGTTTTTAAAACTTCAGATAATGTATTTAACATTTCTTTTTGACTGTTAAGATATACAGAATCCAAATCATACTGCATAAGGTATGTCTAATTTTGGAAGGGAACTCATAGCTATTTGTTTTAATATTTACTTCACAAATGAAGTAAGTTTTATTTTTTAAAAGATAAGCTTTCAGTAACATTATTAACTTTTCTCAGGGCTTTCTCATTCTTCAATCACTTTTTCCAGCATGACAGTTAGTACAATCAATGACTCACTACGGTTAAGTCAGCTCTGTTTTACACTTGTGCTACATTTGATATCTTCATTATTACTATTGTTAGAGGATATAAAATACATACAAGAATTATAAGAGATATGTTAAAAATTTTGTGACTGATTCTAGCTATTTCTTTAAGGGTAATTTCCTTCTTGTGTCAACTTTCTCCATTGATTAGGAATTATTGAATTTTATCATGGACTATTTCTAAATGTCATAAATCATAATTGATGGAAAACTCCTTCCACTGTCCATTTTAATTAAATCTGACTATTGTTCTGGGTGAGTGTCAATGCACTCTGTATTCAACAAAGTGTTACTGGGTTTTTAATTTACATTTAAAATAAAGGGTATTGCTTATGTCAAAACATGGAAGAAAAAAGAGGTTTTTTTTTTTTGTACAAGGATTAAACTCAAAACCATGCACTTGTCAGCCTGACACTTATGCTGCTGAACCAAATCCCCAGGCCAAGAGTTTAAATTTAAATACTAACGACAAAATAAAATAATTATATTTTCAATTAATATTTAATTCAATAACTTTAAAAATATTAGATAATAGATTTACAGTAAAAAAATTATCAAATTCAGCAGTAAACAAACTTTTAAAAATTAAATACAGAAATATGAATTGATTTTGTTTTATCACAGCTACAAAATAAAATTCTTAATGTGTAATAACATCTTTGGTTTCTCTTTTTCTGTATTTTTTAGTTCATTGCAGGTTAACAATAATACATTTGTGTTTTTTTCAATATTATAAGAAACAATTTATTTCAATTGACTATTGTCAAAGTAATTGTGTTAATATGTATTTACTTGAAAAATTATGCATTAATAAAATCTCATACCTAGATTTCTTTAAATATTATGAACTATGCACATATCAAGTTGTATTACAAATATATATTGTATTGATGATAGGATTCAGATTGGGGTATAAAAGCATCATTGTATTTTGTAATGAATCATGTTGACCAATGAGGAAAAACAAGCATGTAGCACACTTTGGATGAAAGAGATGTGTGTTATACATCACATAGCCTTAAACAATGGCCTTAAATCAGATACTTTAGTAAATGTGTTAAAGCAACAAAATTTACAGCTAGTAAATTATTAGGAGATAAAATTAACAATTTTCTCAAAATATTGATAAAGGAATAAATATCCAAACAGTATTTCAGGTGGAGAAACATTTCTATTCATATTTTAACAATTAGCTCAAAAACTGAATTAAGGAAATAATTATTAATTTCACTTAAGATTATTGAAATTGACTTGTTAGTAATTCATATGAAAGATATTTGAAAGTGGAAATAGCCTAAGTATTGTTTATTCTAGGAAAGGAAATCTAGTAAAATATTTACAGATCAATTTATGTTATTAACCATATTAACAGTCAAAAAAGAAAAAAAAAACATGATTATATCACGTTATGTACATGAATGTCTTAGTTACTTTTCTAGTTGCTAAGACAAAATACCTGACACCCACAAGTTAAGGAAGGAAAGTTTACACAGTGTATAGAGCTTCCAGTCCGTAGCCAGCTGTCTCGCAGCAGGCTGGCGTGGCAGAGCCTCATTGCAGAGAGAAACAGTCCATGGAGGGCAGACAGTAGCAAAGCAAGCAAGGGTGGACTGCAGCTTTCTACCCCTTATATCTCATCCAGGTTATTTAAGGGGGGAAGCACTGACACTCTTAATCCTAGTGCCCCTGATCTGCGCATTGCACCATGAAACAATTCCAGTGTCACATATTCCAGACACAGCCATCTCTGAAAAAGACCCACTTTTGACTGCACGAGGTTTTGGGGGAACATATAGACACAAGACATAACGAAGTATTTTATAAAAGCCAAATTCACTTAAACAATCTCCTGAACAGAGTATTATTAAACAGCATCCTCTTCACCTTGATCTTGAGTACCTACAAAACACAGTAAAGTCAACATAATACATGATGGTACAAACATCAATGCTATCTATCTTGTATTTGGATAAGATCAGTACTATCCAATGAGATTAATAAATTAATGATATAAAGTGTATATAGATTAGAAAAGACCAAAACTGCTTGTATTTTTAATATAGAAAAGCTCAATGGAGTTAAATAATCTAGAATTATAAATTGAAGTTTTGAAGTTGCAGAATAGATCAAAATACACACAAAAACATTTTTATGTAATATCACTGAACATTCTGAAAGGAAACTTGAAAGCTTGTATGATTTATAGTTGCTTTAAAGAAATCTAATAAAGCATACAAAATCTCTATGCTGACAATTATAAAATATTGGTAAAAGAAATCAAAGAAGATCCAAATAAATGGAATATGAAGGAATTCAACATTAGTCCAAATTCTCATCAATATCCCACCAGAAACTTTTACAGGTACAGTTTATTTTAAAATTATATGGAAATAAAAATGTTCAGAATACCCATAATAATTTTAAACAAGGGACTGGATGCCTATACTATGAAATTTCAAAATTTAATGTATTATGGCTGTGAAAAAGAAGAGTATAGTTTGACAGAGGAACAGATGCATAAATGAGAGTTGAGAGGTAGATGCAGAAACGTAGAGCCTCTGAACTTTGAGACAAGTTTCAAAGAAAGCAACTTTCGAAAGTGACATTGGCACAACTACACATCCACAAACAAAATTATGATTCTTGACACATTTAATGTTTCACAAAATTCAAATCAAAATTAATTATTGATATTATTTTAAAAGAAAAATATATAGGAAAAATGAAATAAAAATCCATTTTACCTATGATTAAACAAGTGATCTGTGAAATGATAAAAAGAAAAAATAAATTAAACTTCCTTGAAATAAAAAATACTTTCTCTGCAAAAGGCAATATTGAGCCAGTTGCATGGTGAGCAAAAATGTTTCATAATGTAGCATATTACAAATGTAAACAAGTTCTACAATCTCAGCTTTAGTTAAACAACAATTCAATTAATTGAATATTCTTGACCTAAGAGGATGTTTAGGTAATATATTAATAAACGAAAGAGTTTTCAACATCAGTAAGCTTTAGTGGAATGATAATTAAAGTAAAAAATATAAAAATTCAATATACCTTCTAGAATAGCTAAAATGAATGAATGAATGTATTCTACCAAGTTCAAATGAGGCTTCGAAGTAATGGAATCTTTTATATCTTATTTGTGTAGATGAAAATATATAATCACACTGAATAAGTGCTTGGAAGTTTACTACAAAGCAAGATATACAGTCAACATATGCCCTGGAAATTTCATTCTAGAATGTTTACAGACATGAAAATTTTCATTTGGATTAAAATCTGTACATATTTTCATATGATTGTTATTAGCAATAGGCAAACAGTGAGAAAATCCTTATGTCTTTCAGTGGGTGTATGAATAAATAGTATTCTATCCGTTGCAATACTTTCCAAATCAACAAAATAAAAAAGGCATAATAATATGAATACCTAGAAATATCACAGTGTGAAGCAATTCGAAAGTCAATGTGCACAGTGAAAATAACCAACCTCAAAAGATCACGTAGTGTTTTGTCTCACTTGTATAACTATCAAACTGACATCATGACACTCCACTGAGGTTGGGTACAGTGGATCTTTGGCTGTAAGGAGGGCACAGTGCAGCTCTTTTGGGGTGAAGTGACACATGGCTTTCCTAGTTGCACTGGTGGTTATGAGAACCATGAAATTTTATACACTTAAAGGAACACAGATGCATGTAAGAAAGTTGACTTTTATTCTGCTGCTAATAGTAAATCATGCCAATACACTGGTCTTGATAAATGTGCTATGGTTTTGTGTAGTGCAAGTATCTACAGAAGCTTGGTGAAGGCAGCATGAGAAATATCAGTTTTTCTTCTAATTTCTAAATGAGTGTTAAATTATTCCAAATGATGTTTAAAAACAAATATTCAAATGTAGTACATATGGATATTTTGGTCTAAATAAAAAATGTAAACAGTAGTGTATAATTTTTAGTATTTCTATGCTTTACCACCATTCTGAAACTTTCTATATTTTCTTAGTTGTGGGTACCGGACAATTAGTAAGGAGTATTTTCATGTACAGTGCATGAAATTATTTAAATTAGCTAATTATTATTGCCGGAATATTTTCTCCAAAAATTAATACTCTGTATGTATTCTTATCCCCCAAAATCTCAAGACATGACTGAATCGGAAGGCAGGGAATTTGAAGAGGTAATTAAATTAAAATGAAGTTGCTAGACTGGACTCCTATCCAACATGAATGTTGTCAGGAAGAGGGACACAGAACATACGTACTAGGGAAATACCGTGTGAGGGGATTGGCGGGAGGAGGTCGCACTTTGAAGGCAAAGAGATGAGCAACCCACAAGCACTTTATTTTGAACTCCAAATTTTCAGATTTGTGAGAAGAGAAATATCTGTTGTTTAAGTCACATACTTTATGCCAGCTTCCTACAGCAGCCCCAGCAAACAAATATATCAGTCCACAGGGAGTCCGGGAAATGGCACCCTGCCTTCTGTCCCTCATCAAGCCATACACCACAGCTGCAGTTTGCTGTCACCCTGTCCATGAGGGCAACGACTTGGTGGCTTTGCCTGGCACCCATCTCTCATTTGAAGCTTCAAGTGATAAGAGTTCTGTCTGTGTCTGTCAGAGCGCTAGTACGAGTCTCACCATCAAGAGTTTTAGAATCTTATATAACTAATGTTAACTTTAGGTAGGTGGTGAGAGGGTACAGGGGTGTAGAGCAACACCCAAATCAATAGTTTGAACAGGTTGCTCAGGGGTTTAAATTGAAAACTGACCGATACAATAAAATTTCAAACAAATACTCGATCTTCCCAAAGAAAACAAAGACTAGATAGCCAAAGAATAATAAAAAAGACAGTATACATGCAAAAAAGAAAGTGAAAAGTGGAATAAAATGTGTTGAAATTCCTTAATGTTAATAGACTAAATATTCCAATTAATATATACACCCAACTATATGTAGTGTAGGAGCGATGCCCTCAAAATACATACACACAATATGGCAGAAGTTAATGGCTGTAAAACCTGGACCTACAGTTTGTATAAAAGGCCTGATATTTCTATATGAATATTAAATAAAATAGACTAAGATAACAAGTGCTACCTGTGACAAATGGTGACATTTCACGGTGATAAAATTGTCAAGCTTTGAGGAAGACATAGCAAACTGAAACCTATATCCCATAAGTCTTCTTCAAGCTAAAGTCAGCAAAATTATGTGGAGAAATAAATATGTCTTCAATTTTATTTGGAAATGTAAAAGAATCTCCACAGTTGATGGCACTATAAAAAATTTCTTGGATATAGAGGTGCTTTCAACACTGTGATACTGACCCTATTAAACTTTGTGAAGAATATTACTTGCAAATTCAGTATACATACTTGATAATATTTTAGGTGATATATTCATAGATTGAGAATGTATATTATTTGATTTAATGTCAGCTAATTTAGAAGGTTTGAAATTATCCAAGGTACTGGATAATAGAATTTACCCACAAATAAAAATAATCTATCTTTCAATCATCTGAATTTTTTTGAAAGTAAACAATATGGAGATAAAGGTGTATAATTGGTAAAATATGATTTACAAAGTTAGTAAAGCTTTTTGCTGACTAGCATTTGCATGTTTGCTTGTCTGTAATTCTTAATTTTAACATATCTGACTCGTTACATGTAAAGTAGGATACTTCCGAGTAACATGCAATGGAACATTTTAAAAATAAACTCTGATGATCTCTATCTTTTAACTGATAAGCTTAAAATATCTTTATTTAACATGATCATTGTGCACCTGGGCTAATATAGCCCATGCTTGTAGATGATTTTTCAGCAATGCAAGTGATCTTCATATACAATGCCGTTTATTTTCAAGCAAGCAGTTTATTCCCAGCCTCTCCACTTTGCTCTCTATGATGTTATGTTATTAATTTCATTTATTTATATACTATAATTGTTACCAGGATATGGAGTATTGTGTCTCTTACCAGACAAACTTTTCATGTTCATGAACTGAATAAAGAATTGGACAAGACAAACAAAAAAAGGTAGCAAAGTGTGATATTTATTTATGGTAGGAAAAGAAGTACGCTCTGCAGAGTGAGAGCTTACAGCCACCATGAAGCTTTTGGCAGAAGTCTTTTCTGTGCCAGTTCTTCAGAGTGATGTCAGATCTGGGCTAACCTATCCAAAGGTGGCTTGATTTAATGCCAGAAGAACTGAAGATAGTGTTTTCTGATTGGTTCTAGGTGCAGAAGTTGGGAACTGTTTTGTGTGCATTTGCACTGGATCTTCACCATTCATAGGTCATGTCCCCTCACCCAGCTGGCTGGTCAGTCCCTAATCTGCCTTATAATTAATCACCCAATGTAGTTTTTTTTTTCTTTATCACTTGAGTTATTTTTACATTAGTTCACAATAAAAAATTAAGACTTTAACTTGCCTTCTTAATGCTTCCCTTATGTAAAGCTCAGTTATTAAAAGAAAAATTGCACCAGAAATTTGTTCAAAATGTCAAGGAATATTTTGTTCAAGACTATGGTAAAAGAGAAAATGATAAACTCACCTGAGCTACAGAAAATGAAAGAAAGATTTTTAAATGGGATTGGAGGATGAGATAAGGTAGAGATGATGTGTGGGAGGAAGATTTGGCGAATGTAATTCTTCCATTGTCTTTTCTAACTTGTGCTAATCACTGAGAGCCCTAGCCACACAAGCAGACAGAGACCAGGACACTCTTTCTTGATGACTGCATTTCCAAAGGATTGCTGCTCCTAGGTTTTGAGGAAAGATACTCCTCAGTTGTAGAATATTCTTACCTTGGCACCTTGAAGTGGGTAAAGAAGAACTAACAATTTCAACTCTTCTAGGGCAAATGGTAAGAGACTACAGACCTGACATGCATGCTCATGAGGAAACCTCTCTAAAGGTTAGTCCAGCTGTTGGGAATATGAGGACCATGTGGTCAATTGTATGGAATTTCATCCAACTTTTTCTTCCATGTCAAATATGCTGCACTTTAAGTTCTCTGTGTCCATCTCTGTTTTTCTCTTTCTCTCTCTCTCCCTCCTCTCTCTTCTCTCTCTCTCTCTCCCAGACTCCTCCTTTCTCTCAAATATTTCTCTTTTCAAATACATTGGGTGCATATTCTAGGTTACTGAGCTTTTTAATTTAACTCTTGAAATATTTCACCATATTTTACTCTTATTGAATTATTTTTCACATTAATTTGATTTCTGACAGAAGATCTACTGAATTTCCTATCCATGTTCTGATGTAACTATGATGTGTCTGTCCTTCTCTTTCATTTGGGTTATTTCAGTACTTTTCCTCATCCTTGTTGTATTGCAATTGGATGATGATATGCTGAAATGTAATTTGTTTTCCTGATTTGTTGTTCTTTGAGCTTCCTGGATCCATTTTTAGGAGTCAGTCATAAGTTTCTCAATCAGCATTATTTCAACTATGTCCTCTATGCCATTCTTTCTTCTCCTCCATTGTTCTGATTATGCACATGTCACAGGTTAACAAATCACCTCACAGTTTTGGCCCTTGTGTTAGTCAACCTGGCATCCCTATATTGAAATGCCTTGGTATAGTTGAGTTATAAGGAAAAAAGTTTCACTGTGGCTCACAGTGTTGAAGTTCTAGTCCAGATCATATGCTGTCTTTCTGCTGGACCTGTGGTGAGGTAGTGTGCTATGGCCAGTGTGCATGGCAAAACGAAACCATTCACTTAGGGAGCCAAGGAAACAGACAGATTGTAGGGTTCCACTGTCCCATTTGAAAGCCCACCTGAGTGCTGTCTACTGGGCACTCCCACCTAGTTGTTCCATAACTCTCTGCCATGCCATGCTGGGGACCAAGCCCTTAGCACAGAAAATTTATAGGTCATCATGCATATGCAATACATTGCAGCTATTCCGTTCAGCATGCTTCCCTTTAATTTTGTTTTCCATTTTCAGACAAGTTGGAAAACTTCCATCTTTTTGTTCATATTCACCAAAGTTGAGAATGTATACTCAGGATTTGTACATTTCATTTTACATAAAATTCATATAAAACACAATTCATACTGAATATTGAAATATAGTAAATAATATACATGATAGAATATTTGCAAAAAATGTTAATTTCTGCTATTAATAGTGTACGTCACTGAAAAAGTTGGTAACTGACATTTGCAGAGTGACAGATGGATGGACAGATATGGGCTAAAACAAGCAAAATCAAATGCTATTTGCAGAATCCTTATGGTGAGTACATCATTGTTCACTTGATATTCATTTAAATTTTCATTTAGCATTTAAAATGTTTCCAGTAAAATATTTAAAAATATAAGTGCTTTGGCTTTCTTTGGTGCAATAATTGAGCAATGTGTATTGAAAATGAGACAATAAGTTAATGAGCAAAATGTGAACCAGAGGACTTCTATCAAATTAGCCCCTAAATGGGAAACCCCAGTGACCAATTACAGGCAAAGGAAGTATAACTCACTATTGACTTGAATCCTGGTTTCAAGCCAGGCTATCTAAAGCATATCTTATTTGAAACAAAAATAATTTTAACTCATATTACTAGTAGAGATTAAATCATCATTGAGAAGGGGAAGCTGTATAAGGATCTTCTTCAAAGCAAAAATTACCACGGAATGTATACATTTTAATTGATTCAGGACAATCAGGCAGCCACAACAACACAACTAAAATGGAATGGGTAATTAAATTGTTTTAAATTTACCACATATTTTGACCATCACTTGTACATTATATCAAAAGTAAAATGACTATAATAAAAAAGAATAAGAGGTGACTATAAAAGATATGGAACTTATTTCTATGACTGCTAAATTGGCTTCATTCTAGAGTGAAATAACTATTTATCTGATTTGTGTTAATTATGACATTTCATAAGGTAGCAAACCATGAACTTAAAAGGGAGGTCTTTCCCATTTATTGTCAACATTTTTCCATGCCGTAGCAACATTCCAGTAGTGTTTTAACATTGATGAGGTGAAGAAGGGCAGTACTGGGTTAAGTGCGCAGTTGCATTTCCCCCTGTTAAATTAGTTCATCAGCAGTTGTATTTTCATGCTCTAGCACCACCTGGACAGTCTTTGCTAGTCTTCCTTTTCTTGCTCACATTTCTCTTATGCTCAGAACGTTTTATCCGCTGTTTCCTTATAATCCTGATTCCTACTAGCATCATGTGTGGACAAATATGGTGATCTTTCCCCCTGGATATTTTTGGACTATAATCTGTTTTATCAGTTCCTTTGTAGTTCAGAGGTTTAATAATCTATTTACAGTGTTCTAGAGGCCATGACCCTATGAATGTCACAAGGTCACCTGTCACAGGAAGTCTCAGACTTACCCTTCTAAAGAGCCTTCTTATCATTTCTGGAATCTGCTGGGCTAAAAATCGTACTGCTATTTTCAATATTTCCTCTTTTCCCTGTCTTATTTTTTGTATGATATGTTGTTGCTTTTTTCTTTCAGAGTTTTTCTGTTATGCGGATTTCTCTTCATTTCACAATTAACATGAAATCAATCCCATGTTACTAAAAAAAAGCTACTGTGTTCTTCACTGTTTACTTCAAGCACATAATTTTAATGTATGTCCACATAAATTCTCTAAGATTTAGAGCTACTGTCTATGAAGTGGACATATTGATATTATGTCAAAACAATACAGCCTCCCTTCAGAATCCATAGGGTTTGGTTGCAGGATCAGCTGCAACACCGAAATTCACAATCGCTCAAGTTCTTCACTAATATAAAAGGCATAGTATTAGCTTACAATCTGCAAACACACTTCTTTACACTCCAGTCTCTATATTACTGATAATATCTAACACAGTACAAATGCTTGGTCAACTGCTGCTATACTGTATTGTATAGGAAATAATAACACAGAAAAAGTAATGCCTGCTCAGCACAGGTGCCATCCTCCTAAGCCTATGTTTTCATTCTGTGATTGATTGACTGCATATAGAAGCCATAATGTGAAGACTAGTCAGTATCCATGAATATATGGTAGCCTACCATATATTAGTCATCAATGGATTTGATGGCAACATCTCCTACCATGGCCCCCAGGTAGGCATTTTTACTGGAGGTAATGGGTGTCTTGGAAATTTTCTGTGTAATGGCAACTAATACCATGACTGTATGAACCAAATATGACTTTTCTAACTTTCAAACATCCTACCTTCATTCTATCATAGCAGATACAAAAAGAAGTGTGACATCATGTGGTGATATATTCAGGGGATATGAAGTGTTAAAACAGACAGGCAACAATTTTTTTGAGACAAGATCTCACCATGTAGTTCAGATTGACCTTGAACTCACTATGGGGCCCAAGCTGGTCTCAAACTCCTAGAGATCCTCCCCTCATCTTCCCAAATGCTGGGAGTACAGCCCTGTACAATCATGCCCAGCATGAGGCAGCATGTTTTAAGACTATGTACAGGGGAAGAAAATATTTCTATAAGAAAAATTTAAAGCTTAGTATAGAAAATATGAGAAAAACATACATATTCATTGTGAATAAATTAAAGACATTGTATGGTGTGATACACACTGTGTTGCTACTTTTTCTACTTGCTGAGAGAAACAACCAAAATTAGGGAAGGAAGGGTTTATTTAGCTCACAGTTTGTGGAGGTTTCATAATCAGCTGGCTCCAATACAGGATAACGTGGCATAGTGGCAACCATTCATGATGGTAGCAGATATCAAAAACAAGAAGAGTAAACTGGAGGAAAAAGTAGGAGCAAGCATCTTTCCCTCCCTTATATTGTATGCAGACTACCTACCCCAGGGTGCTTGCAGCATTCACACCACCAATCCCAGCACCAGACAATGAACCAATCACAAACTCTACATTCAGCTGCCTTCAAAAGGCCCAATCCCCATGACCGCATGAGGCCTTGGGGGGACATCCAGGCACAATCCATAACACATGCATACCCATATTTATCACATCACATTTTATAATAACTAAATCTTATAAGTGGCCAATATGTCCATCAACAGATGAATGGATTTTAAAATGTAGTATTTATACACAATGGGGTACTACTTTTCCATAAAGATAAACTTTAGTCATTCATATGAAAATGGTTGCTCCTTGAAACCATAATGCAAACTGAAATAAGCACACATGCTTAACAGTTACATGGTTTTTCTCATATGAGAAACACGAAACCTAAACAAAAGGAAAAAAAAAATACATAGTGGGAAATAAGGAGATAGATCTTTTGCAAATGGGAAGGAGACTAAGAGAAAGAAGGAGTAAGAGAAGGATATAAAATAAAATTGCATCATGTCATACATGTGAACTAACTCCACACAATGAGTGTTCTCATTAGGTACTTGCAGACATACAGTAAGAAAAAATAAAAATTGCAAAAAATATAAGGAATAAAGTGTTTTGTGTACCCCTGCATATTACTTTCAGTAGACAACTAGTTAATTTTTACCTGCCAAATTTCATATAATAAGCATTTCTGACATTAACAAAGAGAATTTAATATATTGCATATATTGTTTCATAAATTAATTGATCTTGTTAGTAGATTTATATATTTTTTGTTTCAATATTAAAAAGCTTATTCATATATTTATATGCTTTATCAGAGGAAACTTTAGGTAAATACAGAGTGTGCCTGGCTGCAAGAATTCTTGGATTGATGCTTTATCATCTAGGAATTTTTGAAAACAGTGGACGACTTTAATGATGATGAATTGACATCAAGAGAGTATTCAGAAATATTGTGTGCAAAGTCCTACTTAGCCACATTCAGAAAGTAATGGAAAGCCCAGGTGTTTTATGTGGAAGGCAGAAAAATGGACATCAAAGATTTTATTCCCAAATTCCTGTGAGCATGAGTACCTTACACTGTAGACAAGAACTTTGCAGATGTGATTAAGGGACTGCAGGGGAGTCAGGTCTGGTGACATAGATCCATTAAAGTAGAAGAGAACTGCAGAAGTTTGGGTCATAAAGAATATTTACAACTTTCATTTAATGCACACTACCTCTTAGTTAATAGATATATACAGTATATATAGTCAAAATATACTTTCAGTCTATAAGTTAGAGTTCATTTTTACAATTACATTTTACAAGTAAATTCATTTTACAGATGAGAGTATTGAGGTTTTAAAGTGCAAAATATTTCATCAAAAGACATTTTGTTAGTGGTAGTCTGAGAAGCAGCAATTTGATGGCTTGCTTTTAAAATTCTTCTATATATAAATATTATATAATTTAAAAATAAACCACTGGTAATATGCCATAGTGCATATCAATTATTGAAATATATCTTAGTAACCACAAAATTAGTGTTATTTGAATATACCATTAATTTAGGTAAATGGAGGTCTTACATCAATTAATATTTTCTTGTAAAAGCCTATTTTTAAAATTAGACTGCATTTAGCACCCATTGTACTATTTTATGTGTTAATTTATGATGTATTTTTCTTAAAAATTTGTTTTCTTAAAAAATATATATGTATAATGTTTGGAACAGATTAACAGTTTTATATAGAAAATATTTGGTTTTGTAAGTATGTCTAAAGACTGAATTTCTTCTCAAATTTATGAAACTCAGATGATGGAGTAATCTATCACTAAAAGCATAGTTTTTACTGTGAACCAATTACCCATAAATTAAAGTCTTCCAGTTCATTCAAGACTAAAAGTTTCTTGTCTTGCTGCATGCTGAGACATCATTATCTGATATGCACAACTCTAAGGAAGAAAGCTTTATTTTGCCTCATGTGTTCTAGAGGTTTCATCTGTAGTTGGCTGTCTCTAAGGACATGTCAGAGGGGCTTGTGGGCAGGCAGCAGAAAAGATTTAAGGTACATAGGGGTCATGGCATGGTGGGCAGGCAGTAGAAAGGGATCAAGGGAGCCAGGGAGGAGATAGACACTTCTATGCCATACCCCAGATGACCTACTCCCTTGAATCAAGGTTTACCTACATGTCATGCTTTATGTCAGTGGTCCATCCAACTATTATGCCCTCATGGACATGGCTGAATCTAGCACTTGTGATTGGTTTGTTTTCTAGCACTTGAACAGATGATGTGAATGTTACACCCGCCCAGGGGTGGAGCTAGCATATAGTGTAATGGCAGGGAAAAAGGTGTGTCTCTCTCTTTTGCTGTTCATGCTTGCTGTTTGCAGCTGCCATGAACTGCTACCGCCTCAACCATATCATTTTGGTTTGGAGCCAACTGAGTATGAATTGAAACCTCTGACCTGTAAGAAATAAACCTTCTCTTCCCAGCTTTGGGCATCAGATATTTTGTCTCAGCA
Organism: Hydrochoerus hydrochaeris; assembly: GCA_004027455.1. Classification (NCBI taxonomy): domain Eukaryota; kingdom Metazoa; phylum Chordata; class Mammalia; order Rodentia; family Hydrochaeridae; genus Hydrochoerus; species Hydrochoerus hydrochaeris. The sequence goes on along the minus strand of PVLA01000827.1, from coordinate 417,533 downwards.
ACCAGAGAGGAAAGTAGCTAAGACACTACCAAATCACGTATAACTATTGTATCAGTCAGTGCTTACTAGAGAAACACATATACAAATATATAAACATATAAGAATTGATAAGATTGGCTTATAATGGCCACCCACAGTCAGATATGGAAAGTGCAAAAAATGTGTTTGCACACTGGGAATTTGAAGGAGTCAGTTGAGACCCTGGAGCTCATTGTAATATCCCATACAAGTCCCTGTAAGGAGGCAGAAGGGTCTGCTCTGGAAAACAATAAACGTTGTCTAAGGTGAAAGTAAAAAGTTCCTCAGAAGAAACCAGTAATGAGTCTTCCTTCTCTGTTTCCTTTTTATAGCATTTTGGCAATAATTCTTTCTAAGATGGGTCTTTTACACCTAGAGCAATGGTGAGCCGATTTAGTTGGATTATACTCAAATTGACATGATCAATCATCACAGCTATAAACTCATCAATGGATTTCTGGAGATGTTGACGAATATATACTCATTAATGTCCCATTGTTAAGTGTCATGCATCTATAATCTAAGCTCCTCCCAAAAGTCCCCCCATAAGTATATCACAATTTAGGGATGTCTGGTTATAAACCATTAGGGTCATTAAAAAAGTTTTGTTGACACATTTGTGCACTACAACTTACTCCATTTAGATTGTGGAAAAACAATCCCTATACAAGCTCATTGGCTCAAGCCCTTATCCTCTGAAAAAAACCAGAATCTTTCTCTGTCTCTCTGTCTGTCTCTGTCTCTCTCTGTCTGCCTCTGTCTCTGTGTCTCTGTCTCTGTCTCTGTCTCTGTCTCTGTCTCTCTCTTTTTATTTCTCTCAGGAAAAAAAAAGTCTAGCCAAAATCTGGCCAAGGTTTGGGAGACAGAAGAAACTAGAAAGGAAGGGATAAAGAGAACCAGCTCCTTTATATGACTCTGTTTGGGGGGACAGATCATGAGAGAGCCTTGGAGGAAGGGGAGGGGAGAACAGTTTGTTAACTGTTCAAATCAAAGAGCTGTGGTGTAATGCTATATGCAGACAGGGAGCTGCTGTAGAACAGTACTGCATGGCTAGGAGAAAGTAGACCTACCATTAAGTTTTGCTGACATGTCTGTGAATTTCAGTGCTCGTACAGCTGAAAAAGTGTGGCCCTTGGCAGCGTCAGTAACTTGAGGCAGTGTGCTCTTGCCATGGAGGATTGAGGATGTGGCCAGAGTCAAGTGGACATATTCAAACTCCTATAAAATCAGGCTCTGAGTCACAGGTGGTAATGCTTTAAACCAGAAGAGCTAAATGGCAAGAGATACAGCATCACAAGGTAGAACTTGGAGATTAGCAGATATCTGTAAAATACAGGTAAGAATGGATTAAGCCAGATGACTGTGCTAGCAACACAGTGACCTGGTAATTAAATCCAGCTTGGAAGGCAGGGCTGCTGATCTTTCATAACAAATTTTTTGATGATTAGAAATGACTTTTATAAGATTACTTTCAAACTAGATATTTACTAATTTTGTTTTCCTATAATTACTAGGAATCTACATAGAGGAAACCCGGAGTAGTCAGAGATAAGAGTGGTTGCATTTTATTCAGCTTCCTGTCTTTGAAGTTGAATTTTTTTCAGTCAGTTTCATTAATTTATTAATTTATATCAAATAATACTCTGTATATATTTAAGGTATGCAGTATGGTGTTGTTCAGCACGTTCATAGATTAACCCAGTCCATATGTCATGTATTTGACTATTTAACCCTGAAACAGGAACATCCATGATCTAATTATTAAAAAGTGTTTAACAAATACACTAACTCTAGTCTGTACCTCATTGGATCTTTTTTTAACTCAAGTTTTCTGTATGTACAATGATATTTGCTCTATGTTCTTGGAGGCAATATTCTTTGGTAAAATAATATCTGAGATTCTTCTAATCATCTGCTATTTGCCATGGATTAATCTAAGCACATATATAATGTTTTCATATGTCTAAAAAACTGGAAATCACATTATTCTCCAACTTCTCCAGAAATGAAAAAGAGAAGAAAGAAATTGAGGAACAGAGCATATACATAACTGGTTAAGACTGATCCTTTTAATAAAATCCGGAGTAAGGGAACCGCACCAGCGTCTAAACTGAGATGCAGAGCTTTCATGCCATAAATTTTGTTCATGTACTAAAGGTAAATTATGGTTCTGTTCTGGGTGAAAAATATGAAAACAAGAACATAAAATGTTTAAAAAATAATTCTCACTTTTAAACTTTTGGGAAATAAAAAGAGAGTGGTTGATTAATATCCTTTCCTCACTCAAGGTATTTTGTCAAAAATAGCTCAGCTGGCTCAAAACACAGAAGTCAGTTCCAAAATGTTCTATTTCATCTGTTCACAGGAAGTTACTCACACAGTTTTTCTGCTGGCAAATCAAAGATTGCTCTCAGACAACCAGTCAACCAGAAAATATCTTTTTTCCTTTTTGGTCAGAGACCAAAGTATGGAATATTGATTCTCCCATACAGTTCAAGTAAATCTTATAATTTTATGTGATGTAAGAAAATTTGAAGTTGCCTTTATTTGGTAACAACAAAATAAATCATGGTAGCTGATCAGGTAGTTTATGAGTCATTTCTAGTAATTTTTATGGAAAGAGATTTTTTTACATTAATATAGTAATGGTTCAGTTTCCTTGTAGAATAATTATTACAATGGATCAATTATTTGTCTTCTTCAGCAGTTAATGGTGCATGAGGCAGTAGGCTAAGTCTTTCCGTAGACATCTCTTGGGGCTGAACATCCTCTTCAGACATTCCACAAAAAATTGGTGGGAGTGAGAAGAAAAAGCAAAAGAACATGAACCCAAAGAAAACTAAGAAATCATGAATTAGCATTTTTCCCAAATCCTCTATTTTGTTCTCAGATAAGTCAGAGCTTAGTCTGGGTCTTCTGCTTTTGTTCTGTTTGTCTTATTTATTCAGCATAAAGATGAACAAATGGAACACACAGATTTTCATAGTTAAATTCAAGCAGCTAAGTCAGACCTTACTGGAAGAATACAGGAGGAGGAGTGTTATAGTCTATGATGGCAGTGTTATAGTTTGTGTCTGGATGTCCCCCCAAAGCCATATGCAGTCATGGAAGGGAGTGGGCATTTCAGTAGAGGCTGAATCTTGAGTTTGCGATTGATTCATGGTCCAATACTGTCATCAAGAGTTTGAGTGCCACACCTGCCTTAGAGGGGAATTCTGTATACAAAACCAGGGACAGAAAGAGCTCTTTCTTTCCCTCTCCCTGCCTCTCTGTCTCTCTCTCTCTTTCTGTCTCTCTCTCTCTCTCTCTGAGTGTGTCTCTGTGTGTGTGTGTCTCCTTCTCAATCCTTTTGTTCTCTTCTACCATGAACTGTTGCCCCTCTGCCTTGTGCCACTCTGCCTCTGAGTGAACTGGTTATGGACTGGAACCTGTACAAACTGTGAGCTAAACAAACATTTCCTCCTTTAATTTAGAGTGTTGGGAATTTTGTTTCAACAACAAAAAAAAGTAACTAAAAGAGTCACTATCCCTTTATAAGGAACTATGAGAAATTGCTCTTTAGGCACTAATTTACATACAAAAATTCAATTGTTAATGTTAAATCTGTAAAGTTACTCTAAGTTTAAATATAAAGTTTAAAATTAAAAAGAATTTAAATTCAGAGACATTATCTAATTTTTACTAAAATTGCAGGTAAAAACACCTTGAAAATTTTAGGCAAATTTTACATTCTATTTTTAAACATTATTAAGTTTAATGTTATTTTTCAAATATTTTCTTTTTGATAGATGAGATCACTAAGTCCATATAATAATGTTCTAAAGTTTTAGTCACATGATAAATTAATTCTAGTTTACTGACTCATCAATGAAATTAGAGTAATTAAGCAGGAAATAAATTTTCTATTAGCAAAAGTAAGCCAATTGTAAAAAGGCCAGATGGCCATAGTTTGATTCAAAGAAGAGTTTACGCTTTGTCTGCATAACTCATTAGCAAAATTTTATAACAAGCATAAACTCTATTCTACTGAAGCATATAAAACAATCGCTGCCTCAAAAGACTGGGCCAGTGTGAGTTTCACAGGAAGAAAGACCTTTTTAGAGTTGTGCTTCTGGCATTTCAACTGACTTTTCTGGTCACATCCAATCTCAGCTTATATCATGTCCTGAACTCACAGTCATAACACTACATATTACACAAGGGTAACTGGAATTTGTGATCCTCAGATAGTTATAATATTGTACCAGCCCTAAAAGAACTCTTAACTTCTGAAAAAAAATCATTCCTGGATAGTAAGTAATGCATTAGTGGTATAATCTTTGGATCATAATCCCAGATTTTCTTGAGTACTGGAAATTCGATAGAGCTCATAGACTTTATTTAAGATTTAACTATTCTTAAAATACAGAAACTTATAGAACAGTAAAGAACTGAATGGACATGTGAATGAAATTTAATTCTTGGATATAGGATGCATTGAAATGTTTTCAAACTACTGTCTTTCCATTTGTGAATCTGCTTATGTTCAAATCATGGCTTCTTAGAAAGTGAATATGAGGCAGAAATATATAGAGACACATAGATTTAAACCTATTTTTAAGCAAAATAGGAAGGCAATATTACTCTATTATTAGAATTCAATACTTGCAAATTTTATATATAAATTGTATTTACCTTATTCTTACCATATACTTACCTGAGGTCAGGTTTAGTGAAGATTTTCGAAATCTTAAGGAGGTCAAAATTTCAGGACTGTTCATTTTAATGAAATTCACCAGACACCTTTGTCTGCATCTCCTTTGAGAGGTGTTCTTCAAACTTTACAAATGTATTCACACACCTGAACTAATAATTCACGTCAACACCTTCAGCTGATCAGAGAAAAAGAGCCAATAATAGCAATTTGTCTGTTATCTATCATCTATTTATCTATTACCTCTCTTCTCTCTTTCTCTTTTTCTCTCTTTCTCCCTCTTTCTCTTTCTCTCTCAAACAAGCATCTGTCATAAGAATATTCCACTATTTCAAACTAGAAAATTTTTAAAAATAAGACAGTGGAAAAGTGGAAAGTAGTGTTCACATTGTAATCTGGAAATGCATTTTCAGATTTCTGTAGCGTTTATTCAAAGTCACCAGAAAAAGAAAAAAATTTTAAAAATGATTAAAAAACCCAATGACTTTCAGCAGATAAATGAATGAACAAACAGTATTTGGGTATATTAGAATGTTAAGTAGGAATACCATAACAGTGCTATCAAGGCATGAATAGATATAGTAAAGAAATATAAAATGTATATAGCTGGGTTAAAAGTATGCATTCTGAAATATCTGTACGTTCATAGTTCTTGCTATAGAAAACTCTGAAAAAGATTTTAAATAAAGTATTTATTCCTAATTTCTTTTGCTAAAGTAAAACACTCAAGCTTATATTCTCAATTATAGTTCAACTATAATCTTAATCAAAATTAAAGTTTTTTATACTATGAAAAACTTTTTCTGGAACACTAAGGACATGACTTTAAGTAAAAGCAAGATTAATATGTAAATGAGCCTGAATGGGAAGTGAGAAATCGAAACCTGTATAGTTTTCCTAACTCCTCCTCCTTTAGAATTAAACAGTATTAGAGCAAGGGAGCATACGATGAGAGATGAAAGGAGTGCTAAGTTGGGACCCACTTGAACAGTGTGGGGATAAAAATTCACCAGAAAGCATAGCAGCACAGGAATGTGGGGAGGTCTGCTACAGTCGGGGGTACAGTTCTGAGGCACTGATGGTGAGCCTATGGCACGCATGTTATTGCCTTTTTTCTTTTATGATGGAAAATGTTACTGGAGAGTTGTTTTTCCTTAACTAGAACCACAGTACTCAGGTTTAATTGCAGTGCTGGCACTTTGTACTCAATAAGTGGGGTTTGTATTGCACTTGACCCTTGATCTCTAAAAGGTTTGCTGTCACTGTCTTGGTGGCATTAATCGGCTGGATCACTTTTTCCATGGTATTCCATTTCTTGGAGTCCTAAACGAAAGATGTAGGTGTTTAGATGACTGTAGACTAGCTTATTAATGAGAAAAAACAAAAATTATTGTGAGGATGCACTGGTTTCCAGCAACTGCTATAACAAATCAGTGTAATGTTTGTGTTTTGGAATAACACAGATAATTCTCTAGCAATTAAGGAGGTCGGGGTTTGCAGCCCGTTTAACTGGGTTGAAGCCCAGGTGTGTACAGCCTGCCTTCCCCTTGTTTTGTGTAAAGGAAGCTGCTCTTGCTTCCTCTGGGTTCTGGAGGCTGCAGGGCCCCTCGGCTTGTGGATATATAACCTCCACTCTCATGTTCTGGCATCATACTGACTTCTCTTCAATGTGGTTTACATTTTATCCCGCTTCTCTAAGAATCTACACTTATTCCTTTAGTGCCCACTTTCATAATCCAGGATAAACTGCCCACATGTAAATCCTTAAAATTCTCATATTAGCAAAGGCTCACTTTCTAATTAAGGTGAGAGTTGCCATTTGCAGGAATTCAAACACCATGTCTGGAGGCCAATCTTGGCCTATACAAGATATTTTTAAAAAATTGATTAGATTCTCTGCTAAATGAAAAAAGAAGCAAAAACTTGGTCAAACACTGACAAAGAAACTAACTCTGAGCCATCTTGTTAACATTTAAGAGGGAGAAAAAACAGACAGAGATTATTTTATTGTATGCTGTGAATATGTACAGCTATCATGTAGATCCCTCTATGGTATATAAATACAATAATATATTAACTTTTTAAAATATATTATGTGACTTTTTTCCTTGGTGGAAATTTTCAGGTGATTTTTATTTTAGAGTCATTTAATTTTTTTTATTGTCGCTATGCAAAAATAAACACATCTATACTTTTACAAAAACCTGCAATATTTAATGCTTCTGTGAAATCTTTTGACTCCCTTTGAAGAAAACATCTTACTTAAAACATTACAAAAAAATAAAAATCAAAGAGTGTAGAGTGACCAGAAATATAGCCCCATAGAAGTGAGGCCTGGCCTGAGTTAGAACAACACAAGTCTTAAACATAAGAGTTTGTTATCCTACGACACAGTGCCATGGAGGTACCACCACCTGTGCATTTGAAAATCTTTAATCAGGATGTGTGGAGAGTGTCAAGTCTGTCAAAAGCTTGGCAATTTATTGTTCTTAACTTCAGTCTTCCTTTCACTACTGATAGAGGCATTTGGTTGGTTCCTCAGACCTTCCTGTTCTCAGTGGGAGCTTCCTGACTCGGGCCTAACTTGGTGGTAAAATGCCTTGTGCTTTTCAGATAAAAGGGATATTAATGCAAACGACTCATAAGCATTATAATTATAAATGATTTGAACACTAAGGTGTTTTCTGGCACCAAAAACTATAAAATAAGCAATCTGCATATAAAAAAAAGCATTATGTTTGGGAAGTATTTTAGGAAGGCTGATAAAAAGATCTGGTTTGACTACCAATTCTAATCCTTTTTGAAAATTGTGAAAGAAATTAGGCAATGAATCAGCACAAACACAGAAATCAGGATGGTAATTAGAGCATTATTGATCCCAGGAAATGGAACTGAATGGCAAACTTCTATTCCAGGAAAAGGACAGTGTAATTAAATTGATTTCCTTGGAGACATATAACAAGATGGATTTTGGTGACGACTGTTATTGACAGTTTATATTTGGAAAAGAGACAACTGAATTAGTATTTTCCTCAATTATTACTATTTACTGATTGATATCAGTGTGTTTTTTAAAGGTGATGAATCTACTCTTAACATCTATCATTTGGTTTCCTCATAGCTACAAAATATTTACACTAATGATTTTTTATGAACATTATCTAATCATGATGCATTATTTGCCTGAAAATCACCCATCCACATTTCTTCCTTGGTGTGTAGCTGACATTAAATGGTCATATTTATTGTTTTACAAAATGTTACATGAACCTTGTAGTAACGATATTTCTCTTATTTGAAAATAAGACAAAGGGCTTATTCGGACTGCTGCAGCCTCTTGTTGCCAAACTTATTGACATTTTAAATTCAAATGTCAAAATTAATAGTGATATAGGAGAATGTCTTCACAATGACTAGAACAGATAAAATTTTTAAAGAAGACTATGGCCAGCAAGTAAGTAAAATGCAAGACCATAGGATGATTTGGGGCAATGTAATTTTCTAGAAAATTATCAGTGAAATAAATTCTGTTTTAACATATGCTGTAATTTATTCTTAATTTTTCTTACATATGTTTTCTCTGAAGTGATGTGCTGAATATCACTGCATTTATTGAGATGATGTCTATAAATATATTAACCCTTAAAGATTTGAATAAGGATCAGGATTTTTAGACACATTTCACCTGGGACTGTGCTTCTTAAACTTCAATGTATATAGGAATAGATTGGGGGTTCTTTCACTGAAGCCCTGAGAGTCTACATTTCCAGCCATATCCCTGTTGAGACTGATGCTTTTTCTTTGCAAGCTACACTGCCTCATTGGATGATACATAGCTGTCTGGATTGGGCAGAGCTATGATCAGGTATAAAAGCATGGCAGTGGAACAATGAAATCTAATGGCTCTTGGGAGAAGTTAGTGAACAGCCCAGGGACATAGGACAGGTCTTGGAAAGCTAAAAAAAAAAAAAAAAAAAAAAGAAAAAATCACCTTAAGAGTTAGAATAATACTTTTACTGTTTTTCCAAAGTTCTGATTAATTGAATTTTGAAAATATTTTAAAAAGCAGTGCCACTGGCAGAAACAAGCACTGTCCAAACATTTTACAGGAATAGATAATTTTTGTTGTAGAATCCATGTGGTTAGGTGTGAAAAAATGTGATGTCTCCATTCTGTACCTGCCAGGTGTAAACTATGCCATGCTAGACATAAATTTAACTTTTTATTCCTTCTGGAAATTGCAATAAAGCAGGTTGAAGGTGAATTTTAAAAATATACAATTAAGTGAATCTTTTGAATAAAATCAGGTTCTTCAGTCTTTAAAATACATTGTGGAAATCAATCTTTAATAACAAAAATCAGTTAATGGTTTGTGAAAATCAGTTATTATTAAAGACATTTTGAAGATGTTTTTAATGTACCCAAATAAAATGGAGTAAAGAGGCAATATTTTGAATACTAGTAGCCAAATACTATGTGTACTATATATATAATTATTTTTAAGTGAATGAAAAAAGAAAAAAATCATTTACAAGTACATTTACAAACAACTTGCAGAATTTCTAAAATATGAACTTGTTTTGTAATTTTTGATGAATTCTTTAACTTCTTTGCTCCTTAATTTTCTCATTTATAAAATGAAAGTCATTGTATCTGCATCTAAATACTGTTTTGTGTAAAACAGCATTTAGATTCATGCTTGGAAATATAAATTCTTGATAATTTTGTGTCTCAGTATATATGGGCTGCAACTGTTACATCATATTTTGACTCATAAACAACAGAAATTTGTTTTCCACAGTTCTGCAATCTGGGAAGACAAGGTCAAGTTACCTCCACATTCATTGCCTGATGAGTGCCCACTTCCTAGTTCATAGATGGAAACTTGCTCTGCCCTGGGGAGATGGGAGCTCTTTCACAAAGGCACTAATAACATTTATAAGGGCTTCACATATGACCTAATTATCTCCTAAATGCCAATCATCCTAACATGATTGCCTGGGGTATTAGAATTCCAACATACCTACTTCAGAGGCATAAAATTTCAAATAGTGATAGTGTGCTATTATTGTTTATAGTTTTACTAAAATTTATCATTGTGAATGATCAGTATTTTTATGTGATATTTCAAGGTTTTTTTCTGAAATAGCTTATAAACCTTTAAAAACGATGTGTTGAAATTTGTAATTATTGGGCTCAGTGTAATGTAGTATTTTTTCTGCATGTTAATCTTCAACTACTGTCGCCCAACAAACAAATAGCTAAGGAATCACTTAAATAAACAAAGGTAAGTCTTCTAGACTAAGTAAAAAAATTAGAGAAAACATTATTTTGACAGAAACTAAGCATAACCTCAGACTGGATAGTGATATTAATCGAAAGGTGGAAAACTGATTGAAACAGCATAAAATGCATTGTGTAGTAGTTTGAAATGAATGGCATATAGCACAAAGATGATTAATGTGAATCATAAAAAGAAAACTCATATATCTTCTAGAAGCGATCTTTTGCACAAATAATCTATTTTCCAAAAATACAAGCGCTGTTGCATCATAAGAAAACTCCCCTGGGTAAATTGATTTTCTGGAATTTTATGAAACAATCAGTGCAAAAATTTGCTGATTATTGTATTATATACCTGTTTGTGAATTTCCCTGAACAAGCAGTTAAGATACATTGCCACACACTGTGCCTGCTTGAGGCCCAGCAGTGGTGAACTGATTGAGTTTTCATGCCTAACACTCTCCTACTTCAGTAACTGTCTCATTTAGAGTTTACATGTCCTCCTCCTAGGTGACAAAATTTTAGTATATGTACTGCCAAAGCCAGCACAAGGTTACAGCGCTGTAATTCCAAATTGTTCTCCTTTCTTCATTCATTTCTTTGTCATCAGCTACCTACCAGCTACCACTGCAACATATCGTGTCTGGAATGTAACAGAGTTTGTTTAGCTTTTATGCAGTCTCCTCTCTCAGTTCAGTACAGTCGGTGTCTACATCCTCATATGAATCAGTTAATTAATTAATTGATTAATTTTGTATTTAAAGAGAAACAAAAGCATGTAAAGGGTAGAAATAATACAGAATTTCAAAAAAAAAAGATAAACAGTAAGAAATCACTACTTGATAAATTACCTATTGTCCTCTTAGAAATAGTTGTTCAAGTTACAAAATTAAAGCACACAAAATAGATAGTCAAACAGTGAGAGTGTAAACAGCGATGCATGCATGAGTCTCTACATGTACTTCTATCCTTTCTGTATTAAAGAGAAAAACAAAACATAGCAAGACAAAACAAAACAAATTGCTATAAAAACATGAAACCAAAAAGTCCTATAAAACCACAGTACAAGGTGATCTACAATGATTACTGTGTTGTTTCTTATTATCTTCAAAAGAATGTCTATATCCTCAGGCATAATTGAATATAGCAGTACATAACAATATTAGTAAAAATAAAACATTGTAGACAGTATAAAACTTCAAAGGCAGATAATAAACTGCAATGGACATTCTAGTGAATCTTGTCATCTTAAGTGCAGTTGCCTATATTCTCAGACTTGATACTATCAATCATAACAGCTTTGAATAAAATCTATCAATACAAAACAGTGATCTAACAAACCAGATTTGATTATGATCAGTCATGGTAAAACAGTGTAGGTTTTACAGATCTTTAGATTAAGTTAATAGGAAATTAAGGTTGATTACCGTACTATATCCTGTTATTTTTGGGATTACTTTCTGTGCCCTCAAATCTAGTACAGGTAGGATGACTGGAACAGAATATAATACATCTAAGCAGAGTGGTGTGAGTAATGTGGGTTTTAAATCCTGATGCACTATTAACAATATAGTGTATCAAGGCCACCTGTGTTAGAGATTCTAGTTATCCTTTTCTGCCTCATTTCTGCTTTGTTATTTTTCTGCTTCTTTTTGTCTAGTTTTCTCCTTCATTCAACTGCCTGCCCCACTGATTGAGGCCTTTGTGCTACTATTTCTAAAATCCTGGTATTTTTTTTTCTCTCTCTCTAGCATGTCTTTCAGTATTCTCTGTAGAGTTGGGTTGGTGGTCACAAACTCCCCCAGTTCCTCTTTGTCATGGAAGCATCTTGTTTCTCCATTAATTTCTAGGGACAGTTTTGCAGGGTACATCAATCTGGGCTGGAGGTTATTTTCTTTCAGGGTTTGGAATACTTTGCTCCAAGCTCTTCTTGATCTGATGATATGTGTCGAGAAGTCAGCTGTGATTCTGATGCACTTACTTTTATAGGTAATCTGTTTCTTTTCTCTGACAGCTTTTAATATTCTGTTTTTATATTGAATTTCTGGTATCTTGATTATTATATGTCTGGGTATATATGTGTTTTGGTTGTAGGTGGCTGGAGTTCTGTATGCCTCATATAACTCTATGTCATTTTCTTTTCCCATGCTTGGGAAGTTTTCCTTAATTATTTCTGTGAATAGCCTTTGTAATTGGCATGTATGTATTCCTGCTTCTTCATTCATGTTTCTTATTCTTAAATTGTAGATTCTCTTGTCATCTTCTAGCCTTTGTATTGTTACTGCCTGTTTCCTTGTTATTTTTAAGAGATCTTTCTTTTCAGGATCACACATTGCAAACTTGTCTTCAAGTTTTGATAGTCTATCCTTAGTTTCTTTTAAGGCACTTTGCCAGCTTTCAATGGAGTTTTTAATTTCCTGGTAGTCTCTTTCAATCTGCTTCATGTATTCTATATTTTCTTTATATTCTGTAATGAATGTTTCTCTCCTTTCTTTGTGTTCCTCCCTTCTTCCATCTGTATCTTCATGAGAGATGCTTCCTGAGAGCATTTCTTTTATTACTCTACACATATCTTGCTTTATCTGATTTAATATTTCAGTTTTGAGCTCATCTACATGGTCCTGAAGATATCTCTTAATGTCCATTGAAGCCATGTCTGATGTTGTGCGTTTGCTGCCTTTAGTATCCCTTGTTTTTTCCTCTCCTGGATAAGTGCTCTCAGCATTCTGGGCTGGGGGCCTCCTCCTGCTTCTGTCTCCTGTCATGGTCCTGGCTTCCTCCACACAGGTTACTGTGCAGGTCCCAGCCCCCTTCTCTGTTGGCCATGGTTCCCCCGAAGCACGCTGGCCTCCCCTTCCCCGAAGCATGCTGGCCTCCCCTTCCTCCACCCTCTCCTGCCTGCCCCTCCCCACTGGGGCAGCCAAACTTCAGGGGCCTTGACCCAGTTAGTGTGTGCCAGGCACAGGCAATAGATTTGGGATGGCTCATTGGGACCTGGCAAAGGGCGCGGCCCAGTCCAAGAAAATCCCATGAATCTGCTCTGGGGAGGGAGCAACCAACTGAAGTCACTGTTGCTCCCAGTTCAGGCTCTTCCTTCCTGATTCCAACATGTCACTCATTTGGTCGTGCCCTTTCCGTGGGGGAAATCTCATTTCCAGCACTGACTGTGGCTTAATGAAGGTCCCTTCACTGGCCCCCCTCTCTGTTGGGCTCACCAACTCCCAATTTCAGCACTGCTGTGGTTTCTGTGAGTGGCGGTGGGAATGAGTTTGGGCAGCTCTGCTGGCTGGTGTGGATTCAAGCTGGTGCAAATTCAGGCCGGTGCAAACTTGGTGGGTCGCCACAAAAACACTGTGTCCTGTAATTTTTAGCTGTTTCAGTTGTAGTCCTGATGTATTTGAGGAGCTTTTTTACATTTTAATTTCTTCCTGTGTCAAGAGGATCCATCTCCCTCTGTCTGGGTCTCTCCAGGGTGTTTTATTCTGACATATGATTTATTTCTCCTGGGAGGCTTTGTATTTTGTTGTTCACTGATCGGCCATCTTGACTTCTCTCTGAATTAATTAATTGACTCTGCTGTTTAATACCCTCCTGTCTATGGGATAAAAAAACAGCATGTTTGTCCAGAAACATAGCACTCCTAGGTTGTGTGGTAATCAGTTTGGTGCCATAATTACTTCCACACTCGGGTAGATATCAGGTCTATGTGTTCATTTTTTCTTTCATACCTCTGTTCCTACAGAACCAGGCTGATTAGTGTGTATACTCAGCCAATAACTCAGAAACACTCACATGCTAATACTAATGCCAAAACAAATTATCTGTGAATCAAGCTGTCTTGACTGAGTGAAATTTAACATCTGGCTATTGATTGCGAAGAATGGCAGGTGCCACTCTAGCTTGGATATCATTGGATAAGCTGTATTAATAGAAGTTGATCATGAAGGTGGCTTTCATCCACTGCTAGAGGAATGGCCTTGGCCATACCAGGCAGAACTTGAGTATGGAGGGAAATGGAAGCCACAGAAATACATGAAAAATAGTCTGGTTGGTTAATAAAAATATTCTCAATGAGATGAATTCATGGAATTCCACAATCTTTATGCAGCTGAGACCCTGTCATTTAAGGGCAACAATGTAGGTCTGGGCGATGGCAACGGCTCTGAAGACACCTGTGGTACATGCTCACTGCAGAGCTGCAGCTCTGTGACCCCATCTCCTGTGAAGTCTGCCATCAAGCAACTGTTGAAAGGGCTACAAAGACGGCTTTCTGTAGCTGACCCAGAGGGATCTCCAAGACATACAAATCTAGTTGAATGATAGTCCATTTCTACCAGCTGAGAAGCCCAATGAAATCCTTAGCAATAGATTCAGCAAAGAAAGTTCGTTAGTTTTCACACTGTTGCTTTTAGTGCATTCCCTCAAAAGAGCAGACACCTGCTATGTAAAGGATAGATGGGAGAAAGGATCAAAGGGAGAGATGGAAGGAGGAGTTCTCCAGGGAAGAATGGAGAAGGGGAGAATGAAGAGTTTGAGGGGATCAGAGGGAGAAACTGGAGAGAAGGAAAACAGGAAGAAAGCTGACACATTTAAATGCCAGCTATATTCTTGTATTTTATATATTAAAAAATACTTTTCATAGAAAGTAAAATAATGGCTTAACCTTTTCATCATGTGAAATAGGCTCAAAACATTTAAAAATTGTTTGCTTCAGAAAATTTTCAGATATAATACTGTATTTTACTATTTACTATGATGAATTCTGAAATATTATTCATAATTGCTAGGTTGAGAAAACAATGCATGCAGATAAATAAGCTTCTTTAAAGTGAAGATACAATGTAACATTTGAAAACTCAGTTGTTAAAAAAAGTGTCAAAAATCTCACTGACTCTCCTTAGTGCTTATTTCCTTCATTTCAGAGGCAGAACAAAATCTTGTCTAATTCTTTCTTGCATTTTTACATAGGGAAACTAAAATAATTATTATTGCAAGTATGCAGCATAAAGTAAAATCACTTCTGATCTTACTAATAAGTTCTCTTTTAAATAAATACCTTTGATCTATAATTTACATGGTCTCTTTGGATGGTTTGCTTCATGCTGAAGGAACCATTTAGGAACTTGTGAAGCCTTCGTTTCTTTCTCTACCCATGTTTATTAAAATAGTAGCATCCATTCCAGACTCGTATTAGGGTCATTTTCTGAACTTCCAATTTGATGAAGAAATAAAAACCAATATCTCTGAATGGCATTGCTGAAGTAAGAGGAATAATATAATTCTCCAGTTTCAGATCACCTGTGACTCAGTGATTTCAGTGTGTCAGGATTTCTCAATAGTCCTGTCTCATAATTATTGTTCGCTGAAGGAAGATCTGTGTATTATATAATATTTAGCAGCATTTCAATCAGCACTTGCTCCCAATGAAAAATGTCTTGAGATGTGTGTGTGCACATGAGCGTGTGTGCATGTGTGTGTGTGTGTGTGTGTGAGAGAGAGAGAGAGAGAGAGAGAGAGAGAGAGAGAGAGAGGAAGAAGAGGAGGAGGACAGACAGAATATTGTTTCCTTGGGCACATACATTCCAAATTGAGAAT
Organism: Hydrochoerus hydrochaeris; assembly: GCA_004027455.1. NCBI lineage: Eukaryota > Metazoa > Chordata > Mammalia > Rodentia > Hydrochaeridae > Hydrochoerus > Hydrochoerus hydrochaeris. The sequence continues at coordinate 401,944 of PVLA01000827.1, read as the reverse complement.
CACTATGTATATATATGTAAACATGTAAATGTGAATAATTGAAAGTCTGAATGCATATGCTGGTATAGTAGGAACATTGTAACTGTGCCTTGGTATGATGCTTATTTTTCCATAGAAAAGTTAATTGTACATTTAATCTGTTTTGTAATTTACAATATTTTATGCTAACTTGTCCTTTTCCTGGCCTTTATACCAAGTGTGATTATATTGCCTATGACTTTTGCTTGTGTAATTCAGGTAATATGGAATATGAACAATAATATACACATCATTATATAACAATCTGACTATACATTTCAATAATATAATAATTTAACTAAGTTTAAACCCTATAGTCTTGTACATTAAGTAAAACTTATAACATACTTTTGTCTAAGTGTATTGGTATAAATTTTTTAATTTTAAAGAGAATAAAACAAAAGAGGACATATCAAAGCAGATCAGAACAGAGCAATGTAAGCAACACAGCACTTCACAACAAGACATTTGGATATTAACAGTAGCTATCATAATGTCTCTTTCTTTGAAATGGTTGAGCATAGCTTCACACGCAATAATATAGCACATAACAAAATAGAATGAAACCACTCAAAAGAATGAAAGTGTTACAAGGCATTGTGAACCAAATAACAGAAGATGAACAATGGCTGCTATAATATCTCATTTTCCATAAAAAATTTGTTTATACTATCATACATATTAAAATCCAGTAAGACACAACATGATAGAACCAATGGTAATAGAAAAAAAAAAGCATGGTAGGACTTTAGAACCAGGTGATATTAAATCAGCAATGGCTGCCATATTGTCTTTTCTTCAAAGTAACTATTCATACCATCACATATAATAAGATCAAACAAAACAGAATGAAACCATTCCAACCAATGAATGAAAACATAAGACTTCAAAGCAATACAATGGGGAACCATTACTACCATAAAATTTTATGTACTCTTACCATTTCTTACTCTAGGGAGACTATAAGGTATTTATACATGTGAGTTTGATTTATTTCATTTATGAGTATGGACTCAAGTTGCATCCATTTATTTATAAATATCTCAATGTGATCATTCTTTATAGCTGAGTAGGACTCCATTGTATAAACATACCACAATTTTTTATCCATTCCTCCAATCTGGCTATTATAAATTGTGCTGCTATAAACATGGGTGCACATATATCCCTGTGGTATGACGTTTTCAGTTCTTCCAGGAATATGCCTAGGATTGGACTAGCAGGGTGAAATGGAGCTTCCAATCCCAACCTTTTGAGGAATCTCCAGACTGACCTCCACAGTGGTTGTACCAGTCTACACTCCCACCAACAGTGCAGAAGAGTTCCTTTTTCCCCACAGCCTCTCCAGCATTTGTTGTTGGTAGTTTTGTTGATCCTGGCCATTCTTTCTGGAGTGAGATGGAATCTCAGTGTGGTTTTAATTTGCATTTCTCTAATGACCAATGATGATGAACATTTTTTCATGTATTTATTTTCCATTCATATTTCTTCATCTAAGAACTGTGTGTTCACCTCGGATGCCCATTTTTGGATTGGGTCTTTGAATTTCGGGGGTCTGATTTTTAAAAAATTCTTTATAAGTTCTAGACAGAAGTCCTTTGTCTGAGGGACAGTTCACTAAGATTTTTTCCCAGTTTGTGGGTTTTCTTTTCACTCTGCTGGAGATTTCTTTGGACATGCAGAAACTCTTTAATAAGACATGATCCCAGTTATTGATTGTGGGAAGTATTTTCTGTGCAGTTTGGTTCTTGTTCATGAATTCTTTACCTACCCCTATGTCTTCAAGATTTTTATCTACTTTGTCTTCCAACAGATTTAGAGTTTCTATTTTAATGTTTAGATCTTTGATCCATTGTGATTTTAGTTTAGTACATGGTGATAGGCATGGGCCTAGTTTTAGTTTTCAGCATGTGGAGAGCCAGTTTTTCCAGCACCATTTATTAAAGAGACTATCGTTCTTCCAGTGAACATGTTTGGCCCCTTTATCAAAAATAAGGTTGTTGAGTGTTTCCGTAGTTGTGGTTGTATCTTCTAGTCTATTCCATTGATCTTCAGATCTCTTTTTATTCCAGTACCATGTTGATTTTATTACGGTAGCTTTGTAGTGTAACTTCAAGTCAGGGATTGTGATGCCTCCTGCCTTGGCTTTGCTGCTTAGAATTGCCTTTGCTATTCTAGCTCTCTTCTGCTTCCAGATGAATTTTAAGAGTGATTTCTCTAGATCTATGAGGTATATTAGTGGTATTTTCATTGGGATTGCATTGAATCTCTATCACAATTTTGGGAAAATGTCCATTTTCACACTATTTATTCTTCCTATCCATGAACGAGGGATGTTTTTCCATTTTCTGAGGTCCTGTTTGATACTTTTTTTCAGGGTGTTATAATTTTCCCTGTATAGCTCTTTTACTTCTTTGTTTAGATTAATTCCTAAGTATTTCATTTTTTTTTTTTGGATGCTAGTGTGAAGGGTGTGGCTTCTCTTATTTCTCTCTTGATGATTTTGTTGTTAGTATATAAGAATGCTATTGATTTTTGAGCATTGACTTTGTTTTTATCTACATTGCTGAATTAATTTATTATATCTAGGAGTCTTTCAATTGAGTTTTGGGGGTCTTCTATGTTGTGTATCATGTCATCTGACAAAATGATAATTTAGCTTCCTTTTTTCCTATCTTTACTCCTCTTATTTCTTTTTCTTGTCTTATTGCTCTGGCTAGTATTTCCAGTACTATGTTGAGCCCAACATGGTTTTTGTTGTTGTTGTTGTTGGGGAGGTTCTGGGGATTGAACTCATGAACACACACTTGCCAGATAGGCAATTATACCACTGAGCTAACTCTCTGAACCCCCCAATACTATGTTAAATAGGAGTGATGATAAGGGACATCCTTGTCTTGTGCCTGATTTCAAGGTAAAGGCTTTCAGTTTTTCGTCATTTAATATGACACTGGCCATTGGTTTGTTGTAGATGGCCTTTATCATTTTGAGGTAAAGGCCATTTATTCCCCAATTATCTGTAAGGTTCTTATCATGAATGGGTGTTGGATCTTATCAAAAGCTTTTTATGCATCTATAGAAATGATCATGTGATTCTTATTTTTATCTCTATTGATATGGTGGATTACTTTTATTGATTTACATATGTTGAACCATCCCTGTATGCCTGGAATGAATCCCACTTGGTGATAGTGTATAATCTTCTTGATGATTTGCTGCATCCTGTTTGCCAACATGTTATCGTGAATTTTTGCATCTATGTTCATTAGGGAGATTGACCTGTAGTTCTCTTTTTTAGTTGGGTGTTTCTCAAGTTTTGGTACTAGAGTAATATTTGCTTCCAGGAATGACTTAGGGAGAATTGCTTCCCTTTCAATATCATTGAAGAGTTTGAGGAGTGTCAGCATTAAGTCTTCTTTGTATTTCTTGTAGAATTACTCAGGGAATCCATCTGGGCCTGGGCTCTTCTTTGTTGGTAGGGACTTAATTACATTTTCAATTTCATTAATAGAAATTGTGCTGTTCATTAGTTTTACATCTTCTTGACCCAGCTTTGGTGGTTCTATGTTTCTAGAAATCTGTCCATTTCTTCTGTGTTATCGAACCTATAAGAGTAGAGGTTTTTGAAATAGGTGTTGATGATCTTCTGTATTTCCACAGAGTCGGTAGTGATTTCAACTTTTTCATTCTGTATTGCATAAAATTGAATCTTTTCTCTCCTTTTTTAATTAGGTTGGTTAGGGGCTTATCAATTTTATTTATTCTTTCAAAGAACCAACTCTTTGATTCATTGATTCTTTGTATTATTGTCTTAGTCTCTATTGCATTAATTTCTGCTCTGATCTTTATAATTTTCTCCTTTCTTTTGGCTTTGGGCTTGGCTTGCTCTTCTTTTTCTAGATGTTTGAGGTGTAGTATCAGGTTGTTTATTTGTATTTGTTCTATTTTCCTAATGTGGGAACTCAGTGCAATAAATTTTCCTCTGAGGACCACTTTCATTGCATCCCACAGATTCCAGTAAGTTGTATTTGTATTTTTGTTTGCTTGTAGATACTGTTTAATTTCTTCTTTAATTTCTTCTGTGACCAACTGATTGCTCAAGAGAGTATTACTTAATTTCCATGTGTTTGTGGGGTTTTTTCAGTTTCTTTTATCATTACTTTCTAATTTCATGGTGCTATGATCTATTAACATGCATGGGATAATTTCAATTCTTTTGCATTTACTTAAATATGTTCTATGGGCTAGTATATGATCTATTTTAGAGAATGTCCCATGTACTACTGAGAAGAATGTATATTCTGATATTGTTGGAAGGAATACTCTGTATACATCTATCAAGTTGATTTGCTTACAGGTGTGATTCAGTTCTGTTATTTCTTTGCTGATTTTCTGTCTAGTTGATCTATCCCTTTGTGTCAATGGCTTGTTAATGTCTCCTGTTATAATTGTGTTATTGCCTATTTGAGTTTTCATTTCTGTTAATACTTGCTTTGTGTAGCTGGGTGCTCTGGAATTTGGTGCATATATATTTAAGATTGTTATCTCTTCCTCTTGAAGTTTTCCCCTAACTAGTATGCAGTGACTTTCTTTATCTCTTTGGATCATTCTTGGTTTGAGGTTCACATGGTCTGTAAACAGAATAGCTACCCTTGTTTTTTTTTTTTTTGAGTTTCTGTTGCATGGAGTATTGTTTTCCATCCTTTGAGTTTCAGTCTATGAGTTTCCTTTTGGGTTAGATGGGTTTCTTGTAGACAGAATATGGTTGGACATTGTTTCTTGATCCATTCTGCCAGTCTGTTTCTTTTAATTGGTGAATTGAGACCATTTACATTAACGGTTATAACTGTCATATATTGTGTCATATATTGTTGACATGTTATCTTTCTAATGTTGTATCTTTACCTTTCCATTCTGTTTAATTGTCTGTCTTGCTTGTGGTTTTTTTTCCTATGTGTATCTAGAATGTCTTTCAGTATTCTTTGTAGGGTTGGTTTGGTGATCATGAAGTTCTTCAGCTGTTTTTTGTCATGGAAGTATCTTATTTCTCCATCCATTTTGAAGGACAGTTTTGCAGGGCACATCAGTCTGGGTTGGAAATCATTTTCCTTTAGGATCCAAAACACTTCACTCCTTACTCTTCTTGACTTCATTGTTTGTGTTGAGAAGTCTGCTGTGATTCTGATAGGTTTTCCTTTATAGGTGATCTGTCTTTTTTCTCTAACAGGTTTTAATATTTTGTTCTTATGTTGGATTTCTGGGATGGTGATTATTATATGTAGTTTTATTTTGGTTATGGCTATTTGGAGTTCTATATGCTTCACTAATCTGTATGTCTGTTTCCATACTCACGTTTGGGAAGTTTTTAGCTATTACTTCTGTAAATAGCCTCTTGATATCATTTGTGTTGTCCCTTTCTTTTTCATTTATCCCTATTAATCTTATGTTGTTTTTCTTTGCATCATCTTGCAGCTGTTGAATTGTTATTTCCTGATTCCTTGTTATTTTTAGAAGATCTTTCCTTTCCTGTTCACTAGCTGCAATCTTATCTTCAAGTTCTGAGATTCTATCTTCACTTTCATTGAGGTGTTTTTTGCAACTTTCAATAGAGTTTTTGATTTCCTGTATATCTCTTCGAATCTGCTTCATGTATTCTGTTTATTTCTTATAGTGTTCATTGAGGGATTCTATCATTTTGCTTTGTTCCTCTATTTTTTTTTTAGCTGTGTCTTCTTTAGATGCATTCACTATTTCTTTCACTACTTTTATCATTTCTTCTTTTGCCTGGGATTTTATTTCTGATTTGAGTTCTGTCATAGCTTCCCATACTTGCTTCTTTATTTCAGTTGATATCATTTCAGGAATTTCAGGTGTATGACTAGTATTTTCTTCTATGTACATGGCTCCTAGGCTTTCATGGGATGGGCTAGAGGTTTGAGATTGCATTTTGGTCTTTCATTTTGTCAATTTCCTATATATCCATCCCTGTTTCCAGTGATGTTCCAAAGCTTTCCCTGGATGTGTTGGAAATCACTTCCTGTGCCCCCCACAATTGGGACTCATGCAACTTTGGCTCCCTTTGTACAGAGGGCCTGGCTCCCCTGGTTGAATGAAGGTCGCTGGGAGTGGTTCACTCCATGCCGTGGAACCTCTGGAGCCTAGTCCAGTGTCCTAGGGTCTGGGTGGGCACCCAGCCACCAGGATCCATGGTCCCAACCTGTTCCTGGGCCAGCACTGATAAGCTGGAACTCACCTCGTGGCCACAGCATGGGCCTGGCTCCCCTCGCAGCAGGCCTGGCTCCCTTTGTTGAATGAAGGTCATTGGGTGTGGTCCACTCAAGCCTGTGGAACCTCTGGAGACTAGTCCAGTGTCCTAGGGGGCTGAACGGGCACCCAGCCACAGGGATTAATGGTCCCAAACTGTTCCTGGCCAGTGCCAGCAAGCTGGAACTCACCTCACAGCCATTGCATGGGTCTGGCTCCCCTCATGGAGGGCTTGGCTCCCCTGGTTGAATTAAGGTTACTGGGTGCCAGTATAAATTTTTAAATGTTAAAATAAATTAATTAAATACCTTATAGTGTAGTTAGGAACAACAATAGATTTCTCAACAACATGTCTTATGATGGACACTTCAAGTGCATGCTATTTCAAAATCTGTTTAAAAAATAGAATTAAAGTAATCTTCATAAGTGAAAGCATAAGTGAGAATCTACTCCTTTTTCATGTAAGAAAGATTATGTAAAATCATAATAAATTTGATGGAAAATAGAGTTAAATTTAGCTTTCACAAGGTAATGTGATTTTGTGGCTCTTAAATGTTCCCTGAAGAAACTACAATTCTTTTTTTTTTTTTTTTTACTGGTGATCAAACTTAGGACCTACACTTTCCAGGCAAGCATTGTGCCACTGAGCTATATCCCTGGCCCCAAGGACAAAAATAATACGTCAGATTAATTGGTTTGTGGGTTTCTTCCCCCCAAGGACTAAGTATTGCTTTCTTATTCTCACCCATTATTAAAATCTGCTTTCATTTTCTATCTCCTAAGTAGCACCACCTTTATGAGTATATTACACCTGAGATCCTTTGTAATCCAAAGTATTAATTAATGTGATTTGCTCCCTGAATTTCCTCTTTCTGAGGTAAAAAACCAAAGTTTCATGCAGTTCTATGTAAGAATTTGATTCGAGGACCCAAACAGGAAACATCTTTGAATGGAATGAAACAGTGTAGTCCAGGGATTTCCCATCTGTGGTTTCCAGCAGCAGTGTAAACTCACAGAAAGGGTCAGACTTGCAAGGTAGCACCCAGGAATCTGAGTAACCCTCTAGGTGTTTGTGATGACTGACAGTGTATGAGAATCAATTAGCTCATGAATCTATATCATCACATTCCCAGTGGGTGTATGGAAATTATGTCCTAGGGAAGGCAGAATAGGATATTTAATCACAGAACACACATGATAGTAAAATAAGATAAATTAATAAAATTCGTACAAGATTTAATCTTTCTTCCAAGTAAATTCTTGTAACAAGTTCTCCCTTCCCCTACCCTTACCAACTGGGACACACAGTTTCACACAAGATGCCAATCAGACGTGAATATAGCAAGCCCATTATGGTATTCATTTAATAATAGCTGATCTTTCCCTAAAAGAGGAGCTTAGACCTAGAACTTTGCAGTAGATTTTGTGAGAATTAAGAGTTTTCTCTATTTAGTCACAAGAAAGTAAACCAGTCTTCAATAATGTTTCCCAGTGGAGGCAGTGATTAAGAGGAGCAGGATTCACACAGCACTAGGAGGATAGAAAGACAGAGATTTAGATTGAATTTGCTGGGGTAGAAAAAGCATTTAGGCACAACCAGAGCCTGGGCTTGTTTATCAAAATTGTGTCCTTGTGAATTAACTTTGAAGTCTCCCTTCCTACAAGCATGCAGAAATACCCTCAGTGTTTACTAAGAATCAGTTTGAAGATAACCCTAAAAATGTTCAGAGGCATCAAGAGAGTGAAACAATTGTTCATTTGGAATAATAAAGGATATTGGATTTCTGCAGATTAGAAACCCATGACATTTGTTATATCAAGAGAGAAGACTGTGATGTGTTTCACCTCATGGAGCTTTGTGCAGCAGCCTGTATTACCTACAATCATCGGCATTAATAGAATCAGTGTATTTTTCTGTATCAATCAGTTGGTGAGAAGTAGGTGTGTGTGTTATTGGTGAGTAGATAGGAAAAGAATGGAGGCAAGATTGAACCAATAGAGGCACTGGTCTTAGAGAACTGGATGTTTGGATATGCTGTTCACATAATAAGATGAAAAAAATTAAGGAGATTTCTTCTATTCAAATGAGGTTTATATCTGGTCATGGTGGTACACACCTGTAATCCCAGCACTCAGGAGGTTGAGGCAGGAGGTAAACAGCATAGGGAGCTCCTGACTCAAAAGACAACAACAACAACAACAACAACAAAAAAATCAGGTTTGGACATATAATTCTTGGACACCTTAAAATTAGGAAATGTTGAAAACTATAGTAAATATTGCATGTTCCTTTTAGAATTAAGATGCAAGGAAAAATATATATGCATGATAGAAATAAATTTTTGAAACTCATCATGCAGCCATTAGGTTCTATATGGAAATGTGGAATTTATGCCAACTTTGCCACTTTTTTCCTTTTATAATAATATCTATTATGAGTATGATCCTAGAGAAAAGTAGGTCATTCTTTCTACTCTCTGGAATCCCTTCTAAGACAGTGAGAGAGAGAATTTCAGTTTCACAGCTTGCAGTAAGACCAAGTTAATTATTTGTCTTGGTTTGAACTTTGAGCTCGGATCAATATCACTCGATCATGTTCATGCTATCCCTGTGGGATTATTTTGGACCACCTAATAAGGTCAGTTTTGATCCATATTTGGAGTGACATTTGAAATATATACAAAGAAGGATGATTCCGAGTTCGGACTCTTACATTTTTAAAGCTGTGCAGGACCATTTAATAATGTAGATGTGCTAAAGTTAGGATACTGAAAATATTGCTCCCAGTATAATCATAAACTTGATGATGCTGCATATACAGCGAATGCATATGATTTACAAATCTAACTATATATGAGACAACTTGATATAAATCATTACTGGAGACATTGTACTAGAAATCTTAATTTTTAAAAAATGTTCCTTGGACACATACACATTCTTAATTTTAACACTTTCACTAATTCATACTTATATTGATGCCAAAAAAAAAGCATTTTTCCCTATATTTAATGCCATTTTGCAAACCACACATTTCTTGCTATTATCAGGGTGGAAAATGGGAGGATTTTCTTCAGTTAAGGAATTTAATGATGGCTAAGAAGCCAAAAGTCAGCTGGAGAAGCAACGGTATAAAATGCATGATTCATAAAGGATTTCTGTAAACCTATTATTTTTGAATTTCAGATACATGACACTTTATGTGGATGGTATTGTTTGTGTAGGGAATGTGTAAATGTTGCAGTTTACTTCTCCAAAGTCCTGTGACTGTTAAATGAGGAATACAGGCTTTAAATTTTATAGAATAACACAAAAATAGATTCAAAGAAATGTTATTGAACTTTAGACATTTGGCAAGTTTCTCTGTTGTTTAATATGCTGCATTTCTTTAACCATTTCTGCAATTTTTTAACCATTGTGAAGCAATTTTTAGTATCAGCCATAAACCTTATTCTAGTATTCTAATTGTATTAGTTTTATCAAAATTACCTTAATTTAAGGAAATTTGGAAATCCAGAAAAGCATAAAAATAATTAAAAACTACTTAGGGTATGTATTTATAGATGAAACAAGTGTGAACGTATTCATACATTTTCCAACAATATACTATGCAAATTTCTTTTTAAAGTATGGTTTATATAGTGTGTATGTGTATGTGTTGCTTCTTAGTATGTGTGGATATGTGTATCAGTCAGTGTTTTACTAGAAGAAAAGTAGAACACTTGATACACAAAGGTAAAGAAATTGCAAGATCAGCGTGCAGTGGTCAGTCACAGAGGCAGACGAGGAAATGTGCAGAGGGGCCCTGCGCACTGGAGACTGACGCGTTCGGTCCAGGGTCTGGAGCTCACTGAGTGCCCCACGCTAGTTCACAGCAGGAGGCCGATGGGTCTGTGAGGCAAGCTGGAGTCTGCCCAGGAGATGACATCCACGCTGAGGACCGAGGCTGGAGCTCCTTCGAAAATACGAAGCAGATCCATCCTTCCTCTTCTCCTTTGCACTATCCAGGAAACGAGGTGCCCTAGGGTGGGTCTTCTACACCCAAGGGTGCAGAATGCTGAGCCAATTTAGTTAAGCTTCTAAACTTCTCAGCCTGACATAGCCAATCAGCCAGTGCAATACGCATATATAGTTTGTATCATAATATCTACAGATCACATTCGCAGAAATGCTTAAAAACATTTTAAGAATAGGTCATACATACAAGACTCAGGTTGCTGCTAAGATTTGCCTACTGTTAAAATTGAGGTGTACAATCACGGATACGCTCCTTTACATACAAATCTACATATTTGCTTAAGATATTTGTCCTGCAAAAAATTTGAGAATCAAGTACCCTGAACATTTGTAAATTTCTTGGAATATGTTGCCACACTGCATTTAAAAAAATATTTTATTGTGTGTATAAAGTGAGGGAAACGGAATGATAGATCTCAGAGGATAAGAAATAGTAACAGAGATAGAGACAGTGAGAGTAAGAGATGTAGAGAGAGAGAGAGAGACAGAGAGACTAATTAAGGAGCCACATTTTTCCTGACTATGTAAACACTGATGAAAAATGGTGTTTCATTTTTCTCCTAGGATGAAAACTCTCCCCACTTTGGCTCATTAACATCAGTGAGCAAAATAACTTGTCAATTCTAACAATTTATCCACGTGGTGAGACACCAAGTTTTCCAGTTTAAAAGAAAAGAAATTCTGCTGCTAGTGCCGCCGTTGAACTGTATACCATTATAAATAATGTCTTGTTCTAAATTCTGATTACCTTAACACAGATTTCACTGGCAAAATGCAAATATCTGTATAACTAAGAGAACAGAAAATGTACTGAATGACATAAGCAATTTAATAATTCTTACATCAGCTTATTAAAATTTGTGGATAGAAAACACTGACAGGGAAAAATACATTATAATAATTACATTGTTGCTCTGAGAAGAAGAGTTTTGATGGTACATTAGTTTGACTAAAATCACTAATCCTTCAAATTTTGTTCACATGAACTCTCACAAACTTTTCCCTATGTCTGGGGCTTGTTATGAGATGAGAATATCAGAAAGGTCTCCAGCATTTTTTATTTCTTGAAAAAGACCTAACTGGGTTTAGATACAGATGAGCTTCGTTTCTGCTGGAACTCTTACTTTTCCTGCAAGGACCCTTTAAGAAGAGCCAATGCAAGTTCTGTCATCCCTGCCTCCAGTGCTGAGTACTCCTTCCCCTCAGCTGCCCCCCAGGAGCTTCCTGAGGGGAACACGTTGGCCACATTCATCATTAAACCCTCCCGCCCACGAAGAGGAAGCAATCCATAGGTGTGTTTTGAATTCCTTTATATGTTAACTAATTTAGAAAATAACAGAAAAAGAGCACGCCATGGGTCACATAAATGATTTACCAGTGAGCACTATTACCCTCCTAAAGGATACCCTAACTGCACTAGTGAGCAGCAAAGGCTGTCAGCATTCTTTATTGCAGCGCTTGAGGTATTTCATGCAGATGTTCATATACAGATGTCTACAGATAACACAGGTCCACTTAGTCTGCATAAGTGAGACCCCATGATATTCACGTAAACAATATGGAATTTGCTTCACAATTTAAACAACTTTATGGCATTCCAGAGAACACTGTGATTTTGTTGTAAGAAAACTTTACATAGTACTCCAGAGAAACAAAAGGGATAAAACGCCACTCCCCCCAACTTCTCTCTCTTCCTGTTTCTTTCTGTGAGAAAAAGACCTTGGCCTCCTGTCTCACCACCTCTCCATCAAATCCACCTCTGGAACTTCTGCCTGCTTAACCTGCATTATGTTGTTTTTCATCACATTTAAGCATCTAATGCAAAATGACCATGTCAGCGAATCATTTTCTCAAAAGATCATGTCAGCGAATCATTTTCTCAAAAACTTTTAAAACTAGCCACACCAAATCCTAAAAATCTATATTCTTATTCTTCTGTCTTATTTTCACTGCAGTTATCACATGTGATATTAACTATGTATATTGTGAGTTTGTCAATTTATGTTAACTCAGCTTTTCCTCACCACACAGAAACACAAGAACTATGAAAAATGTAGTATTCCTCAGCAATTAGAATTCATTTTGGTAGATGGAGATGTCATTCAATAATGTGTACTAATTATTCAAAATATTGTATATCATGCTGTTGTATATTTCATGTATTGTCCTGCTTTAATAAATAAGGACACTGATACTGACAGTTTGACTTATAAATGCTATAATGCTAGCAAGAGCAATATAGAGTTTAGACTCAAGGTTTCATGACAAAAAAGACTGTTATGTAAAGATTCTTTTTCTAATAAAATAATGTTCACTTCATGAAGTATCAAAAAAGTCAAAGGAAGTTCTTGCATATATATACACACTCTTCATAAATTTAATTATGTAATATACAGTTAATTCAGAGGTGCAAAAAAATCATAAGCACCTCTATCTATACGCATGTACAAACATAAACTTTAAAATATGCCTTTTTATAAATAATCAAAAAATCTCTGAGGAAAATTGTATACATACACACACATTCATAGACAAATTATATGTTAAGAACTTTTGTAAATAATCTGTAAGAGTCAGAAGAGAGTCACATGCACACACATAAATTCTAAAGGACGGACTCTACAACCGTGAAACAAAATATGTAAAATCATCTGGACTGAATATTTTCGGAGTAATAAAATGCACTATCACCAAAGGACTCTGAAAGATGAAAAAAAAAAGTGAAATGGTTAGCAACTTTGTGGCTCAAAGAATGGTTCCACGGTAAGTATCTTTGATTTTATTTTATTCCCATATGTCTCAGACTGAAATCCAGGGAGCTCTGCAAACTGAAACTATCACCAGGCATACATAAATAAACAAAGAAAAAGAAAAGGCTGCTCAACCTGGTCAAAGGCTGGTTAAAGGAGAAGCCTTGTGGAGACCGCAGGAAGACCTACATCCCATGGTAGCAATGACCCGGTGTCTCTGATGCACCACTATGGACAGAGCCTGGGTGGGTGAAGTCATTCCCACCCCACACTCCCTGGTAGTGGACGCCTCTTCCTCCAGGGGAGGCGTCAGTATAGACAGTGAGAGCTGTGACCATCTGCATTACAAATATCTGCCTCCAAAAACAGAATACTACTACTCAGTGACATTAGAAAAGAGAAAGAAATTGTAGTGTGCTACTGAACAGTAAGATGACCATGGACAGTGATCATGTACTGTATAGCCCAACAAGCTAGAAAAATGATTTGCATTTTGTCACCATAAAAAAGATGTATGATGGGATAGACACGCTTAATCTGAATCAAATACTGCATACCGTACACCTGCATCATAGCACCACATGGTGTTTGATTTGTATGATTTTTGTGTTTTATGCATCAGTTAAAAATTAAAAAATACATAAAGTAAAAGCTAGAAAACTTAAAAAGACTCAGGAGAGCCTTAACATAATATCCAGTATAGTCTAGATATAATTGAGTATCGCTTATCATACTGACAATCATGAAAAACTACTCATTCAGAAAAAGGCAATTAAACTATGCCAGTGCTGAAATTAAATGATTCTTTGAACTCTCTGCAAAAGATTTCAAAGCATCGTTCTCTCACTGAGACAAAAATATCCTACAAACGAAGTTAACACAAAAACATAGGTGAGATATCAAATATAAAACTAACAGCATTATATCAAAATAAAAAGAATCTACTAATAGGAAGATAGATCTTTTATAAATGGGAAGAGGACCAGAGGTGGGAGGGGAGAAGAGGGAAGGGAGGCATGCACAAAATTATTTAAATGTGTTGTGAACATGTATAAACTCCTTATAAGGAATATAATCATTAGGTAGGTAAACATCTAGCAATGAAACATAAAAACTAAAAAGATAGCATCTGCTCAACAAAGAAAACAATTTTCAGAGTGAAGAGCGCCTGTGGGTTGGGAGAATATCTGTAAACCATCTATCTGTTAAAGAATCAAGTTCTAAAATATGTAAGGAACAACCCTAAAGAGAAAAAAAAGTCTGATTTACAAAGGGAATTTTCTGAAAAGCAGACATATAGGTTTTTGCAAGGACCAAGAGATGGAGGAAGGGGTGAGGGGAGTGAGGAAAAGCAAAAACAAAGAAGACGAGTCTGATGCATACTGGTACCAGCTCTCTATACTGAAAGAAAACGTGGGCTACAAGCGGGTACTAATAAAAACAAATGTCAAAGGGTTTTTTTTTTTTTTTTTTTTGGTATTCAGCTGACAACAATGACGAAAAAACTGTAAACATACAAATGGACAGCAGGCATGATACAATGTCCAGAAAATGTTAGCACAAAGATTTCTTTTTAATGAATTAAGAGAAAGCAGCTGTAGAACTATCAGAACTGTATGTATCTCTTTTCTGTTCCTTACTTCCCCTGCTTCCTTCAGGTTCTCTTTCCTTTACAGTTTCTTTCCAGTTCACAATAACTGCCGCACATTTTGGATTTTATTTACTCATTCAGTTTCTCACATCAGTGAGACAATAAGATACGGGTCTGATGTATTTCACTTATGAATATGGTCTCAGACTCTATCTACTGACCTATAAAAGTCTCAAGTTTATCCTTCTTTAGGGTGGAGCAGTACATCAAAATATTTAAGAAATCACATTTTTTAGTGCATTCCTTAGTTGATGAGTATTTGGGTTGTTTCCACAATTTAACTATTACAAATTGTGCTGCTATAAACATGGATTCGTATATATCATTGTAGTATGGTGTTTTTAATTATACTGGGAAGACACCCAGAAGGGAAATGGCTGGGTTGAATGGCACTAATCTTAGTTTTTGATGGAATCACCACACTGATTTCCACACTGGTTGCACCAATCTGCACTCCCATAAACAGTGGAGGAGGGTTCCTTTATTTATTTATTTATTTTTATTTTTTTGTGGAGAATGTTTTCACTAATCCTTCCAGGGTCTGTTATTGGATGATTTCTTGATGATACCCATTCCTTTGGGAGTGAGATTGAATCTCATTGTTTTAATTTGTGTCTCTTGTATGACCAGTAAAATTAAACATTTTGTCATATATTTGTTTGCCATTTGTATTTCTTCATCTGATAAATATGTATTCATTTCAGATGCCCATATTTGGATTGAGTCTTTAAAATTGGAGGGACTGGTATTTTTCACATCTTTATATGTTCCAAATAAAAGCCCTTTGTTTGAGGGGCAGTTATCAAAAATCTTTTACCACTCTTTTAGGTTTTCTTGTCACTCTATTGGTGTTTTCTTTTGTTGTGCAAATTTTTCTAATAGAGTGAGATCACATTTATTGATTCTTTGTAGTATTTTCCATATAGACTGAGTTTTGTTTACAAAGTCTCTGCTATGCCTATGTTCTCAAAATTACTATTTTCCTCTTTTAGTAGATTTAGTGTTTCTTCTTTAATGTTTAGATCTGTGGTCCACTTTGATGTGAGTTTAGTGCATGGTGATAAACAAGGGTCAAATTTTAGTCTTTGACATGTGGAAAACCAGTTTTTGCAGCAACATTTATTAAAGAGGATATCTTTATTCCAGGGAACATTTTTGGCACCTTTGTCAAAGATAAGATGGCTGAGTGTGTTTGCAGTGATGTCCACATCTTCGAAGCTGTTCCTCACCCTCAGGTCTGTCTTTTTGCCAGTACCATGCTGATTCGATCACAGTAGCTTTTTAGTATAATTTCAGGTCAGCAATTGTAATGCTTCTGACCTAACCTTTGTTGCCCAGGATTGTTTTTGCTATTCTAGGTCTCTTCTGCTTCCAAATGAATTTTAGGAATGTTTTCTCTAGTCCTGTGAGGTATGTTAACAGTATTTTGATTGAAATTGCATTAAATCTGTGTAACAGTTTTGGGAGTAGGATCATTTTCACTGTATTGTTTCTTCTTATCCATGAGCAGGGAATATCTTTCCACTTTCTGATATTTTCTTTGATCTTTTTCCAGAGTACTATAATTTTCAATATATAGATCTTTTATTTCTTTTGTTAAACTGATTCTTAAGCATTTCATTTTGGGGATGTCATTGTGAAGGATGTGGTTTCCCTAATTCTCTCTCAATGAGTTTTTTTTATTTGTGTACAGGAATGCTGTTGATTTTTGAGTACTGACTTTGTATCCTACTATGCTATGAATTTGATTATTAAATCTAGAAGTCTTTTAGTGCAGTTTTTGGAGTCTTTTATGTAGAGTATAATGCCATTTGCAAATAATGATTATTTAACTTCTTCCTTTTCTATTCTTGTTGCTTTTATGTTTGTCTCCTGGAGATATATATATATATATATATATATATATATATATATATACACACACACATATACATGGTATTGATTTTTATTCATTTTAAATTTATGTAAATGAAAATATAGTAAAATATAATCCTCATTTGCATTATTTCATACACTATATTTCTATATTTATGCATTTATTTGCATGGTATTAAATTGCAGATTAATTTATGTGTATATGACTTACTGTTTGTTTTGTTGCTAATTTATACAATATTTCAAATAATTTGCAATAAAAATCCTGGCTCTTATTCATCCACAGGTCAATAAAGGTCAAAATACCAACCTCATTTATGGGATTTTAGTGACTACATAAGGTCCATTTACTTTTATTCCAAAATTTTCAGTATAAATGCTATATCTGCTGTTAAAATTCCTGAGCATCCATTATTTCTATGACCCTAAAGAAGACTGACATCTTACAAGTATAGTCGAGGGAAAAGTAGAGATCAACTCCTGTATGTGAACATCTAAAACAGATTTAATATTTTGACTTCAGAGTCATCCAGGATAATGCCAAGACAGCTAAACTGCTAAAATTTAATATCACCATTATTGAGGTTATTATAAAAGAATAGATTTAATAATTTCTGGTGAACCCCAGCTTTCTCAAGAGACAGGCATGCAGTAAGTATACACTGAATCATGTGAAAACTTGGGTAAAGTACCTAACATATGCTTTTTATAAACTGTGGTGCATATCAACTACAGTTCCAGCTACAAATAATCCAAAAACTGGAAAGTTTATTGGAAAAGATTAAAGCTTAATTGAATTCTTTCCAATTATCAGGTAAACTGAAGTGAATTAATGCCATTGAATACCTGTCCTTGATCGTCTTTCAGGTAATATACAGGACAGAGCCCTGGTGTCCACTGCTCTTGGCTCACAGGTAAGAGAACAACTTCCAAGCTCTGGAAAGAAATTCCTATTTTGGTGCTTAGACCTTCCCACCAGATCCAGAAGAAGGCAGCTAACATATTGTATAGAACTTTGCACTCTTTCGTTGAAGTCATTATCACAATCTGAGATACCAGATTTCTCTGAACTGGATGGTGAGAGGTTAGAGGTCAGTGAGCACTCAAACCCAATATGACAAACTGAAGTTAAATTTAGCTTCTATCTGAGCCCTGGAGACCATTGTATATTATTTCCTTAATACAAAATTCATATTCATATCTATAGTGTCAATAACGAGAGGAAAGAAAAAGTAAACTAAAATTATCCTAACCCTCTACCAAGTTCTTTCATATCTGATGAGATATTCCCCAGAATAAATAAATTAATCTAAGATATTTGTGCTGGAATGTCTAAAAAGATAGTAAAATGGGGTTAAAAGTGGCACAGAGAAAATGCTAAATTGGAATCAGGCAGAAGTACGAAGCTCTTGTGTACTATTGCACAGTAGGCTGATGTAGATGTCATTAATGTACTCTATACTTCAAAACGCTAAAAGAAAGGATTTTGGACATTTTTAGCATAACAGATAGTATACTGAATGGGATAAATATGTTCAGTCTCATAAAACATTATGTATTATATACATATGTGGAAATATTACATGGTAGTAAATGAATATAACCAATATTCATTTTGTAGGTATCAGTTAAAATGAATATAAAATAACATATTTTTAAAGAATGAATTCAGCAGATATTGTGTGTTAAAGTATAGTGGGAAATGCTACTCAGTTGGATAGGTCAGGGTTTGATAAAACATCATAACTAAGAAAACCCTGACACTGAGTTACTGTATATCTTCAGGTTTATTTTACAGGGTTCCTTGCCAAATAAGAAGTCAAATAGCTTTGCCTTTGCTCTACCATTTCAAGATTTGATCTCCATGATGAGAGAAAACTTGTGGGATGTGCATGAGACTTTAACCCCAGCAGTCTGGGAACCATGGGTAGCACTGTAGGCAATAATACCCTTAGATCATGGTTACGTGGTCTTGCTTAAATTCAAGGAAGTTGAGAAATGTGATCTTGTTGCATGTCTAAGAAGAGAAGAGTTGGATATTAGGAAGATCTTAGCAATCTAAATCATTCTCTGGACTTCAACTATTTGGTCTACTTTCACCAACTACAAATGGCCAGACTACATATCCAAGGCAGACACACTGAAACTTCAGTGAGTCCTTTTTGTTTAGATCAAAATGTAAATTCTCAACAGCATTTGCTGTAGCTCCTTCTCCTTTGTGGATATCACATCCCTTGGAGTACATTATCAACTAAAAAGTCAATGTACATTTTCCAAACACACACACACACACACACACACACACACACACACACACATCATGCACAAAACGTACACGTACATTTGAATTATTGCTCCTTTGTTCCAAGGACCAGCCCTCAATACCTCAGAATGTGGTTACTTTAGAATAAAAACTTTTTAAAAGTTGAGTATAGTTACATGAGTTTATAAAGTTAGCCCTACTCTAATGGCTGGTAGGAACAGATGGACACCCAGGTTGCACAGCGAGAATGAAGGCATGGGAGAAAATGAGGAGCAAGAAACCCTCTTGCACTTTGATCTTAAAAGTACAGTGTTTCCATGCAGGTTTTTTTGGTCCTTTTGAGACAGGGTCTTGCTATGCAGATCAGGCTGGCCTTGGGCTCACTTTGTAGCTCATGCTGGTCTCAAACTTGCAGTGATCCTCCTGCCTCAGCCTCCTGAGTGCTGGGATTACAGGAGTGTGCCACCATGCCCAGATTTCCATGTAGTTTTAAATTAATTTTTTTCTTTGTTTAAGCCAACTAGTTTGTTTCATTTTGTCATGGTATACTTATCAAACTAACACAGAGGGCTTATATTTCTTCAAATTTCTAACCATTGATTTAATTATAATATATGACCAGGTTGTTGGGATCTCAGAATTCTCTAGAATTTGTAATTCTTTCCACAAATATAGAGTTTCCTTGTAGTGTGTTTTGCTTTTCTGAGACGATGATTTTGTAGTCTACATGTCAGTTTACATATTTGCTTCTGTACAGCAAATTAGACAGTTTCCTGTGCAATGTGACCTGTTAGTACCCTTCTCCAAGGGAGTCTTCAGGGTACCTAATGAAACAAGGATTTCAATTGTTTTCTTCGGTGTGCTTCATAGATTTCAATTTGGTGGAAGAATAACTTTGATCAAAATACTGACATCTGTTTTCTTTATGTGAAATGTTTAAGAAATAATGGACCTTGTTAAATATGATAATATTTAATCTCTATCATTACCTTTATAAAATAGATCATTAAGAAAAAGACACCCAAATGGGGAACTATTTTACATTTTTCACATATTACTTGAGAGAATTTTGTAAAAAGAAATCACAATTGTGAAGCATTACTGTAGTGGGATGCAAAATGTCTCCTTCTAGAACACACACACACACACACAATCAGTTGAGATTTTTCATGATAGTTTTAGCAATAAACTCTTCTAGTGTTCAGTATCTAAAATTAGTGAAAGGTAGAGTTATTCTTGTATTACATCTGAAAAAACATTATCACATCTATATTTCCAATAAGTGTTCCCATATATATGCATTCACAGTTATGTATACAGATATATTTCTTGTTTCTGTGTCCTTGTTCCTTCTAGATGTTACCCGATCCATTTCACTCTCAAGTTCATCTTAAGGCACTGTCCCCGAATGTGCTTGCTTTTTAAAAACATTAAAACTTCTTCAGCAGACTATGAAGAATTACAGAATTTCTCATAATTTAGCTCTTTGTGTTCCTACATGTCGTTTTACTGTCACAAAACTGCACCCCTGCCTGGCTGATAAATTCCACTATGGAATTTCAGTAGTTTCCCTGGGATAAAGTAATATAGGTTTGCAAGTACAAATATTTTTGATTCCAGTACATTCTGGGGGGAAAGAACAAACCCATCAAACATTCTCTCACTCTTTGAGATAAAAAAGAAATGCAGGTTAATAACAGTAGTATTGTTGCGATGTAATAATACTGGTAATTATAACGTTCTCTCTCTTACATATGTGAAGATTCAATTTCATATGAAATAATTTTAATGATCATTTACAATACCATGAAACATGGTAAACATAAGCAGTAGTGCATATTGTTAGAAATTGAATATGCTTTATTTTTACATATCAAATTTACTTATAATACACAGTGCACTTTCCAGGTAGGCACTGTGTCTCTCATTTACATACTCAGCCCAATTTAGATAATTTTAAATGGATGGTGTTTTCAGAGCAAAGGTGTCCAATTTAAAGAAATACCTATTTATTTTGATTTATGTTATTTTTAAAGAAGATCATTATATATGCAATAAAAAATAGGCTAATTAAAATGAAAGCCTTCTTTTCAGAAAAGAGAAAGTTGGCTATATTTGATTTTACATTCCTTTTCTCTTACTATATACTTAGCAACTCTTATGAATTTCAAAAGGCACATTGAATTTACATTTCTCTAAAGCTACATTGTAAAGTGATTTTCTGTTGGCTCTGATTATGCCATATACATATTTTATTTCTTTAAATTTCTATATACTAATGCAGCCATGCAAATTCAATCTCAGACTGATATTATCTTTTCTAACCACATGGTCACAAATTAACAATAAAAAATTATATGAAGATCTTTTTCCAGGAATGAAAATTAAATATAGTCCTAAAAATACTTAATAAATTTTCAGAAAATGCTTAGTAGTGATTCAACACACTGTTAAATTCACAGGCTACAAAATTATATTCCTAATTTAATATATTAAATTATATATATCATTATGTCACATAGCAAGACATTACATGTTATATGTATAGTAATACAAAAAATTGCTATAAATGAGTAACAAAATGGTAACCAACATATGATAAATCCCTGTGTTTATCTGCTCTGTTTTAAAGATCTCTGAATAATTTTGGATTCCTACATCACAGTTAATCAACTGGACTATAAAACCTGAGATTGAAGAATGATTGTTTTTACAGCTTTTATCACACGTCATACTCATAAGCATCTTTCTGAGTGTGTGTCATCACTGTGACAAGCCACCTAAGCAAAACCATTTAAAGAAGATTTATTTTGGTTAGTAACTTTAGAAATTTCATTTCTTGGTCAGCAGACTTCAAAAATTTGTAGGCCTGCAGCGAGGTCTAAACCACCTGGTCAAAGGACGTGATGGCAGAAAGCAAAGACCCAGCCAGATTCCCTATAAAAATCCAGGAACCACAGCTTCATCCAATGGGGCCCTGTGTACTAAGTTTCCTTTATGTCCCAATAAAGTCACCAAACTAGAACTCTACACTGCATTAAGTCACTCACGGAGTTTGAGCCCTTAGGACCCAGTCATTCTCAGAATACCTCACCTCTGAACACATGAGCCTTTTGAAAAGCACTGTTGATACAAATCAGAACAATTAAGCTCTGAGTAGGCTTTAGGTGGAAATCAGCAAGGAGTGGAAAGAGGAATACAGGAGGAAAGGAAGGAGATCAAACTGAAGATGCCACAGTGGACTGAATCAAAGGTGGCTGGGTTTGAAGGAAGAGATGGTTGATAACAGAATTATGACAGGGCATGCAGTTTGGTTACCCTCTGTCTCCAAACGCATTTCCAACCTTGTATGTTCTTTCTGTGGCCCCCGTCTATCCTGGGAGATTGATCTCTACAAATGGTATGAACTAGACCCTCCCTGCCTTACCTTCTGGATTTTAGTTTGGTAATGTGGAAGGGGTATTAGCGTGAGACAGGGAAACACAGAGGGACTGTGTTTCCTTTGGACAACTGGCTTTCCTTTGCTTCTCTAAGGTTTGAAGTCTATTGTGTGTTCTCATTTGTGATTCTAGATTTTCCAATCAACTTTAACCCAAAATGACGGCAGTAACTGCTTCTTAATAACACTGTCACCCTAAGCACTTACAGACACTAATGATCCACTCATTTTTGTGGTTTCCAGAAGCTATATAATTTCCTCTTAGATTCCTTAGTCTTGCCCACATCTCTGCAAACATTACTTTGTTATACTTTTAATATCTTTTTTAATTGTGCTAGCTCATATTTTTAATATCACAATCAATACTAGTGTAGCTCTAAGAAACAAATTCACAAAATTTGATTTTGAGATAGGGATATTTGATGAGTTTCTAAAAAGAAACCTTCATACTGAGAGAAAATGGGAATCAATAAAATAGAGCACAGAATGATGTGTGATGCTTACATAAATTATCACTGTTGGCATCATGGGATGGGATGCAAGTGGGAGCAAGACCCTGGGGGAAGAAAAGTGGAAAGTTCTCACTGCACCCAGCAGGTAGGACGGAGGATGCCATTTTGGCGGATTTAGAAATTCCCTAAAGTTCAGGCTGTGACTCTGTACAAATCAGTGCTTGCTGGTTCAGGGTAATTGATGAATACAAAATCATTTGTGAGCCACAGAAGACAAAGCTTCGGCATTTAGGAAAATGCAGTGATTCTGAAGGGGTCTGGGCTGTGTACCAGAGCATCCTCGATCCTGCCACAAGTATCTTCCTTCCCTCCTCAACTCTTGTTGGATTCCAACCACTCCCAGATGGAAAAGTGTAAAGCATGCTCTCCATGGAACACAGTTTACACACTTCGATCTTGGCACTGGTTTTGGCACGCATGGAGAACATATGGGAATGCGTTCTTAGGGTGTTAGGCTGAAGCAGAAGGACATTAATACTGGCTGGCTGATTCATCACAGAATATGCATGGGGGAGGGGCTAGATAAGAAAACTTAAAGCATATTGACATTCTGTTAGGCAATTTATGTGAATCCCATACTCTGGGTTGTCAAAACATAGATTGACACCCTTAGAATTTCTAATTAATGAAACATGGATTAGAAATCTGGGTGGTTTACTAGATCTCTGTTCAGGGCTTTCAAAGACATATCTGTTAAAAAAGGGTCCCCATTTTGAGCTTGTTATTATTCTGCAAGGCCATTCAGATTATCAGCAAAAATCTGAATTTTCAAGCCTGTCAGACTGAGGCCTTTATGTTCTAGAGGCCACCTGTTTCCACATGTGGTCCAACATGATTGTTTGATTCTTTTTGCATCTGGTATGAGAATCTTTTTAACGATTCCATGTCTTTTCAAAGCATACCTCATTAAGTCAGATCTTCCTCCTGTAATCTGTTTTTACTAAGTAAAATTGATGAATAACCAGCCAAATTGGAGGAGCTATGTTTAGCAGAGGGTCTGCATACTGTCTGGCGTGAATCTTAAGGAGCATCTTAACATTCTGCCTGCCAAAGAAAGAAATCACTGGTTTGTGTTGCCACAAATTTTCCTGTTATTCTCATGCGATTGTTCTGGAAAATACACATAAAGACAAATGAAATAGAGTAACTGAGGACAGAACACAGTAAGTTCCTTGGCATGTTATACAAGAGAGGTTCTGAAGCTCAGGGCGGTGAGCATATTGGCCTGGAATCCCTGTGTTTAAGATTCTCATCCTATTTCTTTCCATACCATATTCTGCAAGACTAGGGGAAACTTTTTTCATCAAAGAACTCAGTGATACTTTTATGAGGGGAAGTTAGATAGCTTTTTATTAGTGTACAAAGTGTCTGGAAAATCAATTTAAAAGTGGAAAGGTTTATTTGGCTGACATAGTCAGAGGTTGCATCCCTATCCTGTGGGGCTGATGTGCCAGGCAAAGCATCATATGAGAAGGGTGTGGCGGCAAAAAGGGAGAACGAGAGGAGGAGTGGGGAGACATGCCTGGGTCTGGGGGGGCAGACACAGTCCCCAAGATCAGGCCTTCATGATTGGCTCCTACCCACTAGGCCCCGCCCCTGCCTATTGCTTCCCAGTGATGGCCACAAATTATGGTCTCATCAGTTGACCACCACACTGGTGAAGTTAAAGTCCTCATATTCCTATTGTTTCTCTAGTTACCATTTCTAAACATTGCTGTATTAAGGGTCAAGTGATCAATACACAAGTCTTTGGGGGACAGTTTGATTGTAATATTTTTGCTAGAAAATCTTGACTTCTGTACTCCAGAGATTGTAGTAGATATAGGAATTAAATATGTGGTGGTACTTGGTTGATCACAAGGCCCCTAAGATATAAGAATGAGCAGCTAATAAAATAAAATGATGGGTAACATATATACATAGAAACATTTTAGACCAAGCCATCAAACCCTGATTTCCAGTTCACGGATAGGAGCCAATTAAAAATAATACATTGATTGAGTGAAGAATCATTGTTAAAAAAATAAAATACATTCCAAATGAATGCTGAAGATTTTTTCCAAGACTTTCCTTCAAAGAAACTCTCAAGCATTTACCAAGGAAAGTATGAATTAAGGAAAGAAAAACACTCAGAACTGGTAACTATACAAGATACTCATTTTAAACTATGCTAAAAACAAGGTGAATTTAGTAAGTGGAGAAGTGCTATAACACCCCACACCCTCGTAGACTTACCAAATCTGTGGCCTACTAGGCTGTTTTCTAGCCTGGTTAAGAAAATAAAACATTATACAAGCCTTCCCGGGACATTTAGACCATCCAAAAGAGGTCAGGCACAGTGATTATCCCTATGGAGTAGTAGTTCCAAAGGTTAGTGGCATAAGAAGTTATTCTAGAAGACAACGTTCTAGGTAAATTTATTTGATTTTCTAATTTTGGTGAATGACTAGACGATCAGAGGCCTTCCAAAATTGAAATTATTGAATTGGCCAGATGGTAATAGACCCAGAGAATCCTCATTAGAAGCAACATTTCAATAAATGAAATCTTCATGTAGAAGATGATCAGCCTCATTCCCAAAATAATCTTCTTTGATAGGTTCAACTTACAGAAGCTAAGAACATAAAAGGGGGGCACTGCTGGTATGAACAAAGTGTATTTTACATCATCCAGCAATTTGGCCTGTTATTCAACCAAGTGACCAAAATTCCAAAATCAAAGAGTAATGTTTATGCATGGTACATTAAATAATTAAGTATTCTAGAGTCTGGGAGATGCATGAAGTTAGCCATTGCTCTATTAAATTGAGAGCTGGGGTTGCCTTATTTTTTTTTTCATTGTGTCAGTAAAATAATGATAAAAGGTGTCATTATGTTAGCTAAGGTAACTGACCTCAGTTACCAAGAGGAATTTGGAGCGCTGCTAATGGAGGCAAGCCGCTGAGGAGAACTGCTTGGTCTTTTAGGTGTCCTATTTTTTTTTTTATAATAGAAAAGGGGAAACTGGAGAAAGACAAAATGATTAAAATCCCCATGGATTTGCTTGTTTCATCTTTCCAGGTTAAAATTTTTAAAAAAGATTTTTATCTACTTTGTCTTCCAACAGATTTAGTGTTTCTGTTTTAATATTTAGATTTTTGATCCATTTAGATTTTAGTTTAGTACATGGTGACAGGCATGGGTCTAGCTCTAGTTTTCAGCATATGGATAGCCAGTTTTTCCAGCACCATTTATTAAAGGGACTATCTTTCTTCCAATGAACATGTTTGGCCCCTTTATCAAAGACAAGGTTGTTGAGTGTTTCCGTAGTTGTGGTTGTGTCTTCTAGTCTATTCCATTGATCTTCAGATCTGTTTTTATTCCAGTACCATGTTGATTTTATTACGGTAGCTTTGTAGTATAATTTCAAGTCAGGGATTGTGATGCCTCCTGCCTTGGCTTTGCTGCTTAGAATTGCCTTTGCTATTCTAGCTCTCTTCTGGTTCCAGATGAATTTTAAGAGTGGTTTCTCTAGATCTATGAGGTACGTTAGTGCTATTTTCATTGGGATTGCATTGAATCTCTATCACAATTTTGGGAAAATGTCCATTTTCACACTATTTATTCTTCCTATCCATGAACAAGGGATGTCTTTCCATTTTCTGAGGTCCTCTTCGATTTCTTTTTTTCAGAATATTATAGTTTTCCCTGTATAGCTCTTTTACTTCTTTGGTTAGATTAATTCCTAAATATTTCATTTTTTGGATGCAAAAAATTTTTTTTAAAAAGAAAAAGACAAAAGAAATGATGTAATAAGGAATGTTCCTAAGAAGATTGAGTGTTATCTAATTTGATTTAGGAAGTTCTACAGATGGAGAGACCGTGGTAACTGAAGTATATTAATTAAGGAGATATATAATATCTCCTTTCCTCCCAAATACTTATGCTAACTTTGTGTATTCCCCTCGTGTATCCAGTGTAAAAGTTTATGTGTCTTTGGTATATAGAACATTCAAATTTTATTCAAACTTAGAGGATTATATATGATGATTCAAATTGGAATTGGATAATTTATTTCACTATTCTGGTTTTACAATCATTTATGTTATCAGACTGTGTTCTGTTTGTAAAAAACTTTAAGTTTTCCAGCAATTTGGTTTTAACATGCTAATGTAAAAATGCTCGGTTCATAAAGATAGTTTAAATCCTTTGGAATCGTTTACTGATTAAACATTAAATCATGCCCAATTTGGTCTTGAAAATCTTTAAATGACTGTTGAGCAGATTACATTCAAAAATGCATTTTAAAATGATTAATGAAATTGGACTAAGTCTTAGATGTAAGTGAGACCTTAATCTGTTCAGCTAGATGCAGTAGAACATTAATCAGATTTCCTTAGGAAATTCCCTAGAGTTATAAATAGAATTAAATAGCTGATCTGCCAAAAGAAAATAAGTTTTAGTATTTGTCACTGCTATAATTTAACATTAATTTTAGAACACTACTAGTCCTCTTTTATTGTGCAAAAAAAATAGTCTCTGAATTTAAAATGTAATATCAGTTCTTTAGATAACCAATGTTCTTGTTTAAAATACAGTGATGTTTACTACAAATGTATATTTGTGCCACTCAATCTTTTGTTACCTTTACATCTAACCAGGTGTCTTCTTGAACTTTAAATCATAACAGCGCCCTCTTCCAGGTGGGTTCTATCTTCATCATTTCTGCTTTTTTTCCTTCTATTTTTCCCTCAACCTAAACTTTGTCTTATACAAGAGCCTTTTCCTGAACTCTAGACTGGCATGTTTTCCAAGCATTCTGCATAATTTTTTCTTTGCTCTCTGTTGGAACATAAACTATTGTATAATTTTATATTTATTCAGGTTTTGATTAGTTGTATGTCTCTTTATTTGAAGAAAAATATTGTCCATTTTGAGGTTGTATTCTGACTGCCCACTTTCTGATCTTGGGCTATTTTATATCAAGGATAGTATTTGTTAACTGAAGTTCATCTTCCCCCATAATTTTCCTTCATTAATATCTGTTTTCTGATATGAAATTCATCTAGATTCTTAGCTAGGAAGTTAGGGTGTATTATGTTTCCCAATAAGAATATTGTTAGCAAGGATAGTATTTGTTAACTGAAGTTCATCTTCCCCCATAATTTTCCTTCATTAATATCTGTTTTCTGATATGAAATTCATCTAGATTCTTAGCTAGGAAGTTAGGGTGTATTATGTTTCCCAATAAGAATATTGTTAGTAGTTGTAAATAGTACAATTTTATAAACCTAGAGACTCATCTTCAGTTTGAAAAATGAAAGAAACATCGAGGTGACCAGGATATAGAAATAAATGAACTTACTGCTCTGTTGGCCGCGATAATATCTCACCCCTCTGTGGGAAAACCGAGAGTGAACTATAGTCAAACTACAGAACACCTATTTCGTTTTCTTTTCTTGCTTTAAAAATGTATTTTATTAGGAATTTGTTTAGTCTATCAAGCATAGTTAATTAAGTGTATGTGACCAGGCATTGTAAAAATCACAATCGAATTATTTTTTTTATGGTTCAAAATACCATTTGAATATTTCCTCTGTGTTGTAAAAGAGGAGTAACTCATGCTTTCTCCATATCTTTATATAGTTTTGTGATCTCATTTAGTGATAGAACAGCCACAATTTAATTATGAAGAACATAGTTCACGGAAAAGTATAAAAATTCAAGTAAAATATAATTTAATTTGATGATAAAATCAGAAAGATAAGAGATGATAATTTCAGTAAGGATCCAATTTTTTGCCCTTGTCATCTCTAGTCTACTTAAACCCTCATTATATAAGGGATTTCACATTTGCTTTTATATAACCTTTCATGGAGAACTTTTACTTGTATTTCATAACATGAGCTAATCATTTTAAATGTTAACATGATGATTATGTTTGATATTGTGAAGATTAAACTATGAATGGCAAACAATACTTTCAAATCCTACATGATTACTAATTATACATAGGAAAATGTTGGAAGTGATGGGAATCAAAGCGGTCACCTCTCTTCCCCTTAGCTATTTTGTAAAAACTTATGCAGGCAGCGGAGTAAGACTTCATATTGAGATGTAAGGCAGCAATGGCATAATCTCTCCATTATCTCCAGAGTCTGGTGAACTTTGAAACACCGCATCCTGGTTCTGAAGAAACATCATGTTCCTCCGACTGATCATCTTTGCTGACCTTGGCTGCCCAGTCAGCCTACATCTTAGCAACTGTCCAGGTGAGCCCACCACATTCCCATAGCCTGTGGCATCGATACCTACAATCTTCTGACATCCTGTGGAATATGAAAGGTCTGCCTGGACATGTATGTAGATTAGAAACAAAAAAATAGAAGAGAGTCATGCCAGAAAAGGGCTTTCACTTTCTCCCATCTACTTCAAAAAAGGATGCTAGTTTCTCTTAATTTTTGCAGATTAAAAATAACAGTTACAAACAAAAGAACCACATGAGTTTTTGCAACAAATGTTCATAGAACTAGAGTTTAATCCATTCATCAGCAACGTAGAAAATCTATCTGTGATTATGATTGTGGGCATCTGCCTGTGTTTTTTTTTCCACCAGAAATTATATATATTCCAAGATGCAGATATTTTGGGGTGCTAATGAATGCAGGAAACATAGAAAAGAGCAAAGGCAACTTCTGAACTTCTATGTGAAAAGTATAATATTTTAAACATATAAGTTCCACAGGTAAAGTGCTACTAATACTATCATTATACAAATGTCCATCTGAATTTATTTCTTCAAGTTTTGGTTTCTGTTGTATGATGTTTTTTCCTTTCAGTCTGTTGTGTTTATAAGTATATAGTAACATGGGTAAAATAAAACTTTAAAAATAGCATATTTGAAAAAAATGTAAGTATCAGTGATGATGAGAGCAGTATTTGTGTGGGCGCAGCACATGGGGTGGACTCCTGCATCATTAGGTCTACGATTGAAGATATAATCAGCATCATCAGTGACATTTTGTCACCTATTGTAAGTCATTGACATTGTATTTGGTGAAGAGTTTAATGGAGTTATTAGTCACTAAAATTTCATTGCCAGGCAAAATCTTGACTGGAAAGGAGAAAACTTCATTGTGAGTAGAGTTGAAATTCTTTGGAGATTAGCATATACGGTAGGTTTTTTTTCTCTTCACGAGAAAGAATATCTACTGGTCCAGGACATGACTTCTATGAACCGGGTTTTGGGGTACTTCTAGAAATATCTTAACCTTTAGATAGAGGGAACTCTCATTAATTTCAAAGCTACCCTGCTGTAAACTTCTCAAACTTTGAGGTTAGAGAAGGGAAGCCAAATCATTTAAGTTCAAGATTGAGCTTTAAATAATTATATTATGCTTTATTATTTTTGTTGTGTTTTTAATAGAGAAATAAAATGTAACTAAAAACATGTCAACAAACAGTTTATTAATTGCTTTTTTAACATTGGGTATTTTTTGCTACATAAATGAGGCACATGTTTCAAGTAAAACCTCAGTAGATTCCACTGATTATTGTTCTAAAAAATGCAAACTTAAATGATACTTTGGTCAAATTTCCGTTCTCTAAAAGTCAGAAAATAAATAAACTCTCTACTATTCATGGCTGGACAGCTTCAGGCCAGTTCAGTGATGATAAATTTCTGCAAATGTCTGTGTAAAGACTACAGATACTGGAAACTACTGCAAGGGGCACTCCTGGACTCATTTTTTATATCTAATGTTACTTTTTTTGTTTGTATTTGTTTTATGCTTTCTTTTTGTTACATAAATTTTTTTCATTTATGTGTACAGGTTTTACTTCTGATTAAAAAGTCAGAGTCAGCTTTTAGGTAGACTTTTTATCTTAATAGTCTACAGAAACAAAGATGAGCAAAGAAGAAAAACAAAGGTATTCATTCTTTATTTGCTACAACAAGGCTGTTACGGTTTGTATCTGGATGTTCCCCCAAAGCCTTATCCAGATACAAACTGTAGCGGCCTCTCTCACCTTAGACCTTTGCATTTCTTGTCTTTTCATTATAAAATAATCTTTACTTCTCTTGCACAGTGATCCATCCATATACAGTTACTTACTGCAACATGAGATGAAATGTAATTTAGAAATCTTCTAAATGATTATCAACATGACAATCTATTTATAAAATATATTTATGCATTATGTATTATTGTAATAGTATATACTATACACAAATGCATGTGAATATTAATATGCATGTGTGGATATCTGAAAGTACCCTAGTGCATTGGTCAGCTCTTCAGTTGCTGGTATATCATGTCAGACATATGCAACTGTATCAGACTTCTCTAGAACTGAATCAATAGAAAATGCATGTGCAGTAATGCAAGGGAGTTTAATAAGCCTATGAGAGCAGAGGGAGATGAATCTACAATGGCTGTCTGCATGCTAGCAAGCAAGAGGACCCAGTTGCAGTCAAAGTTTGAAGGCTTTAACTCACTGTATAGTCAGGCACCAGTGAGCTCTTGGAGTCACCAGTACATATCTGCACTGGGAGGCTGACGAAACTGGAGACTGAAGTCTGAAGGCAATGATGAAGACTGAAGAACTTTCAAAAGGCAACTCTTCCTTCTTTTCCTTTTTATTCTCTCCAGGATACAAGTTTACTGGTCTATGCCACCTACATCCAGGGCGGGTCTTCTTCAGTTTGCTTTCTTACCTCTCTGACATCCACAGATGCACCCAGAACTTTCTTAATAGGCTAGACAGGTTTCATTCAAGTTGACATATCATAACTCACAATCAAAAAAATTTCTGGGAATAAATGGTTTATTTGGGGTTTCATTTCAGAGGTTTAAGTGCACAACAAACTGTCTCCAAAGTGGAAAATCATGCAAAGGGCTTGGTAGGACAAAGATGCTCACTTCATGGCTTCCACATAACAATACACAATGGAAGAGGCCAGGAAGAGGTATAACTTCCAAAGTCTCATCACCCGTCACCTTCTTCTACAACTGAGCTGAACATATTCAGCCAGGACATCAATAGATTTATCCATCCACCCATGGGTAAGATATCACATGATTCAATCACCATCCAGTTATCTCTTGATCTGGTCGAGTTGAAAATTAAGTAGTGGAACTTATCAAAAATTCTAAGTAATGGAGCCAGATAGGAAATTCAAAGTAATGAATTTAGAAAAGAGCATTATAAGAGTTGATCACCAGGTAATAATACATGATTATGACATTTCACATTGTTCATTTTTATGTATTTTTGTAACTGAATAGTTTGAATTAAAATATCTCAGAGGAAAAGAAAAAATTCTAGGAAAGCTTTTAAGTTTCATTAAATTTAATGTGTCAACCATATAAATTAAGAAATTTGGGCTGAGGGTTTGGCTAAGTGGCATAAGTTCCTGCCTGACAAATGTGAGGTCTTGAGTTCAATCCTTGGTACAGAAAGAAAGAAAGAAAGAAAGAAAGAAAGAAAGAAAGAAAGAAAGAAGAAGAAGAAAGAAAGAAAGAAAGAAAGAAAGAAAGAAAGAAAGAAAGAAAGAAAGAAAGAAAGAAAGAAATTAGGTTGATGTGCATATCTGTTCAACAGATAACATTACTTTATTGATGAACAAATGATGTTTCTCTATAATATTTGTTTCAGAAGAAAAAAGAATCTGACATACATTTGTCTCAATAAATTACATAATACCCAAAGGTAGGAACTGTATACTCTGTCAAACTCGGGGCAAAAAAGAACTGTGTCAGGTGACTTTAACAAAAAACAAAGAAAGACACAAAAGCTACCTTTTATTTTCTAGTCACTGTAATGGCACCATCATTTTGTTTTAGCAGACTCTCCCAGCTATAGATATTAAAATCTGAAAGGCCACCTTGCCACAGGACTCATGTTCTGTGTGCTCTCATCTCACCTGCTGAATTCATCCAAGGCCTCTGCCTGGTGTTTGCAGCTAGCTGGATTCAGCACACCTGGTCCAAAGTTTTGGCATAAGGAGGTGAAGTCCTAAAGAAAGCGAGGCAACGTGATCCTTGGTTTACTCTGTCTATTTTCACTCATCAAATTAAACCCTGTGGATGACTGAATAGCTTTACGTGACGTTAGTAACATTAGACTTAAACTAGATTTCACTGTGTGAAGAGTGACCCATTTTTTTACATTTGGAAATATTTTCTAAACCTAAAATTAAAGAGAAGAGTAGCAATTAAAAGTAAAAATATGACTTGAACTAGAGACGCACAAGCACCACATATCATGTATGTAATATGAAGACCAAGACATTGTCAACGCATTTTTAACAAATGGTATAAACTGAAGTTTGATATCGGTATCATGGATGATTTTTATAAGACAAAGAAAAATATTAGATCTCAATTACAAAAATGACAGAATTTTAAGAAGGAAAATAAAAATATGATTTAATTAGCATTTTTAAAATTCATATTAAATAAACAACAAGTTGTCAACCGTTAGTATACACATTAATCAAGATTGTTACTTGGCAACACTTAGCTCCAGCTAAGCTGGGAGGTGAGTGAGGACATGGTACTCTGTGCCTTAGCAGTCCAAAAGCAATGGATTGTAAGATTCTAAATGCTCTGTTTTTGTTGATTCTTCGGTTACTATGATATGATTTTAAAATGTGTCCTAAAAGTCTGTGCATCATTCACTGTAGAACATTCTAAAGGCCTTCTATCTGAGTAGCCAAGAAGGAAGAGCTAGAGATGTTTACCACTGCTGTGTCTTCTATCTTGATTTCCTTTCCTTGTGGGCTGTTCACTGTAATTCACTCACACAGGATTTTTTAGAAGCAGTTCCTTAGAAATGTAATATAAAAGAGCCCACCCTGTATCAAGTCACTTCCAATATGTGACATATATTATTCTTTATTTCCATCTCTCCATCTTAATATCCAAGACAGTAAATGCTTCTGAGTGTTTATATTGGTACAGGTTCCTCCAACAATCCCTGACACATAATAGTTATTTAACAAATAGAGACTAGATGAATTAATGGACAGTTAAGCCCCTGTGTAACATTATAATCACAGGAAATTATTGATGCGACCTAGTGCCCTAATATGAGAGTTTTAATACACTTTCATAAAGACACATAAACATTATACATGGTGAAGTATGTTAATGATTTGGAAAACTATGTAACTGCACAATTTTATTTATAGCACTCTCAAAGTATAACCAAAACCACAAAGTTCACAGGAATATGAATCAGGATTAAATCCTTAGAAAGTATCTCTTAGAAAATTCATCTTGAATTAAGTGGTGACAATCCTTCCTTTAGTCTTTTCTAAGTAAAGACCATATTTTAAAACTAATTGCTAATAAAAAATTATTCACTAGTATGAAAGTAAATAAGACTTCTTATTTTGCTTCTTTTATATAAAATGTAATATAAAGTCTCTTACATTCCCAAAAAACTTCAATTTTCTATGGCTTTTGTAATTATTTTATGATCATAGTTAATTTTAATGCTTCATTACATACCTCATAAATTTGTTCTTTCAGTTTAAGAAAAACCATGTTCTCAAATATGGACAGAACAGCCTAATTCTATCATCCAGTTAGAAATAATAACTCAGACATGTCAAAAGTTATTACAAAAATTTAATGAACATTGTAGCTTCTTACACTGTATCTT
Organism: Hydrochoerus hydrochaeris; assembly: GCA_004027455.1. Taxonomy (NCBI): domain Eukaryota; kingdom Metazoa; phylum Chordata; class Mammalia; order Rodentia; family Hydrochaeridae; genus Hydrochoerus; species Hydrochoerus hydrochaeris. The sequence continues at coordinate 367,507 of PVLA01000827.1, read as the reverse complement.
CATGTATTTTCAGTATAAATCTAATTCACAAGATAACTTACTAGAAATCCATCTAAAACATCTCTGTCCAGAGCCACAAATTGCATATTGATTCATGTGAATACAGTTAAAAAGTACATGTGCTATAGAAAAAAGTGTGAGGTTTTCTTTAAAAAATAACAATAGAGTTTCTACATCATCGAGTACTTCTACTTTTGATTACATATCTGGAGTTACTGACATCAAGATTTCAGAGACATCAGCTTTCTCATGTTCATTGCAACATTTTGAACAGTGACCCAGATGTTCATGGCATTCATTTGAGGAATGATGCCTGGGTAGAGAAAACGCTACATACAAAAACATGACAACAGTTTTGCTCTCCATCCTTCATCACAGGAAATCCTGCCATTTGCTGTATGGGTAGAACTGTAAGACACCTCACTAAATGAAGTAAGTCTGTCACACACTGAACGACTCTGTTTCTATGGTATATCTAAGTATTGTCAGATTTATGCAGTAGAAAAGTACGGAGGTAAATAAGGAAATCTTTTCCAAATGGGAAGGGGAAAAAGAGATGGAGAGAGGGGAGGGGAAAGGAATGAAAAAAGAATTGAGACCTGGTATGTAGACGTGCCAGAGCCCCACAGTGAGTCATCGATATGTAATGCAAATAGGGTACCAGTAAAAAACTAAAAACTGACAACAATGAAACAAACTAAACAAAAAAGAAAGTGATATAGATGTTCAAGGTAAGTAAATTCTAAGGATTGCATCTACTATGTGAGAGTACGTGTGGTTGACAAAATAAATAAGCTGGTAATAGACACACACACACACACACACACACACACACACGCACACAGATAGGAGCGACCCTGGGGAGGCGATGCGGATGTCTATTGCCTTGACTGTGGGGGTGGCAAGAGGATTAAATGCTTTTGTCCAAATTCATCGAGTCATATGCATTATCTTGCAATTTGTTGGATATGTAACCATGCCTCAATAAAGCTGTAAAAAGTATAATTAAAGCAATACCAGTTTAATTTCATTATTGTGTTGTGCATTAATTTATGGCTGTAGAGGTACAGATACGCTTCTCAAGCCATCTTGGAAGGTCTCCCATTTGCTCTCTGGTCCTCAGAGTGAGGCCGTGTGCAGCAGGGCTTTGGCTTGTGAGCTCCGGAGCCGTACTGCCTGGGATGAGGGCACTGGGGCAGCTCCGGTCACAGCCTGTGCTGCCAGTGTCGTCTTTTCTCCCCGAGGGAAGAAACACATTTCTTGAGCACCAGTAGTGCTCATTCCTAGGGTCTATTTATTTTTCCCTTATAGTTTTTTTTTAAGTTAAAATCAATCTTCGCAGGATATATAACATGATGCCCATGGTGTTTTGTTGAATCCAGATCATGTAGACTCACAAGCATGAACATAGTGATTACGGCCCATAGATTTATGACTTTTAAAATTGTAACCATACGAGTGAATATCTGAGAAAAAAAGAGTAAAGATCTGAGATCAACGTCTGAAACATAATACCATGTATCATTTAAAAATCTTTGGCAGTACTAGAAATGGAACCCAGGACTTTCATACTGATGTACTACCTTAAATATGTTATTTTATTTTTGATATTCGATGACAAGTTCTTGCTAAGTTGTCCAGGCTGTGCTCAAATTTGGGATCCTCCTGTCTCAGCCTCTCACAGTTCTGGGTTACGCTTTGTTATCTTTGGTTTGTGGCTTGTTGTCATTGCTCATGTTTCAATCGATCCTTTTGTATGATTTCTTATTCTTCCAGTTGTTCCCCCCCCCCCAGGGTTTTCTTGCTCCTTTCCAAGGTAATTGGTGGAGAAATAGCACTTATTTGATATCTAGTACAGAAATGATATTTATCTGCTGCTGGGGGCAGCAAGGCTCCAGGTGCCTGCTGGTCTTCAGTGCAGTGGAGCCCACCCTCTGAACTAGGGTTCTCAGCCAGCTCGCGAAGCCTTCCACCCTCTTCTTGGGCTGAGTTCTGTGATTGTTGACCTACTGCATGAGGCGTTTCTCTACACCACATCCACTGCTTGACACTCACGTGGCTTGGGCTCCCCGCATCTTTGTCATCCTTGTTACAGCTCAAGGTTCGTCATCTGTGCTCTGGTATGGGTGGAAATAACATTGCTTGGTTTCATATTTCTTATCCTACACAAGCCAACAGGTTTTGCCCCATGTTTAAGGGGACCTGGAGCATTCCTGTCCCATTCCTACAACTCATGGGTAGAGAAGGGCAGTTCCTCTTCTGCTTAACTTCTTAGATCCTCAGCTTAGCAGAAAGATGTGGAGTTGTAACAAATAGCAAGGAGAAGGCAATTTTATGCTACAGGATACAAGGGAACGGACAGTACCATAGCAAATTCCTTTTGCACATGGTTTTATTACATGGGCAGAACCATTGTTTGTTCCTCACTTACCCAGTTAAAGCTGATTTAAGCTCCTCTTTCTGCATATTAAGTGAAATAATCACATCTGTGTTTATCCCTCAATTTATTTAGTTGATTGAAAAAACAATGAAAAATTCATATGTGAATCGGACTACAGCAATAGAATATCAATGTAAATATCAGCCCCCTACATTCCAATCAAACCTTTCTTGTTCTCAGTGTAGACTTTCCTACCTGCCTCTTGAAATTAGATGTTCTTAAGCTTTTTGACAGACAAGAAAACTCACATTTCTCTCCCTGTACTAGAATATTTTGCTTACTAGGTTGTAATTTCCTTAACTTTGAATTATGTGTCTCCTTTTCCTTGCATGGACACCGACACATAGCACCAGTTCTAAAAAGTGTCAAATGAATGTACATTGAATGAAATGATGGAAATGTAACATACCCGATTTAGTAAAATTTCTACTCCAAAACACTAATTATTGAGTGAATGAGTTTTGATAATAAATTTTCAATGAACTATCATTGCTATAGATGATAATAGACAGACAGACAGACAGACAGACAGATAGGTAGGTAGATAGATAGAGATAGATGAATGCATGAAATATTATCATAGAAATTTGGAATTGATACTACTCCCACAGTTGCCTGGCAGTAAGAATGTAAATATGCCCTTTCTTTTCTTAGAATAATCTGTGGAGATTTAGTCCCAGAAATGGAAAACATCAGGCTTCTAGCACCTTTTCTGGGGACTTTGCCTATTGCAAATCGTTTCTCACTGCACCCGGCACTGACACACCAGTTCTGTTTGTTATAAGATTTATTCCTCTTACTTGACAATTATGAATAACCTTTGAAGGAAAAAGAAAACACTTACAGGTCGGTTAAATTATATGTACCATTTCAGAAGTTTCTCCTAAGGTTAAAGAACAAGTAAATATCACATAGGCCTGTAGATTTAGACTTCTGTGCTAAAAATGATGAAAGGGATTGCTCCTGTTTTCATATTACCGATTATTTTATAAGGCATTTTTTGATGGGAATGGGAGAATTTATGGTCTTGAATTCCCTTAAGTTTTTAGTTGATTGGGAATTCAATGAGCCTCAACCAGCATTTTTATTTCTTACAGCAGTAGTTCAAATTTTTTTGAATTGATCGAATTGCTTTGAAAAAAGGCGACCATCCTCCTGGTGTGACTAAAGCTAATAGTGATGCTTTAGGTCACTGGAAAATTGAAAAGTGCAAGTTAAAAAAGAATACAATGGCAAAAAGACTGCTTTGCCTATTTAGGACATTTGACTGAAGCTGAAAAGGACATTAAAGGAAAACATATTCCATTGCTATTTTAAAATACACTCAATATTTTATGATGCCAAATGAAATAATAAAATGTATTTCCAAACCAGGAGATGAATAGAGAAATTTAATAGATAAGGCAGAGAAAATTATCTGATATGTCAGAAACACAAATAGTTCTATAAAATTGACAGAGTACCAAAATAAAGACCCATAATAAAAGTTTATCCATCAAATGCATTATGTAGAGAGAAATCTATTCCACTGACTCTCCAATTTTGTTCTTTATCAGGCTCATCCTTAGGCTTACTGGAGTACAATACAGAATATCTTTCTCAGGAGCTGATGCACAGCCCAGAGTCAGGAATACAGAGGAGTAAATCAGAAGCTGTAAAAATTTTGTATTAGTACAAAGGGAGAGAGATGTCAGTTATTTCAATTTAAAAAGTAAAAGTGACTTTAATCCTGACAGAAGACATGTTTAGATGACTGAAATAATCAATTCCAGATCATCTTGTTTGAAACCAGTTTTCTTACAAACTTTGTCAGTATATCCAGAGCCTAAGAAAAACAAAACAACAAAACAAAACACCCTAGAACATAGCCAGTCAGCAGTGTATGGTGATTTAGAAACAAAAATGACTTCTTTTCAAAGGTACATTGCCATATACACAGGCAGATGCACAGAAGTCCAATTTATGTGTCACCCTGTAATATATTTACCTAAGCAACTGATTCTCAGTTGTTTCAGTGGTTATGTATGATGATCATGTACAAAAATGGAAAGGGATTGGTAAATAGGTGTCGGGGGAAGAAGGGGATGAGAAAAGCACTGAAGATGTGTGACGTGTGTACCCCAATTCCCCACAGCGAATGTAAATGCCATGTGCCACAAACATGTCCTAATAAACAAAAAATTAAACTTTCATTTTGTCACCAGATGGTAACAATCCAAAATAGAAAGTGCTGCAGAAAATTAATGTAAAGGCAAAGAACACTTCTTATAGATTCCTCTGAGTATTTTAACCTGTGTTTATTGTTGATAAAATACACTGCCCATTTTATTTCTCAGGACACCAGTAATGTGCATTGACAGAATGAGTTTGGGTACAGTTCTCGAAGATCTGTCAAGCTGGAATCTGTGTGCATGGGTTGGACAAAGAGAAGAGGAAAAAAAAGACACCAGTGAAATGAGGGGTGGGGAGAGACAGTTTCTAATGTCTACGTGTCCTTTGAAAGGGTTTATTTTGTTAATTTTTAAACAAAATATATTTTATGTATTCTATAAAAGCATAAAAATCATGCATATTAGTTGAAGAACTTGATATTTGAGTACTTGTATAGATTTGTAGTAGTAAATTATGTTAAAATATTTCCTTAAATATTTATCATTTCCTTATTGTAAAAACTTTTGAAGTCTTTCCATCTAGCTCTTTGAGATGCGCTGCAGTTTATTGTGACCTGTAGTAACTATACTATAAAGTAGCACAGCAGAACTTTTTGTTCGTGTCTCCCTGTAACTTAGTAACCATTGCTTCATCCACTTAGTAACCTATTCCTTTAGCCACTGACGCTTCGTCTCTGGAAGGCAATTCAGCTTTCAATTTCTAGTGGGTTATTTTTTTCAGATCCTACATCTAAGTGAGATTGCATAATACTGTTGCCTGTGTTTGATTTATTTCACTTAACAAAATGATCGTAGTTCAGTCTCTGTTCTTGCAAATGATGAATTTCACTGTTTTATGGCTGAAGAGTATTTCACCGAGTACTGGACATGTATCGTGTTCCCTTTGTCGTATTATTTGTTGGTAGACGCTTTGCTTCCAGTCCTTTGCTGTCGCAAATTGTGCTACCATTGACATGAGGGTGCAGAGTTTTCTCTGACAGACTGATTTTGTTTTGAAGTTGTGAAGTTGCTGAGACAGAGCATAGTTCTACTTTTAATTACTTCAGCAAGCAACGGACTGTTTCCCACAATGACTGTGCTGATAGGCGTCTCCACTGACAAGGCCAAAAGGCTCTGTCTTTTCCAATCATCAAAATCTATTATTTTTAATAGACAATTTTAACAGGACAAGGTCAATCTAGTGGATTTTATTCCTATTTTCCTAATGATTGCCGATGTTGAACAGTTTTCCATGTATCTGTTAGTTATTTGTGGTGTATATTCTTCAGAGAAATGTCTACTAAGGTAGACCAAGATTTTGGCCAAGATTTACTCAGAGTCATTTTGTTTTTCTATCTTTTAGTTTCTGATTTCTTTATTTTCTCATCAATTCCTTGACACATACATGGACTGCAAATGTTTTCTGCTATTCTATAGATTAGCTATTAGCTCTTCGCCTAATTGACTGTTTTCGTAAAAAGTTTTTGTTTAATATAATCTCACTTCTTTATTTTTTATTTTTGCTTCCTATGATTTTGTGATCTTGTCAAAAACTATTCTGACAAATCCATTATCTGGAAACATTTCCCTTCTGGTTTTTGGAATTTTTTAGTTTCAAGTTTTACATTTAAGTCTTAAATCAGTTTGGGTTGATGTTTTTAAGAGAACAAAAAGACACAGAAAAGAAAAACAAGAAGCAAAAGAGACATACAACAACAACAAACCCAAAACAGTAACAATATAGGCTTTCAAAACAAGATGATAGGAACTTAACAGTGGTTGTTATATTGCATATTGGTATCTTCAAAAGGAGTGCTTCAGATATAGATAGACCTGTAAAATTGATCTAATTATATGAGTTTTAGCTCTTCTTTTCCAAGGACAAATAGAATTAGTATTATAGTCATTTTTGCTATCGTGTGTGTGTGTGTGTATATTTGTAATATGTATACAGATTTATGTCTTTTTTCTTTTCCCTTCCTTCTTTCCTCCTGTCCCCTGTCATAGTTACTTTTCCCCTTTGAGCAGTTTCTTACCCTTACTCAATATTTACTGTGGATTTTGGATCTTATTTGCTGTTTCATTGTTTCATTTTCTTATACTAGGGAGACAGTATGATCTTTACACATGAGAGTTTGATTTAGTTCACTGATGTGTATGGTCTCAAGTTGCATCTACTTACCTATGAAAGCCTGGATGCAATCTTTCTTTAGAGCTGAGTAGTTCTCCACTGTATAAAAGATATATATGACACAATTTAAATGCTACATTGTGCAACATAATGTACCACATCTTTTTTTATAAATTCTTCATTTGAAGGGAATTTTGGTTGTTTCCAAGATTTGGCTGTTGCAAATTGTGTTGCTATGAACATGGGTGCACATGTATCACTGCGGTAAGATATTTTCAGTTCTTCTGGGAAAATGTCAGAAACAGAAGAGCTGGGTCCAATGGGACCTCTAATGCTAGCTTTTTGAGGAATCTCCACACTGATTTCCATAGAGGTTGCACCAGCCTAGACTCCCGACAACAGTGGAGAAAGGTTCATTTTTCCTCATAACCCCTCCAGCGTTTGTTATTGTTTAATTTCTTGATCTTGGACATTCTTTACAGATACTTTCCAGAATCAACAACAATGGAGATCCATCTTATTAAAAAGTTTTTGCATGTCAAAAGAAATCTCCAATGGAAAGAAAAGAAAATGCACAAATTGGGAGAATATCTTAGCCAACTCTCCCTCAAACAAAGGACTTCTATCTAGAACATGCAAAGAATTTTAAAAAATCAGGCCCCCAAAATTCAAAGACTAAATCCAAAAATGGACATCTGAGATGATACACACCTCTCAGATGAAGAAATACAAATGGAAAATAAATATATGAAAAAATATTCAGCACCATTGATCATTAGAGACATGCAAATTAAAACAACATTGAGATTGCACCTCTCTTGATTGATTTTTGTAAGTGATAGGTGTAAATGTGTTGCCTGGGTCAGCCCCAGGCTCTGCACACCCATGGCTCTTGATTCTCAATATTAGTCTGGCTAACTGTCTCCAAGAGTAGACATGCCACACTCCAAATTAGACTGTCTTGAAAATCTTCTGTAAGATGAATGAGTCATCTGCCTCAAATCTCAGTCTCAGTCAAAGTCTCTGGACATGAGCAAGATGCCAACAACCTTTCTGCAAAGTAATAAAGCACATCATCTGGAGCCCAACTGCCAATGCAGAGCTTCCCAGCAGAAAACACCTCAGCCTGATCTGTGCCATGATCTTTCCTGTCAGCATTCTGGTCTTCTGAGGTCTGAATTTCCATCAAGTACAGCCTAAGGCATTCCTGCTTCCCTTTTTCAACCGGTGTCTCTCAACCTTTCCGAACTCTTCCCACAATCCACCTCCAAGTCTCCTAAACCACCTGACTTGGAACAGTGACAGAAAGAACCCCAATCTTGGTAGCAAATTCCATCTCAGTTTCTTTTCTCTCACTACTAGGAGAAAATACCTCACACTCAAAGTTAAAGTGGGAAAGGTTTATTTAGCTTGCTGTTTGTAGAGGTTTCTGTCTTAATTGGTTGGCTACAAAGCAGAGTTGCATGGCAGAAGAGAAACAGTTCATGGTAAGCAAAAAATAGCTAACAACAAGGCATAGCCACAACTCTTTGTATCTCTCATATCTTATCTGGGATACTTGAAACAGATAGCACACACACCCTTAATCCTAGCACCCTTGATCCTCACAGTGCACCATGAATTGGTCCTAGGGTCATACATTCTAGATCCAGCCACCTCATGCCCCACCTTGACCATTTCAGGCTTTTGGGAGGACATCTAGACATAGCTATAACAATGTACTTCAAAAATAAAAATTTAAAAAGCTTTCCTAAGCATTGTCTTTGTATTTCTCTGCTGAACTATTCATAGATCTGTTCAATAAAATAATTGTATTAACATTGAAAAGTTATGTTGCACAATATAGCATTTAAATTGTTGCATATATATCTTAATTCTCATGTGAAAAAACTTGTGAGAAACATGATTACTTCATAAATTCATAGTTGCAGAAACTAAGAATAGAATAAAACACTTCTAAGCATAATGAATAGAACACAGTGTATAAGATCAAATTGGGTAATATTATTTAGAAGATGTTTTTTAATTGTAATGGTCATAATTCATTCTTATCTGTTTTTCAAGTTTTAGCTAATGAATTACCTATGGCAAGACTCATTCAGCATTCTCAACATGGAGTTGGCCCTCAGAATTCTGTACTTCAAAATTCACTGCAATTGTTAAAGTGCTTTAATATCCATGGACTTTATAGCTGATTACTTTTCTCTCTTAATGAGGGATTTCTTTATGACTGCATCACTAGTGGTAGGTTAGAGTAACTGGAACAGGGTGGGTAAGAGAAACATTTGTGAAGCAGTAGTGAACCTCTTGAGGCTACCTCTGGCTTCTTTATGAGGAATTAAGAAATTTTGCCCATTGTAATATTTTGTTGTCAAAAAACAGTATTTCATGAAAACTTTGTCACTGTCAGGTGGGAAGACTGAAGAAACACGGCTCTAACATAAAATGGCTCCAAATATTGTTGTGCAGAATGAAGGCAGATAACTTCCAATCATAGACCTGAGTTTAACACATGGACATGACCTAGTGTTATCTTCTGGTCTGCTTTTTTGGCTTCAGCTATTATCTGGCTAAATTTCTGTATTTGAAGCCAGATACTCTTTTGCAATAATTTTCTTTCTCCATTTGCCTACTGCAAATTATTTACCTTAAAGCAAACTCTCAGAATATGCTTATCTTTTCACAGCATCTGGCAAGGGAAATGGCACCATGGCATTCCTGTGCTTTAAATACTCTAGGGTAAAATTAGTATTTCTAAAGATTTAATCTTTTGTATTATTCAGGGATTATATATACATATTTATAAACATAGAAAAGCGTAAATTCATTTTTAAAACATTGTGTATAATTTATATATTCTGTAAGTTTTTAAAGTACACTTTCTAAGACTCATAACTTCAGCTATGAAGAATAATAATAGATAAAATAAAAAGTACAAAACTTATTTCTGATTTGTTAATCAAAGGACCATCCTGTTCTGTTCAAGATGTTACAAGATCAATGCATTTTATGGAGCAAATCAAGGACAGAAAAATTAAGTATCAAACAAAAGAAGAATAAGTACCATGCTTTCTTTCATGTGTTTTACTATAAATAAACAACAAATGTTGTTTGAGAAAATAAATATATTTAATACACTTTAAACATTACCTATTGTTTATATATTAAAACATTACATGATACCCTATTAATATGTATCATTCATAAAGTAAAAATGAATAAATATAAATTTAAATAGCACTATCACAGGACTAAAATTTAGCTGAAAAGAAATATCATACTTGTTAAAATCAAAGGCAAAATCTAGAATACATGAATAGTTTATAGGAGGAGAGAAAACTGTAAATTTATGTAGTGACGGTTATCTCTTCTAAAAATTTTGAAATTTTAGGGTGCATTTGGAGACAACCAGTAAATAAACCATGATTAATTATTTTGATTTTAAGGAAGCCCCAGGAGTGGACGCTATGAAGCATGCCCAAGGGTCTGATTTGTCCTTATGAGCAATAGTAAAAACCATAGGGACGGAAGATAACTCACAGATTTTGTTGTGGTAGAGATGCAAGTAATTTCTGTCCAGTTTATTTTTACCTGTGCCAACACATGATCCCCGTTGGATTATTAACAAATGTTTTATTTATGTTTTCAAAAGTACTTTTTAAATTGACTTACAAAATTTGTGTGTATGATGTTTTGAAGTATATATACATTGCAGAATGTTTAAATCTAGAAAATGCACAGTGTTTGGTTTCATATTTTACCATTTTTAGTGGTATAAATAATATTTATTCTGCATTAAAAAAATAATACTTCATCACTAAGTACATGTTGTACAATAGATTTCTAGAGCCTACTCCTTCTATTAAATTGTAATCATGTAAAATTTACTGATATGTCCCAAAGCTCCCTGCAAGGTACTGTGATGTATAGATTATATTTTCTCTATCCACTCTTCAACTGATAGACGGAAGCTTCCTTATACTGATAATTGAAAATCTTTCTGCAGTGAACATCTGCGTGTAGAGACTTCTCCAATGTATGTTGATTATTTTCCAGTTGCTATATGCATAGACATTAGATTACTGCATCATAGAGTTGTCTTGGTTTTAGTTTTTTGAGGATTCCCCATACATTTCTCTATAATGACTTCATTAATTTCTATTTACTCCAACAGTTAGGGTCCCTTTTTTCTGAACTTTTGTAATTTTTAGTTGTTTTGGTGTTATGTTTGGTTGTTTGGTGATAATAGAACTACTGTGACATCTAATTGCAGTTTTGATTTGCAATTCTCTATGGATTAATGGTTTTGAGTAGTTTTTTTCATATACTTCTCGATCCATTTGATTTTAATCTCTTCTGAAATCTCTAACTAGGCCTTTTACCAAATTTAAAATCAGTTATTTAATTTTTGCTACCAAGTTGCTGAGTTCTTGTATATTTTGTATGTTTTCCCTTTCAGATGGATATTCTGCAAATATTTCCTTCCATTGTCTCCACTGAAGATTTTTTTATCCTCTGTGTTGGTTAATCTCTTTGTTGTATTAGTTTGGTGTGGTATACTTTGTTTAGTTTGATTTTGTTTTCTGAGCTTTAGAGGTGATATCAAAAATTTTCCCAGATCAATGTCAGAAATTTGTTCCTATATTTTATTCTACTAGTTGCATGGCACAGATCTTGCATTTCAGTCTTTAAACCACTTTGAGTTGATATTTGTAAAGTGGAAGAAGAGGAGGTAATTGGCTTCTTTTGCACGTGAATCTCCAGTTTTCCCATCACTCTTTATTTGAGTGATTATCATTTCCAAATTGTGTGTTCTTGAAACACACAATGTAGGTAATTAAAGTGGCTACAAAGTGTAGGCTTATTTTGGGCTATTGTGTTCCAATGATTTATACTTCAATTTTTATTTCGGCACTGTCTTTTGGTTCCTATACCCTTGAAAAAAATATATGCACATACGTATATTTAATTAAATATGCATATATATTCAAGTTAAGCAGTGAAATATACCAAAAATTATTCTTCTTATTCAAGATTTCTTGAGAAATTCATAATATTCCATGGGTGTATAGTAATCCTGGGGTTCTTTTTCTATTTGTATAGAGATGCCTTTGCTGTTTTGACAAGGATTGCACTGAATCGGTGGAATGCTCTAGGTAGTATGGACATTTTACAATATTAATTCCCTAAACTGTGAACATGGGCTAACTTCCAACTTATTTATAACTTATTTTATTGCTTTTAATTAATATTGCATACTTTTCATTATAAGACATTTTAATACCTGGTTAAATTAATTTCTAAAATAATCATAGCTACTCTATGTGAGATTCCTCATCGTTTAATTTCTATTTCATGTGTTTTACTGTTAGCATGTAGAGACACTCCTGATTTTCATATATTGATTTTGAATTCTGAAATGTTTCCCAATTAATCCATCAACTCTAACACCTTTTGGTGGAGTCTGGCTAGACTCTGTTATGTATAAGATCGCCCCCTCCACGGATGTCTCAGCCACATTTCCATCATGGTAATAATACTTGCAATAGTTCACTTATGAAGAGATAAGGGGCTCTTTGGCTCATAGTTTTAAAAGCTTCAGTTTTCTGGGGATTGAGCTCAGTGGCACAGCTCCTGCCTGGCAAGAGCAGGGTCCTGAGTTGATTCCCAAATTAAAAAAGAAAAAAAAAGTAAAGCAAGGAAAAGTTTCAGTTCATGTTGGCACTGTAGCTTTTGAGTGTGTAGTGAAGCAGTGAGTCATGATGAGAAGTGTGTGAAAAGAAGGAAAGCCATTTGCTTGAGGCCAAGGAAGTGAGAGAAACTGATGAGTCTCTATTAACCTCTTCAAGGGTGCACCCCCAAACCAGAAGACCTTTTACTGGCCCCTAACCCTCAGCGTTTCTGTCACTTCCTAATAGCACTAAACTGGGAACTAAGAATTGAACACATGGGCTTTAGAGGACATTTTAGATTAAAAAAAAAATACAGCATTCCGCCCCTCGCCTCTGAAGGCTCAGGTCCACCTCACAGAGCAAAGCACATCTAGCCCATCTCAAAGAATCCTCCAAATTTTACCTGTTACAGAATTGCTCAAATGTCCCTGTGCAAAATGTTGTCCACGGCTCAAAGCAAAAATCAACTCTGAGCTTCTTTAAACTCAAGAATAAAATCACAAACTTCCAGTGGTACAGGATAAACACTGTAACATGTGTAGAATAAGGCATAGAAAGGATGAATTATCCTGTAGCAAGCCTGAAACCCAGTGAAGCAAATGGCAAACTTGGAGCTCCGTGGTCAGCATATGCGGGCGCCATGCTGTACCAGCAGGAGGACTCTGAGAGCACTGAGAGTCCAGTACCTGTGGCCTTGCTGCCTGAGGCCCATACAACGTCTGCACTTGGGCAGGTTGGGTATTGCAGTTTGAGCTTCCCCCGGCAGCTCCTTGTACTCTCCCGCCAACACCTTCTTGCAAGGACTTTACTCATGTGTTTCCTGCTATGCGCCCAGACTTCAAAAACCCAGTGGAAGTTGAAATACCTCCTTAATGCTTGCATTTTGCAGGCTAGTGAAACAAGCCTCATGAGTACAATGCCAAAGTCCGGCACTGGCATTAGGTGCCCCCATATCAGTGCAAACATGGTTTTGGTGTCTTCTGAGTACAAAACCGACTGACGAAGCCCTGTAATATCAGTGTATCCAAGAGCCCCCTTCGCAAAAGACTGTTAGGCAAAGTCTATGAAACAAATTTGTACCTGTACAGCTTTAATTCCACGCAGTGTGTAATGTCTATTCCTTTGATGACCTTGATGCATATTTTCTATCAGCCCTTTATAAAGTTCTTGACTTCTTTTCAATGTCATTAACAACAATAGCAGTGTCCCTGGCACAAAATTTACCCTTGCTCCTTTCCTAGGCAAGCAGCCGATTTTCTTTTTCACTCTGCTTTTTTGGGCTCTCGATTCTTACCCTGATCTTGAGAAAGCCCAGTAACACTCCTGCATCTGCTTAAAGGTGGTGCTGCCTTAAAACGTCCTCTACCAGATAACCCTGTCTGTCATCCTTAAGCTCAGCCTCACACAAAGCCTCATGCAAGATTATAAAGCACTGAATTTTTACAGTAATGCAACAAGAGTAGTTTTTCGTTTGCACCTGAAATATCAGCACGACATTTGATGTGTCCGACCGCAAACTTGCCCTCTGAGGTCCTTTCAGAGTCATCTCTTAAGCTCTGCTTAGGGCATTTTGGTCCTCCAAACTTTCTCTTCTTTTAAAAAGGTATTTAATTTTCTTTTTGATTTTGACAGGGTCTCATACAGCTAAGAGATTGCCTTGAGTTTCAGAGAAAGTTTTTCACTCAGACTTTCCAGTCATGCTGGGATTGTTAAGATTTTGGTGACCCTTAAAGATGCGATAATCACACCTTGCATAATAAGGTGGACATGAGCCTTTAGACGTCCCTCAAAACCCTAATGTGTTCAGAGGTGTGGATTTTGAAAGGTGATTAGATTGACCAGGGGATGGTCTACTCCTGGGTGGTGAGGTCAGTACTCTTCAGAGGCGGGGTCTGGTTGGAGATGTGTCTCTGGGACATGGTTCCACCCTTCTCTTTCTGCTTTCTGGCTGCCATGCATTAAGCAACTTCCTTTACTTGTGTTTTCTGCCATGCTGTTTCTGCCTTAAAGTCAGCCAAACATGGACTGAACCCACTGGAAATATGAGCCAAATATTCCTTGGTTTCTTTAAATTTTGAGCACCTCATGTTTTGACCCCATGACTAGAAGTCTTCTCCAAAGACTCCGCCTCTTAAACCTTCTATCACCTCTGAATAATTCTAAGCTTGGAACTGTACCTATAACATAGTATCTTTGGGGGAACATTTTAGATTCAAACTACAGCAGCACAGAAGGATACTTTATTTTCTTTCTAATTTAGATGTCTTTTTTATGTTTCTTTTATATAATTCTAATGTAATATTGAGTAGTAAAGAAGAAAGGAATGCTTGCCTTATTTTAAGTCTCAGAAGAAGCTATTTTAACTTTTCTTCATTCAGTTTGATATTAGCTGTTATATGGACTTGATCGTGTTTAGGTATAATACTTCTATGTTTAATTTTCCTTGGGAAGGGATCCTGAATTTTATCAAATGTTTTTTCCTGCATTTAAATAAGTGATTATGTCTTTGTCTCATTTAATTAATGTGATATGTCATGTTTATTAATTTATAGAATGAACTTTCTATCCTTACATACCTATGACAAATTCTACTTGGCTATGTTGAATGCTTTTTTTAATACATTGTTGAACTAATTTACTTTCTTCTTTGTGAGACTTCCTGTATTTTTGTTGATTAATGATATTTCTTGTGGTTTTCTTTTAGTACATTTAATATGGACTTTTTTTCCATAAAATTGATGGTTTTTATGTGATGAGGAAAAATGACTTTTGTATCTTGCCATAAGTACTTATTCATATCAACCTAGTTCACTTGTTTGTATCTTATGATAAATAAATTATAATATTTTGTAATAAAATGTTCTACGTAAGATGTAAGTGAATTAAATTATATCAAATAATTTAGAAAACTGTCATCTTACATTTTAATATAGCATTTCATATGAACTCATCTTAGTGAAAAGTGAAGTTTGATTGATTCCATAGCTGAAAATACAGTCAAACACAATTTTAAATATGGGGCTATCTGAACATATTACTAAAGTAGCCAGAAAGGTCTTCCAAGATATTTGAATAGAGGTTTCTTGTTAAATGGCCAAAATATTTAAAGGTATAGGTTCTGTATGTATATGGTAGCCTAAGGAACAAGATTTCCCAAGTAATTTTAAAGATATTATTAATGAATGCCATATTTATCTGAAATATGGATTCTGATACTTGAGAATTCCTGATGTTAAAAAAAAACAGTCAATATGCTTAAAAAGATAAAGTTTTATTTGAGACTACCTTAGTAGAGGGTCAAATTAGCCAACTTAATTCCACTGATGAGTGGCAGAGCTTTTAATTCCTAAGTTAACTGATGGAAAGTTCTGAGTGATTGCTACACGGAACATGAGCAGATGAGTTCTTTCTGAGTTTGTAAATGCTTCTATCTGTGATTGGACCATCTGTGTTAGACACAGGGATCGTCAAAGTCCTCGCCGTCTTGTAGGGTTGGGATGTAGAGTCCTGTGTTCCTTTATTATTGCATTTCAAAAAGATGATGCCAAGATCCCTGAAAAAAATCTTTTCTGAATTAAAAAACTAACTAAAGCTATCAAGGAGATCTACATTCATCCAAATGAAGCATGGAAAGACTTTGTGAGTATAAATTTTCTAATGTAAAACTAAGGAAATGGAAGTCAGGGCTCTAATAGAAAGAAATCTGTCTAACTTTAGTCATGCTATGGGGACTGTTAGCCTGGCCAAAGGCTGGAAAACCAGACAATTCTCCGTTGTTCCAGTTCATTACTTGTATATCTAAGTCTTCTAATAGTTTATTTTAAATTTAAAACTTTAATATCTTTGGCTATGCAAGTCATATAAATAGAAATATATAATTATATTCAACATCTATTATTAAAATATAAATTTGATTGACTTTCTAACTTATATAGTTCCATTTATATTCCATGTTATCATTTTCATATATAACAATGGTTGTTTAATCATAAAAGCTGGATTCTAATGGTTAAAGTCTTAAGTACCAAAGAGTAGATAATGCTATAGTTTGCAAATGTGTTGTGTACTAAGGCGTAAATTTATGTAATTTGAAAATAAATATAGCAAAGAGTAAGATGGATTAGTAACATGATTTAATTGATATGGAGTTAACTTTTTATGTATTGCAGACTTATAATACACATACCCATATATATTACTTATTTTTACTTTATTTTTATTAATGCCTGGTCTTTGCACTGAGGAGTCCTTCCAGGTTTTTTGAGTGAGAGGAGAGGAGGTTTCATTATGTTACAAAATTGCTGAAGCCAGGCTTGAATTTGTGAACTTAACTACTTTGGCCTCCAGATTTTCTAGACTATAGGCATCTACCACAGTGCATGGAATTACTTCATACTATGTTAATTGGCCTTGTCTTATATAGGAGCCAATCCCCAGTTAGTATATAGCTTGGATACCTAAGACCTTGAAACATGGAAAAATGTTAAATGAAAGAAAACATTAAATTGGTATAAATTTTTAGTCTCTTATGGTATGTTTAAAATTGAGAATGTATCAGCTGTATTTCATGATGGTTGATGCTTATTTACATAATATTTTCCCCAGAAGATTTACATTTTATTTTCTATTCTTTTCCATATGTTGATCCTAGGGAAATGTAAGTAATGTGTCATTCCTACAAAATTGTAGATGTTTATTTCAACAGCTTGAAAGAAGACATTTTTTATTACTAATAGGTGACATGCCTTGATAATTTTCTTGTACAGCCATCAAAAACAAAACTCAACAATTAGCGTGCTGTTCTGCACAAGGCAACATGCATTTGTGGTTTTCTAACTAAGGCACTACGTCCTGTCTTTCCCATGGCACATCAGTAGAAAAGAAAGAAATTACTTTAGAAAAACATGTTCAGAGCTACAACTTTTTTGACTTGTTGGTGACTTTTAAATATGCAGTGCTCATGTGCTATAAAATCAAATGAGCAGAAAGTGGATTTATTCGGAGGAGGAGCCTCTTGGAGATGAACAGCTCCGTCTGATGAACAGACTCAGCTGCAGTTGACTTTGCAGATCTGAGAGAAGTTGCTCTCATTTCTTGTGTAATTATTAGCTCTAAAGTGCAGTAAATGAGAGATTTTTTAAAATAACAGTATTTCTTCTCCCACATCTGTACTGTGTTCAATATTACACATACAGAAATTACTTACAAGTGCTGAGTACATTACCTACAATGGATGATGGTTTCTTTCTTTTTCTTCATATTTTTGCTTGAGATTTTTCAAATAATTTAATATTTATACTAAGCAACTTATACGTATATACTTAAGAATGGTGTTTTAAAATAAAGATAAGACACACTTTTGTTTGAATTTCTCATTTTTCTATTTTTGGGATGACATTTTGACAAAAAATCTTGATTTCTTATTCAATTAAAATCAAAAGCACTTTCTTTTTCATGGAATGATTAAAAGAAGGAATTAGTCCATTTTTTCAGAAATAATGTTATGCCATATAACATCAATATTCTCAATAAAACAACAAAACCAATAATATCAATAATAGCAGACAAGTCCTTGGAGTTTATATGTAATGAAACACACCTATCTCCCATTGGCTATGGGTAATCATATTGCATTAGACTCTATTTGTCAACCCAATTATAGAAAAAGTAATTCTTAACATAGCAAAATATCAGAAGCTCTCTCTCAATACTTCTTTATGAAAAATCAGAAGTTGTAGTATTTATAAAACATTTCATTCAAAAATTGCAATAATACATTTTTAAGAAGAATACTACTTGTAAGGTATTGGGGAAGTTTTAAAAATCTATGTGGGAAAACATAAGGTGAAGGAGAGTTGGAAAAACTGTAATTATTACTTGGGTCAGGTTATTTTCAATAACTGCTTTGCAAAAGAGTTTAACCCAGTGGTGTTAATAAGCTCTAAAGCAATTAAGGAAGCAACAAAATAAACAGCTCATTTATCTTTTCATTTAACAAATAAAGTGTTCACAATGTGTGAATAAGCTTGGTATCAGAATAAAGTAGGCTTTATACCAATCATGTGATATCCTCTAATGGAGTCATAAAATAATCCAACAGCCAAATAATCCTGTCATTAAATACTGGGTTTTCCAAATTAAAATTTTTCAATGCAGTAGCCACAATTCCTGAAGTAGTGTTAAGTTTAAAGTGCTCCATATCCACTTGTAGTTAGTGTCTACTATAAAGGGAAACTTAGATATAGCACATATTCATCGTTGCAAAAAGTTCTATTGGTGAAATATATTATGGAGACCATTGACAATCCCACCAGATACAGAAGGAGTAGCAGTGCTATTCACCTTAGGCTAAACCACTGTGGATTGCTTTAACATCAAATTACATGGCAGGGGGATAGCTATTTCCTGAGTCTATCAGGGAAATTATAAAAAAGAGATTCAGGCACATGTGCACACCCCACACAAATATCTACTTATGTCTGTGACAAAAGAAAATGACAACTATATTTATAGTAGCATAGTTTAATTTTCACTATTCTTATCTATTTTTGGTATGTACATTAACAGTTTACAAACACACACAGGAAATATAGAAGAGAAATCGAGAATCTCCTCTTAATTAAAAATGCTTCGGGAAATAAAATACTCAGTATTTAGAAAAAAGAAAAAGAAAATAGGACTGGAGGAGGAACAAAATTTACAGCTAAAAGTCCCAAAAAAGAATATTAGAGGTGTCTGAAGTCATTATCATTATCTATAGTAAAGCCCGCTTGCTGTAGAAATTCATTTAAAGATAAATCAATAATTTGGAGGAATACCAGGAAGATAACATGACACCACCATAATATCATACAACTAAGATCTTCACTGGATTCAACTTTTGAAATACAAATTTATCTCCTTTTTTCCCTCTGACAGTGGTACTATTTTCCTTCTTCTCATCTCGACACTGAAATACATCTCTTTGAAAAATGCTTAATCTTCAAAAGACATAAGAAAATAATTATGCCTAACATAAGACCATCATCTTATGTACAATCAAAATCCAATAACCGTTTCCCCAGTGTCTCAACAGTGCCAGCATTTTTCAAAAGGCCAAGTCTCTGCTGAGATGTAAGGCAGACTCTTGCGATAAATGTATGTAAAATTAAAAAAAAAAAAGTTGCATAAAGCCAAGGTACGATGATGTAAACATTTACAGTCCAAAAGGGAGGAACAGGAGAAAAGGAGGGAAAAACAACTGGACCAAATCAAAGTGTATATTGCACAGGGCAAATGCTAATTCCTCTAGCTCCACAACTGGCAAACTAGGGCACGTGGAGATAAGATGTGTGTTCTAGAGGGCTTGGCAGGTCCCACCATGATGTTCTTGCTGGAGGCCATGTACCTGATCTCTTTTGGGCCTGGCTCAAGTAACTGTCTGCACCTTTCCTCAGCAGATCTTTAAGGATCCTGGATTCTGACTTAAAGGTGTCCGCTGCCACTTTGGCTTCATCACACAGCTTTGTACACTGTCCTCTCAAGGCTTCTCTACCTGTCTTCCCAGGTGTTCCTTTGAAATCTCCATACAAGCCTCCCAGACCCTACAATCCTTGCATTCTGGATGCCTGTTATGAAACAAAGCTAAACCTAACACAACAAAAACAAATTAACAAAACAAAAATCTAGCATCATATGGATGATGCCAAGGTCTATGGTCAGCAGGCACAGTGGCTAGGCTTCCTTGAACCATGGTAATCATAGCCCTGAGGCCAGGATGGCTGAGCACAGTGAAGAAATCCTGGGGAAATAATTCCCAAAGAGACCCTTGTCAAGCCCGGAGATCCAGGGGCTTACTTTGTCCAATGAAGGTTGATGTTTACACACCTCTAAGTCTCCAGTGAAGGGGTTGTGTGTATGTTTCTGAGGTGCCTCAAATTCATCTTTATTCTTGTCCCTGTACAGAAAACTTCATTCTTTTTAATGGCATGAGTCTCTTCAGTAACCATACCTTTAGTCCAAAATTTAAGATTTTTAAATATTTTTGTCTGACTTTTGCTACTACTACTCACTTTGAATCTAGCTAAAAGCAACAGGCAGTACCCATACCAAAGCCTCCATGTTGAGATGACTTAAAATTTCCTTTACCAGATGAATTAGTCCACTCCATTTACTATCAGTCTCCTGCAAAGTATAGGACATGGGCAATATGTAGACAACTTGTTTGCCAGAATTTTGCCAATGAAGACCTTATTCTCAAATGAAGCCTCTTCTCCTGACCTTTGCTGTCCACATTTAGAATTATGTTTTTCTGAACTCTACCTCCAAATACCCATCAGGCTGTACTTATAGCATTCTAGGGCTTCTCTATCCTAAAACTGTAAACCATTCCAAAATCTCCACACCAACCAGTTCCAAATGCTCCTAAGCCACAAGGTCAGAAGAGTCACCACAAGTTCCCCACTCGTGAGACTTATTTGGATAATACTCAGCTTTCTCACTGGTCGACACAATACACAACACCCACAATTTCAATGAGGAGAGGTTTTATTTGGCTCCCATTTTGAGGGTATTAAGCTGGCTCCAAAGCAGAAACATCATGGAAGAAAGCCATTGTGGAGCAGAGGTTCTTAGTTCTTGGTGACTGGGAAGCAGCACTGGGGAAGTTTTAGAAAAGGGTAAGAAAGTAGATATAGACCTAAGGTCACACCCTGCCAGACACATTGACATGTATACTGTACCAGTAACCCAGGAAGATTTCAAAACCATCAAGGTGACACATCCAAGATCATTTTACATTCCCTGCCTCAAAATTCCAGCATCTGTATTTCTGGGGGGTTTCACTTGGTATAACTCTTTAGAACACATTTAATTTTTCTTTTACTCATTATACTTACAGCTTTGTTGTTGTTGCTAAGTACTGGTTACATTGCAACAAGTAGGAATGATTAGGTAGGTCTTTAACGTAAAGACCTCTCTAGGGGATGAGTGGTATTTATCATTTTCTTTAGTTGTTTATGTAACAAGGTTGGATTCCTTATGTATCCTTATCATCTTGCTTATTAAATTTGAATTCCCAAGGCACCACCCCAGATAATTTGGGTCATGCATATCGTTTTACTAGACTCCTGTGTTACTACATAGAAGTTGTGTTGACATGGAGGTTAAGGTGGGGAGGGAAAGATTTCTACAATCTCGTGAATACATTTTCATCTTTGGGAAGTGAGGGATTTGGCTGTGATCTTCACAAGTGTTTCTCTAGCTAAAAATCTCATTGTGCTTCCTCAATCCACCCCGCGCTGCAGGGAAGGTAGAAACTGCCTGTGTCGGAAGTGCCCTTCCAAGGGAGTGACACAATCTTTTTCCCAGAATGAAAGTCTTTATAGATGGTCTCAGATGCAGCATTTCACAGAGGTAATCTTCCCCTCTTACAAAAACTAAGAGGGGATTTGCTAATGTTCTTCAATTTGAGAACTTGGTTCTGTGTTTCAAAATAGAATCCAAAAATTGGGAAGATTCTTCTAGAATGGTGGGCCCGTGCGTTTTTCACTGTCAAGTTAGTCTACACTTTGCCTCCTGCAATGTATCAAAATCACACTTACATGTCCACGATTACTTACGAGTCCACCCTTCTACTGAAGGTAAGAAGATCCTAACTTTGACTGAAATTCAGTTGTCCTTTCTGATTTGGGTGACGGTTTTCTATACAACTTCAGTTCTGTGATATGATCTTGTTGAGTTTCAGTTTGTCAAGATTGGTATTACCCTATTGATGGAAGTATGACTTTTAACCGCTTTATATATTGGATCTGAAAATAATTACTATCTCTTCCTACCTCTTTATAAGCCTTTCACTAATTACTATCTCTTTTTAAAACCATCTCTCTTTATCTCTGAAAATGTGAACATTATTATTAAAAATCTGTCTTTAGGAAATTTATGTGATGCTTTCTGTTCTCTCTCTGGTTTTAATCTTCTTACTGAGCATCCAGGAATCATGGTCTCTCAGAACTCTTTCCTTTTAGCTGCACAACACATATTGTTACTAAGTCAAAACCATATGTATGCACTTTACTTTTTCTAAAGTCTCCTTGATAAAAAATTCGGAGCATCTATTGTGGGATTGTAGAGAAGTTATAACTCCCTTTCAAGCTATGTGTTTAGGTTGTAGATGTATTTTTTTCTGGTAGCCTGAAGAAAGAATGCCCAGGCAAGAGAAAACACATGGAGAGAAGTAAAAGAGGTACCCAGCTTTTATTATACTATTGGAACCTATGCTTATTTAGGTGTTTTTAATGCACAAGAACTCATACTCCTAATGTGTGCAGGTAAAGTACTTCTTCCTGAAACCTACACAAAGCCATATGTAATTATTTACCTTTATTTTGGCTGTGTTTTCGCTCAAATTACTTTGAGATTTTAACTTTTTCTTTTGGTCTTTATTTGTCACTGTCTTTCAGAGTTTATATGTTTTGCATGTAATGATGAAAATTCTTGCATGTTCCAGTGACATTCTACATCATTTGTAAAGGCAAAGTAACTTTAGTCCGATTGGTATCATAAAATTAAAGTTATCCAATACAATCCACCCTGCCATTCTAACATTAGCAAAAGATTATTCTCTATATAAAATCATTAATGTTTAAGTAAAATAACCAGAAGTGCACCATCTATGGGTCAGAGCACTATTTCCTCATTGTTTATAATAGCTATATATTTATTTTTTAAAGGTATTGATAACTTCATAGAAACCTCATAGTTCGTAGTGGACTCTACAATAATTGAGACTGGAAAACACTCTTTGTGAGACACCAAAACTGAATGGATAAAATGGCAATGTGTCAGTTCTCCAGTGATGAAAGGTTTCTTTATTCAGAAACTATTAGCATTTAGGAAGAAGAATCTGTCAATCAACAGGAGATTATGACCACTAAAGAAAGTGTAAGAAAGATTCTGCTTTGTTTCATAGGGAAATAGAAGTGATTTGCTTTCATGTAGCAATTTATTTCAATTATGAGAAAAATTAGTCTTAAATAATAAGTTTTGATTCAGGGCATGATATTTCTTTTCTGAAATTTTATTTCTCTGTGAATAACTTATTGAATTAACAGAAGGGAGCAGAATCAAAACATTTAGCAAGGGTTTCAACATGGAAACTAACCAACCAAATGAGCACTTGTTGAAGCCCTGTATGTAGGCAGAAAGGTAGATAGATATAATTTATGTACAGCAATAAAAAGAAAAAAAGTAGTGCATATGGGTAATGGTTGTGGTAACAGAAGCCTTATATCAATGCAGGTACATAAAATTTTCATGACTTAGTGAAAACTTAAACTTACACATCAAATTCTTCATTACAGATTGCTTTCCCTCTGTCATCACAAACTTTGAAAATTAAATTAATTTCAAAATATTTATTGAACATTATTTTTCTAAATTGTCAAGCACAATAAAATTTATTGAGGAGGAAAATTGAAATGGTCTGTGTTTCAACTTTCTGGGTTAACTTTCTCATGGTGAAAAACAGGTAGTCAAATGTATAAATTAAAAGCATATTTCACTCAGATTGTAATAAATACTATATAAAAATTTAACAGAGTAATGTGAAATAGAAGAATCAGATTTAAAATACGTATCCAAGAAGTCCTCTTGCAGGTGAAAATCATAGCAGATGTCTCTATATTAATTTATATACACTTACGAAATAATAAAGTCTTCATGTCTATCTAGTGAGCTGAGCAAGACTTTATTCCCAATTTTCCAGAGGCACAAGGATAAACAGGGACGTCTATTCTTCCATGAGGAATGAGGGATCAACTGTACTAATCAAGTTGGAAGAGAGATGTGGACTCAAACCCTCCCACTGCATTTAGAAATGGATGTGACATGTGATCTCAGCGAGGGCCGCTTTCCTGAAGATGAGGAACTGCAGGCGGTGACTGCAGAGCAGGCACTGTGAGAGGAGCGTGCGGAACCTGGCAGAGGAAGGAGAGAACCCTTGGGCTGAATCCGTGAGGGTGAGAACGAGGTGCTGCAGTGTTCTGCAGATGAGGCTGGGAAGTGACAGGCTGAACATGCAGACGGGAAAATGAAAAGGAATTGGTCCTGAGGTGTCAAGGCAAGACCTGAAGGCCGAGGAACCTCAGTTCTGTCCAGTAGTGTCCTATTTGCCACAAGTTCTGTAAATAGCTCCTATTGTATCACAATTTTCTCTGTCTTTATTTTTACATTAAATATAGTATCCACGTGTCAGCAAATGCAAGATTTTTTTTTTGTATGGGGGATCGAACTCAGGACCACGCTTGCAACACAGGTTCTTATGCCACTCAGCTAAATCCCCAGCCCATATGCAAGATATTTTGCATTATTATTTATTTCTAATGTGTTATACTAAAAATTCAAAGAAATGTAATAGAAAATTGATATTTTTATTTCCTTTATTGCACAACACATAATTCTGCAAAAGATTCTATTGTTGGGAAGAAAATGCTGTCCTGACATATCAGTAGTAAGTGACTTAGCACCTGTCTTTGTAGTAATATTTTTGCACGATTGTCATGGATCGCTAAACCTATCCTGAGGAGGACAGAATCTACATACAGCTTGCCCCATCACAGTGGGCTGTGTTGGCAGCAGCAGCATTCACAGGATGCCGGGGAACCTCACGGAAGGTGGCCAGTGACAGGAGTGAAACGGAGCCCCGGTCCCAGGAAGACAGCAGCACCGGGAAGGTGAACACATGGAAGACAAACACGGCATTTAGAATAGAAAGCAGGCATGCAACTGGTCACGGCTCTGCCTCCAGCTAGGGCCTAGATAATGTGCCATCTAGGGAGACAGGCATTTCTTCGGGGGAAAAAACTGAGAGTACAGACCGCCCGACAATGTCTTGCCTGGGCACCGCTGCTGGCAGTGCCAACCAGCCTTGGTGATTCTCCTGCTGGGAAGTCAGGTCCAGAGAGGGAGGATGATGCCAGGATGAGCCACTCTGACCAGGGCAGCATGGAAAGTGCAGACTCTAAGAGATACCAAGAGCGTAGCAGCTAGGACAGGACTGGAGGGGCAGGGACCATGGTCCTGGCTTAGAACCCAGCAATAAGCACCATGGAATCTATGAGACACAAGCACACAGGCTGGTAGATTCTAGGGTCTGCAAGGACCAGGGGTCGAGAAAATATCGTGAAAGGCAAGTGAAGGGTCTCCTGCCGGTCCTCAAACCACACCACAGAGAGACTCGGCAAGCAGTGACGTCCCTAAAACCTCTAAGTGTTGGACCTGGAGGAAAGTTGCCGGGGTGATGCCAGGGTAGAGGCGGGGTCTTCAGCCTGACCCTGGAGGCCAATGAAGTTGTAGCCAGTGAGGAACTTGGTGGAATGGTGGAAGAGTTGGAAACAGAGTGGGAGAGGTCAAAGGGCTGCAGCTTGCTGCAGTCTGCAGAGAGACGGTGGCCAGCAATCAGAGGCTGTCAGCCACCAGAGGGAAGAGCACAGTACCTGCCATCATCCCGAGAACCCCAGGCTCCTGAGGGTGGCAGCCAAAGACAACAGCGTGGATGAGCTGCTGTGAGACATTCGCAGCCTAGCAGAGAAGCAGCATAATGATCCTCCTCCCTTTTATTGCATATTTGGGTTTCTGTTGTTTAGACTTTTATGTATGTGTGTGTGGGAAATTTGTATGTTTAACTTTTCTGTTGTTGCTTTTAGAGCATTTTATTCTATTAGCTACTTATGGCCACATTGGTTTTTTAGTAGTATTAGAGCTTCTTTTGTGTGTGTGTTTGTTTGTTTGTTTTTTGTACTTGGAATCACACATGACCTGGTGCTTATCAGGGAAGCACTTGAACAGCTCAGCTAATCCCCCGCCCTTAGAGGTTCAGCAATTAGATAGAATATTTCCATCTCCTCTGTCAAATCCCACTTACAGTTTCTTCCTTTCTGTGCTTTATTTCCCCTACATTACACCTTCTTCTGTCTCTTAACTCAGTACCAATGGAAATTTCTCCAGAGTAGTTTGTAACTTAGGCTATCAGCCTAAATTGAATGCAATATAAGAATTTCACACATCCTGTTGGATCACAGTGGAACAAAACTGGAAATCAACAGCAAAAGAAATAACAAAAGTTGCACATAAATATGTACAGATTAAATAATACACTCATGAATGTTCAAGGGATCATAGAATAAATCAAGAAAAAAATGTAAAAATTGTAGATCAAAATAATAATAAGCATAAAACATATCAGAATTTATGAAAAATAAATAAGATGGTCTTGCAAAGTTTTAACTATGATCATCTATACTATAAAAACTGAAGAATTCTTAATAATCTAATGATGCATATCAAAAATATCAATCCAAACACCAAACTAACAGAAGAGAACCTATAAAATTAGAACAAAAGTTAATACAATTTACATTAAAAATAACAAAAGTATCTATAAATCAAATAGTTGGCTCTTTGGAAAGGTAAGACTAATAAATACTTAGATAGACTTACTAAAAGAACAAAAGGAATATCCACTCTCATAAAATGAAAAATGAAACAGGCAAAATTATTAAACTCCAACTCTTTATTGAAACTACAGCAAAACCTTGGTTTGCAAGCACAGTTAATGCTGGAAACAAGTTATAATCAAAAGCACTTTTATACTGAAGCAAATTTTCCCATAAGAAATAATGGAAACTCAGATGATTTGTTCCACAACTCAAAAATAGTCATGTAAAACTTATTACTATACTGTAATATAGCACAAAATAATAAATAAAATACAAAATATTAAAAAATAAGCAAACTAACCTACATTTACCTTTCAAACCTTCATGGATGGTGTGATGGAGACAAGAAAGAAGAGTTTTTGCTTAAGACAAATTTCACTATCACTAACACATTCACTGCCATCTATCTCCTCAATGGAACATTTTTCTTTTCATGCAACCTTTAACAAAGAACTTATCCAGTGACCCTTGTGATTTCCTCTTTTTTGAAGTTTTCACAGAAATATGACACTGCAGTCATGAGACAGATTCATTGCTCACAGTGCTACAGTCTCATTTAGAGGACTCAATGTCATTTACATGAAAAGTGAAACTATGAAATGGACCCTTTAGCTCAAACAACTGAAGCTGACGCAATAAGAGCACAGGTGAAAGTGTTGTAGCTCAGTCAGAAGAAGCAAGAAATTAAAAATTGAGTTTCAAAAGGAGCTTTCTTCTGAAAATGGGCAGTAGAGATACAAAACACCCATAATTGATGTATTTGGAAAAAGAGTAGCACAAATAGGGAAAAGCATTCAGAATAGCTCCAAGGGCACATCCTACAGAGAAAAAAAAAAAAAAAAACTATATAGGTTGATCCGAAACAATCACTGAGCTTCAGTGACTCAGAAAATATTCAGAAAGATCACCGAGACCAAGATAGCATCTCATAAATTCACCGATCTTCAAGTCTAAGGAAGAAAAATTGCAGGAATCCAGGAAAAACAGACATGAGAGCATTCATAAAGGACAATAAGATTGTTTTAAACATGTCAGCAACTTTGAGTGACAGTTGATAATGGAGAGAAAAGTCTAACACATATGAAAGTGAAGTGATCGTATCTTATTAGTGCTGTGTAACGTGCATGGCAACCACGGTTCAAAACAAACTGAGGACGAGCTGGACAAATGCAAGGCAGGTGCTTATGCTGCTGAGCTAAATCCCCAGCCCACAAGGCAGTGTCCCACATATCCTTCTTGAAAGTGTGTTGGTAAATAATATGCATTTCATTAGAATTATATCTGAGCAACCTTGAAAAATAAAGTGTAAAGTGAAATGCAAAAGCTGTATTCTAAAAGGATGCTTCATGTGGATATTTTATATCCAATACACTGATATTTTACTCCCTCTCATTACACAGTGAAAAGTCCAATAGTTTTGAACATACAGCCATGTACTTTTTTCCTGAATTCCTAAGTTTAAATTTAAAAACATATTTACTAAATTTTGAAATATGTCAGGCACTTATATAGATGCTGAACAGACTACAAAGAAAAAATAAACTTTCTTCTTAGTAGACTTTACATTCTTTAAAGATAGACATAAATAAAAAAATTATTAGGTAAACTATGCACAGTGAAACACACCTATAACCTCACTCTTCTAGAGACCAAGACAGGAGGATTATTTGAACCCAAGGGTTCCAGAATAGCCTGGCCAAAGTTATAAGATACTTTTTCAAAAATGAAAAATAAAAATAATTAAAATGTTTAGGTGAATATGTGATATGTTAGAAAATAATACTTCTATAGCAGTGCAACTCATGAGAGCTATGGGCCCATAAAAAGATAAATGAATAAGGAAAATGTGGTATTTATGCATATGGAGTACTTTTTGGCTATAAAGAAGGATAAACTCAAGTCATTTGTAGGAAAATGGGTACAACTTGAGATCATAGTGTTAAGTGAAATAAATCAGACACATGAATTTATCAGAAACCCAATGTATAAAGTATGAAAATAAAAGATAGAACATAGGATAAAAGAGACAGAGCAAAGTTATTGTAATCCAGCATGATAATAAACTTGACAAGGACTTTCAGCATCAGATCAGTCTGATGCTGAAAGAAATATTAAAGAAAAGAAAGCAAAGGTGGGGGAGAAGGGAAAAAGCTTTGTGATGTGTTACATGTTTATGTACCAATTCCCTCAGTGAATGTGACCACTATGTACTGCAAACATGTACTAATAAAGCATTTTACTAAAAGGTAAAGAAAAAGCAAGCACAAAGAAGGGGACGAGGGAGTGATTTATTCATTACCTTTAATGAATGGAGGTTGAAATGGTAGTTTGAGTAGCAAGTGGAATCTAGAGCAGAAAGCATCATCTGGCCTCCTTTCTCCTTGGGCGTGAATCGCCTGGGTCCCATCTCTCAGTCATTCTCCTTCTCAGAGGTTAGACTTCAGCTGACCATGGAGAGCAGGGGAGGGAGCGATGAACATGAAGGAGGAGCCCAGGTCCACAGCAGCAGCGAGGCGTGTCCTCTCCATTCACTTTGGATGGCTGCCCTGGGAGGCACACCTTTGTTGCTTCTGGTGAAATTCAAGCCATAGCTTTCAGCAGCACATCTCCTCCTCCTCTGCAGGCATCCTTTGCCCCCAGGCTGAGATAGCTTTGCGTTTGACACTGAGGCTGGAGAGGTCCTAGGACTGACTGATTTCTAGGTCTAATGAGGAATGATGGTACAATCACATCCTATAAGACAAAACCTCGACCAGTAATGAATGAGAAATAAGAGCATTTTTTCCTTCCACTTTCCAACATGGTGACCTTAGTCAATTTGTGTTTCTACAGCAAAATACTGCAGACCAGATAACTTATGAATAGAAATATTTCTTACAGTTCTGGACCCTGGGAAGACCGTGATCAAAGCGCTGTCAGCTTTGGTGTCTGTCTGTGCTGGTTCTCACTGTTTATAACCCAACACCTTGTACCTGTCTCTGCATGGTAGAAAACAGAGCCAAAAAAAAGTGGTTTAGGACAGAGAATGTCACAGAAACGCTCTGTCGCATTGCATGTTATCCTGTGTCCCTGTGTATAGACGAACACAAATCGCATACTATATTCTTTATGTCATCTGCAAAGTTATATAAATTATGAAAAAAAGTAAAAGTTTGTGAAGGTTTTTGGCAAAGGAAAATAGTCCAGATGCAATTTCTTCCTTTATTATAAATGAGAATGAAAACCTGCCTTCTATCATAAGTTGGGCTCATAGAGTTGTTTAAATGTTCAATTTTAACCAGAGGTAAAGCAAGTTTGCTAAGAATACATGAAAAGGGAGTGTTCCAGTGATTTTTAATCAATGAAAATAAAAATTTAAATCTTCAAAAATATTAACTAGTGAACCACCTCTAAGCATCATTTTTCAACTGGTTAACAATACGCATTTTGCTACCCTGTCAGAAAAGTGTGGCGATTTTGCTCCGAGGTTTAACAGAAGCAGAGAGGCCACGTGAGGCTGCTTCCTCAGAGCCTTGCTCCATGTAAGGGGGCCCTCCTGACTCAGCCACTTCTAGAAAAGCCCCGACTCTTACTGCTGCTACACGGAGGATTAAGTTTCAGCACCGATAGGAGAGAAATCTCAAACCTGTAAACAGTAGCAAACTGAAGAAGAGAGGATTCCCGGACTTCTGAGAAGAGAATCCTGCAGGGGGAGCAGCTGACGCGCTTGATACCAACCCATGCCAGGCTGTTGGGTTTCCGTCCTTTTTTGATAGCAACCCATGCCAGGCTGCTGGGTTTCCGTCCTCCTTTCTTCATTCTCCCTTTCAGTACTTCCCCCTCATCCCCTATGACTTTGTCCGCAGTAGAGACCTGGACCAGAACGATTCTCCAGCTTCTCTGTAGTTCTTTGCTCATACTTTCTTCCGGCGATGGTCTTCCCAGGACTCACCTCCACCTGTGCTGTCGCCTCATTCTCCGCGTGGAGAGAGGGAATTTCCACACATGGAGTTGACAGTAAGCTTTTGCAAGTTGCTATGAATATGATGCAGGAAAACAGAATGTCGTGTTGGAAAAGGAAGCAACTAAAACACAACCAAAGCCTTTGGAATGGAAGAGGACACAGGGTAAGAGTGTAAGGAGAACGCTGAGCGAGTTTAACACGAGGAATGATGCGTGTGTAAGATCAAGAAATTTCATAGCTCAAACGGCTTGTTTTCCTAATTGAACTTCAGTATCACCAACAAAGTTACTAATGACTTAAATTTTCTTTCTGTGAGATAATAGAATCACCCCTTAGTGGTGAAAGTTATAAACTACCTTGCAGAACATGGTATGTAGGAACCTTAACAGATTTCACCTAATTTGGAGATTAAAAAAAAAAAAGCCTCCTAAAAATCTATTGAGGATGTTGGAAATTATTTTAAATTCTAGTGATATCCCACCAAACAAGATTTTACAACACATTGAAAACACCGCACACAGGAAAAAAAGCAATTCAATACTGCA
The DNA here is from genome assembly GCA_004027455.1 of Hydrochoerus hydrochaeris. Classification (NCBI taxonomy): domain Eukaryota; kingdom Metazoa; phylum Chordata; class Mammalia; order Rodentia; family Hydrochaeridae; genus Hydrochoerus; species Hydrochoerus hydrochaeris. The sequence continues at coordinate 336,152 of PVLA01000827.1, read as the reverse complement.
TTAAAAAAAATAACCAGAAGCCAATGCCTGTAACAGAAAACCAAGTCCAATTACAGTTTTAATTACGTTTAGGTAATGGACACATCAGATAATTTTCTTTTTTTATGTAACTCCATACTCAATACAGCTATAGTTTTGGCAAATGAGAAAGAATTAATTCTCTAAAAAAAAAAATCAGCACATAGGAAATAGTTTGTTACTATATTGAGACATGATGAGATTTTTAAGGATCAATGAAAGCAACACTATTAATCTGTCAGAGATATGTAATACTTTAAGATACTCTGAAACAAATTAGTCCTTTTTATCCATTTAGTTAATAATATGGATATTTAATATCAAAGAAAGACTGCTCTTGGAATAAAAGACATTGCTTGGGCTTAAGGGAATGAGTTCATCAACATTAGAGGTCTAAAACCTAGTTCATCTTTTAATTGTAAGTTAAAATCAAGCCAACTTTATATAAAATAAACTTACTTTCTGAGTCTAATTAAATCTGTATGTGTATATTTCCTAAGAAATTAGTGTCATTTTTACTCTCTCTCTAGAATGTCCTTGAAAATCACCAGGGTTCCAGGAATAATGGCAGAAAGGCCTCAAAGTAAGGGGCAAACAGTGGAATCAAGGAGAAAAGTAAACAAATAACAACAGAAAAATAGCATGGCAGAGATAAGACAGAGAAGATTGGTTATATCACTGTTTTATCTTGACTCATTTTATTTGAATCTGGTATGCTTGAGAGTGTTGAGTCTGAGAGTAGGGGCAACTACTCTGAAGATGACAGGATTCAATAGGATACCCATTCTGGTTTGATTGTTAACTGCCTTTGAAGTCCTATAATGTCTCCAATGTTTAGACTTTATTAATAGTGTAAAGCAATGCTAAGTTTATATTATATTTGACGATATAGACAATTTTATTGAAAATAACAAGAGATATCATAGTGACTACCATAGATCACCTAGTGTTGTGTTTTTGTAAGTTCTTTTCCTTTTGGGTTTCTCTAGGAATTTGTATTGCTGACTTGTTTTGATTTATTTCTCCCTCTAATCCAGAAAGGCTAGGTATATGTATAGAGACTTATACATGTGTAGAATTTCTAAGTAGTTTATGAGAATGGATTATTATAAAGATTAAAAAAAGGAAAAGAGAATATTCTAAAGGATATAACTGCAAATATGTTTGAGTGTGTGGAATTAATAACCATGTTGCTAAAATTTTAGTTGGATAGATGAGCAAAACTGACTGCAGTTTCACTGTTTGGATGTCCACTTTGTGGACTTTACTTTTGTAACCTGAACAACTGCATCTAAGAGGAAAGTATGTAATTATCAATTAGTGACTTTTTACTGGTTACTATTTTTTTTCTGTTTTGTTTTGTTTTTGAGATTTTGTAATTGTTTCTACCCTCTTTCTGTTTCAAAATTTTTTCTCAAAAAAATTTAAAAAAAAGCAAGAGGAGGAAAAGAAAGTACTCTAAAATAGATAACTGTATGTATGCTTAAGTGTGTAGGATTGATAACCATTTTACTAAGTTTTTGTTGGATCAGTGAACAGAACTGTTTGCAGCCTCACTGTTTGAATGCCCACTTTGTATGCTTTAATTTTGTAACTTGAACAACTATATCCAAGAAGATAATAAGTAATGTATCAAATAGTGATTTCTTACTGTTTATTTTTTTGAAATTCTGTATTGTTTGTACCCTTTTTTCTGTTTTGCTTCCCCCCTCTTTAAATAAAATTTTTTAAAAAAGAAGAAATTAGTGTCATTTTTAAATTCTAGTTTTCCTTTAAAATTTAAACTAGTTATTTTATTAGAAGCTTGATTGATTTTTAAACTTTTGGTTTTATTTGAGGCAAATTTAAACAAGTTTATAAATTTGTCAAGAAAATATTCCAAAATATTTAAAGAATTCATGTAAATTCAGCAAATTAAATGTAGAAACATGATGAAAGTAGTTTGCTAAAATACTCACTACAGATTTTCAAAGACATCTTCAGTATTCAAATGATAAAATTGAAACACACCCTTTACTTTTACTTATTTTTTTTATCCTTGGAGATTTCAGTGCTAATTTTTCAAGTTCTCCTAGTGAGCCAAAAGCTTTCAAACAAATGGTGCATTTCAAATGAGCAGATTATGCTTAACTTAATTGTCAGAGACTAGATTTTTTCCATTTCAAATATTTGGAGTTTCTGGGATGACTATTTGGACCAAGCAGTGCTGGGTCTCTGGGAGACTGAGGCCAGGAGTGACCACTGCTCTGCTTGAACTGAGCACTCCGGAACCTGGTCAGGCCGTACTTCCAGTTTGGCAGACAGGAGGGGACCCCATGGCTCAGTCTTCCACCATTATGTAAACATTGATTTCAGAATGCTCATATTCCCCTTCAAGGTAGGATTAGACATGAATTTGCATACACATTCAGATAACTAATGTTAAAATCTATTACACTTTGTTGTGAGTCTGCACTGCATTACAAAGGTTTTCCAACATTTAACAACATATTTTAATGGCACTGCTTTGAATTCAAATCGCCCTTAAAACTTCATCTGACTGCTCTTTAACTCTTTGAATGTCAGGAAAGTAACAGAAAAGAAGAGAAAGAGAAAATCATATTCTCTCTTTCTGTTCAGTTAAAATATGCAAAGTCATTTCTCAGTCATTTTAGACATGCAATTTCAATTCTCCCTCAGAAAAACTTAGTACCATAATGTATAGCACTGTGCAAACTTCAGGAGGAAAATAAGGCATAATATTTGTCAAAAGAAAATTCAAGTAGCCTCCTTACTTATATAACTCAATCAGTCAAGTCTATGCAGAATCTCTTCAAACAAGTGAATTGCAGGACTCTACTTGCATGTGTGTGGAAAAGGTAGGTCCTGAAGCTTCCTGGAGGGAAGAGAAAGGCTTGACACCCCAGAAGTGGGAGAGATTCCGCAGGAGGAGGCTCTGGAGGATCAGGGTGGAGAAAATGCACTGATCCAGAATTGCAAGAATCTGAAAGATTTGGCAGGTGCTTAGGGATGGAAAATGTTGACAAAAAGTGTGAACAATAGGTGTTTGACAGTGAAGCTGTGAGATTTTTAAATTTTTTTGGCAAGAATTAATGAGGATGTCTCAGGGTGTCATTTTATTCTGTGTGTTTTTTGTGGAAGTACAAATTCTGCCCCTCAAAAAAGTCCTTGGTGAAAGGAATTGAAAGGAAGGAAAGGGGGAAAGGAATAGGAAGAGAAGACAGAAAAGAAGAGAGTGGGCAGGAGAGGGCAAGGGAGGAATAGAGAAGGGAGGGAGGCAGTCAGGAAAAAAGGAAAGAAGGAGGAAAGGGAGAAGATTTGGGGTCCAGTGTAAAATGGACTTTAGGCACCAGCTGGAGAATCTATTAAATAAGGAACTTTAGAGCTTAGAAGTGAGTTCTCCAAAAAAAGAGAAAGATGTGGAGATCGATGAAAGTGCTAACCCAAGCAATGTCTAGATATTTACACCATAAGATTTAAAGAGAAGCCGAAAGGTGGCGATAAATACCGAAAGTGAAGGGTCAAGAGGATGAACCTATTCCAATGAAACTAAAACAGAAGAAGATACCAGCCATGTGTGAGTCAGTGGAAACCAGGAAAGGAAGATTCCATATTTCCATTTGTTCTGCAACCTTAATAGACAGTCTCTTCCACTCCACAGGAAAATGCAGGGGTGACGCCCAAGAATCCCCCTCTTCTGTCCATCTACACCACACCCTGATTAGACTGCCATGTCCCGCACAGATTTCAAGGCTACGGGCTCCATTTTCCTATGATAGACAATATATCTCAGCAACACGCCTACAAATGACTATGCATGTTTTGTCTTTTTCTCATCCATACCTCATGTTGTAATGAAGGAATCAACTCTTGCATTTCTCTTCTGCTTCTACAGATATGAATTCTTTCCTCTCTGGCAGTCTCATTCTCTTATAACTTTTCTGTTATTTGCAACCAAAAGACCCTCAATAAGTTCGAAAGGGTTATTAAATATTTTACCAAAAGGTTGAAAGAATTTACAATATATGCTTGCCTTTATCAAAAAACAAATAAAAACAACAAGCAATTAAGGAATTAGGCAATATATTTTTAAGTATAAGTTTTAAAGCACAAAAGCATAAAAATATCTCTGTAAATGCTTATGGTGGAAATTAATGACAATTTGTGTTAATTCAAGTTGATACACAGACCAAGGGAGACAGATACAAATATTTAGGACATAAATACAAATGTATTTGTGATCATACCACATGAGAAAAAATTTTGTAATCATAATATTAGAGGGTAATGTATGTTAATATAATTACATTTGCCTTATATCACAATTTGTGAAACTAATATCCTGCAATATGACATGATGATATTGTTATCATAAAATAAATCAATGTTTAGCATCAAATGTTGAACTTTAATTATACAATTATCATTTTTATGTTGTAAATGACCAACTTTATAAATTCAACACGTGGAAATAAGCATAGTTCTGGTAAAAGAATGTCTAAGATTATTTCATATATGTGCTAAATTACTTAAAATTAAAGGTTATGTTAACTTTAAATCATTGTCAAGAATTTCCAGCTGTGCATATTGATTAAAAAGATATTGAGTGAGTATTTGATTTTGGTAACACCTATATGCACAATTGACATTTTCACCTTTTAGGCTAAAAAAGAAAAATACACACTGGTGTTAATTTCAATTTTTTAGATTTTTTGTCTTTAAATCTAAGAGACAGTATTTCTAAATATTAATGATGGTTTCTTCTCATCTGTTTAGACTTGATCTTTGAGAGACAGTAATGTCATAATATTCCCTTAGACAATAGACAATGTATCAATTATTCAAGTGTCTATTGTATTGAAGATGGATGTGAAGGTCACAGTGACACCTTTAATAAGAATGCCAACCAGAAATATATTTGTTGTACTTAAGATGTGTATACAAATATTTAACAAGTAGCTGTCACTTCTTACTATGATATTTAAATACATAACATATGTAAAATTTTACTTTCTTTTCTATATTTGTGTAGTTTTTAAAATTATGAAATTAAATTGTTGAAATTTCTTAGTAATTCATATCAGTTCTGCAAGGAGAAAATTGTTTTGTAACCAATAAATAAATTATAGTCAAACAAACACAGTGTCTGCATCTGAGGCATGATATATCCTTGTTTTTCTTCATATGGCACTCAAATTTCCAAATTGTTCAGAAAGTACCTCTAAAAATATAACTCATACCTTATGTCATAAAAATGGCCAAGGGGGTGCTGGGGCTCTAGCTCAGCAGCATAAGCACTTGCACAGTTGTGAGTTTGATCCCTGGTACAAAAAAAAAAAAAAAAAAGAAAGGAAGAAAGAAAAATGGCCAAGAGAAAAAACTGAGAGCAGATTTTCAGCTTATATTCTTAATTCCACATTCAATAAAATATCAATTGCTAATTTATTAAAAGTAAATGAGTTATACATGTGTGACCTGTTAGCATTAAAAATCTGCCATATACATACGTATTTAAACATCCTTCTTTCTGATAATATTTAAAATGCTGTATCTCTAATGCCAAACCTGAAAACTATCAAGCTTTTCATTTTCCTTGTTTTTGGACTTCCATCCCTACTCCGGTCCCTTTTTATCTTTAACATCCGTCCATCCATCCATCCATCCATCCATCCAACATTTTGTTTGCTTTGATTTTTAAATATTTCTACTTACATCCTAACACAAAATATTGGCAATATTCCTTAGTAAACAAGGAAATCCCAGAAGAGTCCATGTGTACAGCTTTGCTCAAAAAGTGCAGCACAGGCTCAATGATAAACCAAAAACAATCAATGGCCTTTATTGATGCAGTCAGAACGCTCCCGAGAGTCCGTCACTTTGAGAATCTGCCACGCTATCCTGAAGGAAATTTCACCAGATTCTTCAGACAAGGATCAGAGAATCTCTCTGACTGATAATTTTTCTCTTTATTTCTGTCAAGGCCGCTGAGAACAGGAAAGCCTTTTCATCAGAGAGGTTGGCACACATGTCAGCTCCCTTTCCTGTATTTCTTCCTCAGGTTTTTTGGCAGATGAACTTTCAGGTCTTCCTCTTCCTCTTCTGAACTGATCTGAATGGCTGCTCCCTCTTCCTGGTTTCTAAACCTTTGTTGACTGTAGAATTTATCTTCTCTCTTCTCTCTCTGTTTGCCTCCTCTTATCATCAGGCTTGTTTTCTGTAGCAGATGGTGATTTCTCTGAATGCTTTGCATTTAAAATATTTCTGCTAATAAATATGTAGCCACAGGAACATGATTCACATGCAATGGGAACAGGAAGCATCTGCAGAGGGTAAATTCATGGAGGTGGAGAGAGAACAGTAGTAGCCAGCTGGTCTCACTTGGGGCCGCAAGGGGTGAACATTCTTGTTTTCTTGGCTCGCCTCTCCTTGGGCATCTCGGCCTGGGCTTCTGTAATATTAATATTGTAATATTAATTTAAGCTCTTTTGCATATATACCAGGGATAGGATAGCTGATCATATGGTTATTCTGTGTTTGATGTTTTAAAGGAACCTCTAGACAATGTTTGATGTTTCAAAGGAACCTCTTTAGACAATGTTTGATGTTTCAAAGGAACCTCTTTAGACAATGTCTGTACTAATTTACATTGTCACAAGCAGTATCCTACAGTTCCTTATCATGCATTTTTAAGAAGCTAGAAGAATTTTGAATGTTTTCAACAAAAAACAAAAGGATAAAATTTTAGAGGAAATAGATACGTTTATCTGATTTGAATGTTATCATGATATGTATGTATCAAAACAAGACATGATATTCCATAAATACATATGGTTTTTATGTATCAGTTAAAATCTTTTAGAGAGAGCATTGTGTGAGGAGTGTATGAGAAATATTTTCTGATCACAGAAAACAAAACCCAAACCACAATCAACTTTAAAACCTCATACTTCATTTTGATTAAAGTATGATAAATGGGTTTTTCTGTTTAAAATCTATGTACTGTGATTCAGTGTTCTTCAGATTTTTCTGTAACAAAAAAAACCCCAAAAAGAAAATAAAAAACATAATCTCCAAGCTATACTTTTTTCCATTACATTAGCATACTTTGTAATTATTTGGTCCCATAACAAAATGCATTATGTATTAAGCAAATATTTCCATTTAAATTATGTACAATTTTTCATTCTTTCTAAATTTTATGAGGTTCTAACCATTTATGAAAACTTCACATTTGAGTGGTTTCATCAAAATGAGTTTTGTGATCATACTCTTTTCAAAAATTATGACACATTTTGAAAGATCAAACACATCAAATACATTCAACTTTGTTGCCTGATATTATAATTTTTTCTACAGTCTCTAGAATCAGAATCGCAAACATAAGTGAAGGTGAAAGACCTCTTAGAAATGTAGTCTGAAATAATTGAATGAGGACAAGATGTGTGAATAAATACTTTATTGTATTTCTCATTAAAGAATGCCTGCATGTATTGGATTATTCCAATTAGTTTTTTGTTTCCACTTGAGTAGGCACAATGCTGGTTTCACAAATATGTATATTCTCCAGGGATAGTCAAAGAACAGCACATAATGATTCTCTGCTCCCTGGTGAATTATTATAATGTAGAAACTAAGCTACATGAATGAAAGCATCTTTCCTTATGCTAAATATTATATTCCTCACAGCCATAAATTTTTCTTTCCTTGTCTTTAATTCTCATTTTATTTTTTTTCTAAATCTAGTTTTAAAACTACATTTTCAACCTAGTAGGAAACTTGGTTCTTCTTTAAGAACTGTCACAATGCAAATGACACAATGAGATAAGACATTCCACACAGATGAAATTGAAAAGAAAGGAGGAGGGATGTATTTATTTTAGGTGAGATAGTTTTTAAATCACAAGTATAAAGAGATCAAGAAGGTCATTATACAATGCCATCAAATAAAACAGGGGTCCAGAGGCCTTTATTGTTACGTTCTACTAAACATTTGAAGACCATCAACATATTTTTAAATGATTCCAAAAATTTGAAAGAGGATTAAATTCTTCTAAATTCATTCTATGAATCCCATATCACCTTAATTCTAGAAAACAAAGATACAGATATAATAACAACAAAACTATTGACCAATATTTTTAATGAAGTTTCTTGAAAAAAAATCCACAAAATACTAGCAAGCTGAATCCAACAGCCTATTAAGACTATTATTCACCATTATGACACAGGGATCAACCCAAGGATACAAGTCTTGTTCAAGATACACAAAACAATGAAGTCACAGTCTGTCAAATAAATGCAAGACAAATACCATTATTATCTCAATAAATGCAGAAAAGGCGTTTTATAAAATTCAAAATCCTTTCATCAAATTACTGTGAAAAATGTAGGTATAAAATTATTTCAAACGAATAAACTCCATATACAGGAAATCCATTGTAATATACTGAACAGAAAAAAGCTGAGGGCTTTCTCTATTAGATTTGGGACAAGACAAAAATGCTTGCTTTCATTATTCTTATTCAACATATTACTGGAAGTCCAAGCCAATCAGGTAAAATAAAGCAATAAAAGATATTCTAATTGGAAAAGAGAAAGTTTAATTGTCACACCAAGATGGTATGTTATTACAAGAAAGCATGGCAAGAATGAAAAAAATAAATAAATAAAAGTATTGGAGCTAATGGACACCTTCCACACAAAAATAAAAATAAAAAACAGAATCAATGCAATACAATAAATAACAGAGCCACATGTCAATATTGAACTCTCTGAAAAAGAAATCAAGACAGCAATACACTTAAAATAGCTAGAAAAAACATAGTTCTGGGTGACCATGTGGATGTTTTGCTGAAGCGTTTTCTGAAATTCACTGTAGGTGAGATAGGGAGGAGAGGATGGTGGGGGAAGGTGAGAAAAGCACAGGAGGAAGAGGACAGGCTTTCTAAGAAGGAGGGGCTGTTACTACCCTCACAGTAGAGCAAACTGCCTCTGTCTGGACATGTGAGCACCCAGCACGCAGCTGCTGTTCTTTTCTCCAGTTCATGCTTCCCACATTAGCAGGATTCCCTGGGCAGCAAAGAGCTGAGCACACAGGGGCAGGATTCACAGCGTTCTTTGGAAGCAGAGTTTAAAGTGTATTGGTCCCTGGGCACAGAATCAGACCCAAAGCTAAGGGCCTATAACAGGAAGAAATCAATTTAGCAAAGAGGTCATCATCATAGCACAAGAGCATTCTATACAAACCCATCTGCAATATTCAACTTGACCCTAAGCTTAGCTCAGTCTTCACTCCCCAAATGTAAGAAAAATAACAAGCTAAAAAAATAAATCCCCCCAAAGCTGATAATTTCCCCAAAGCTAATCTCATGGAAATAGATGAATTTCTAGACATTGAATTCAAATACAAATAGTAAAAACACAAATAAACAGAAATAAATTTATATATAAATCTAGAATAAGTTTATCAAATAATAAAACACAAACGGATGAATTGATTACTAAGATGGTCAACCAAGATAAAAATGATGTATGTGAGCAGTTCAGTGATTCCATCAGACAGATGATCAATAAATGTAAAGATGAAACAAATGAGAAGCTGAATAAATTCCACAAGAATTTCACATGGTGTATGAAAGAACACTTCAGCAAAAAGAGAACTGGAAAAGGAATCAAGTCAAAACTCTGAAAATGAAAACCTCAGTGAAAGTTTTGGTAGTTGGCAATCTCAGTGTGAAGACAGATTAAGAGAACAAGGTTGATGACATAGAACATTTATTTGTGAGAGTAAAACAAACACAAAAAAAATTAAAAGCAAGACCCAAACAGAAGATTATCCAAGAGTTCTGAAATGACTCTAAGAAAACAAATTTAGGATTATTAGAATAGGGAAAGAAGTAGAATTAGAATCTATTCATATAAAAATTTACAGATATTTTTGCAGAAAAATTTCCAATGAGATGAATTCCTAGGTGAATGAGATGTTGAGAAACCTGTATAGATAAAAACAGAAAAGAACACGTCCATAGCATGGAATAGTCAAAATTCCTGAAATTGAGAAAAAATCTGAATCTAAGATCTACTGGAGAAAATTTCTGTCTTAGTTTTGTCATTGCTAAGATAAAATACCCAATACTCAAAGTTAAAGGAGGAAAGTTTTATTTAGTTCACAGTTTGTAGAATTTTCAGTCCATACTCAACTGGCTCCCAGGCAGGGGGAATGACAGACAAGCACTGCCCAAGAGAAAGAGCTTATTTCTGCCTCTTTTGTACTCTGTCTAGGCTACTGGGTTGAGAACAATGACAAATAATCAGAGGTCTGATTGTTTAGTAATCACACAATTTAATGATCATATACCCTTAATTCTATGTTAGATACCACATTGAGCCACCTCTGAAAAAGCTCACTTAAGGCTACATGAGACTTTGGGGAGACATCTAGACACAAACCATAACAAACTCAGAATAACTTTTAAAGGCAAATCCACTGGAAGAATAGCAGATTCCTCAAAGCAAATCACTTTTTTTGTTGTTCTTTTTGAGAGACGGTTTCACTATGCAGTTTGGGCTGGGCTTGAACTCGCTTTGTAGCCCAGGCTGGTCTCTAACCTTCAATATGAACTTTCTAAATGGATGGAGAAATTCACAACTCATAATCACACACACACAAAAAAAATGCAGAAAATATTCAAAGGCCTAGAGGCAACAAAGTGAGCCTCATGAAGGAGTTGTAAGTAAAAAATAAATATCACTCAGAAAAAAGGTAAAGAAAAAGAAAGCAAAAAGGAATGAATAATGGAAAAGAATTCAATAACAGGAATCAGTAAGGAACTTTCAGTAATAACGCTCAATATAAATGGGCTTAGCTTCCCAGTCAAGACACAGACTGGATGAAAACAACATTGAAAATAACAACAACAGCTATAAAACCCAGCTATACCTTAACTGCAAGAGGCACACCTGCCTCAAAAGACATGCACAGAGTAAAACTGAAAATAGTTAAAAATTTATACTCCATAAAGCCAGAGCCCCCCAGCAAGTAAGAATAGGTACTTGCTAATTTCTGGTGCAGTACATTCCTGGTAATCTCATTTTAAAACTGTACAGATGATTAGTGGAATCATCATTTATTAGTTGCAAACTATCCCTCAAAAAGCTGGGGATGGAGGTCCCATTTGACCTAGCTATTCCACTCTTAGGCATACTCCCAGAAGATCTGAAAACATCTTACCACAGTGATATATGCACACCCATGTTTATAGCGGCACAATTTGTAATAGCCAGATCTTGGAAACAACCTAAGTGCCCATCAACCAAGGAATGGATAAAAAAATTGTGGTACTTTTATACAATGGAGTACTACTCAGCTATAAAGAATGATCACATTGAGATAATTATAATTAAATGGATGCAACTTGAGACCATACTCATAAGTTAAATAAATCAAACTCACATGTATAAATACCAAATAGTCTCACTAGTGTAAGAAATGGTAAGAGTACAGAAGATTTTATGGAAATTATGGTTCACCATTATACTACTTTGACGTCTTATGTCTTCATTCATTGGTTCAAATGGTTTTATTCTGTTATGTTTGATCTTAATATATATGATCATATGAATAGTTACTTTGAAGACAAGATAATATGGTAGCTGGTGTTGATTTAATATCGTCTTGCTTTGAAGTCCTACCATGCTTTTGTTTTTCTATTACTATTGGTTCTATCATGCTGTGTCTTATTGGATTTTAATATGTAGGATAGTAAAAACAAAATTTTTATGGAAAGTGAGATAATATAGCAGCCATTGTTCATCTTTGGTTATATGGCTCAGAATGCCTTGGAATACTTCCATTCTCTTGAGTTGTTTATTCTACTTTGTTATGTCTGACATTATTGCATGTAAAGCTAAGTTCAACTATTTCAAAGAAAGAGACATTACGATAGCTACTGTTAATATCCAATTGTCTTGTTGAGAAGTGCTGTGTTGCTTACGTTGTTCTGTTCTGATCTGCTTAGATCTGTCCTCTTTTGTTTCATTCTCTTTAAAATAAAAAAAATTATCAATATCACTTTGTTTTCTGATAAGTAAAGTCTGTATCAAGCATTTTGAAGTAAAAATTAAGGCCTAGAATTTAGTTCTAGACTTATTTGTTGGTGAAAAGAACTAAGAAAGGAAAGAATTTCTGGTATCGGTCAATTATTAAAAGCATTTCAACTTTTCAATTGCCTACAGGTGGAATACAAGAATTTAAAAGGCGTTTGTTCTTTTCATCTTCTTAGTGTTAGCCACGGCAAAATTATCTAATTCTCCTGTAGATAAGACAGACAGACAGACAGAAAAAAAGAAAGAAGAAAGAAGGAAGGAAGGAAGGAAGGAAGGAAGGAAGGAAGGAAGGAAGGAAGGAAGGAAAGAAGGAGAGAAGGAAAAAAGGGAGGAAATTCCCGGGGCTTACATGTTCCATACGTGGTCTTCTCTTCTAAAACACTGATCCTTCCTTCTCCAAAGCAGTCAAAGTAGTTTCTCTTTGGAAACAAGCAATGCGGTCACTTCAGGGATTTGGCCAGGACTGGCAAGCAGACTCTGATCATATATATAATAAATCAGAACTCTCACATCACTTTGTGAGGTATTGCCACTGTGCGAAAGCTCCTGTTCTAGCTCCCCAGAACTGTTGTAACAAGGTAACGGAGGCCTGGGTGATCAGCATCCTGGGCTTGTGTCGCTTCGCCTCTGCAGAAGCGCGGAGCACGGAAGGGCCAATTGCCCTTTCTGGTGTTCGCCTTCCCCATCTCATGGCTGCGTCCTCCAATCTTGGTCTCCACTTTAACAAATCCTCTCTCTCTGTGTGTTCTGCTATTACCTTTTCAACTTCTATAAGGAAATTCATTATTTGATTTAGGATCCAGGTGAGTTTTGACATCTTTATATCTGCAAAGATTGCTAGTCTAAATCAGGTCACATCCTGCATGTGCAGAGAGATGTATCTGCTGAGAAAAATATCTAATACCTGGATAACTACCAGTGTGATTCACACCAAGATACGATGCAAAAATTAAGACTTGAAATCTTCCACTTTTCCCTGGCCTAGAATGGGGAAAGTTTCTTTAAAAATGGTTAAAAATTGTGAAAGACCTTGAAGAACAGCTTTTACTAAAACACTGGACTTGGAGGATGCTTTCTTCAGCATTTTAAAATTGTAAAGTTCACTGCCATTTTATTTATATGATTTCTTAAAAGTAGAAAAATATTTCAACTCTTATCATTGTTTCTCTTTTGTATTGTGTCTTTCTTTTCTTGATTTCTTTAATCTTTTCTCTGTATTCCTTGTTTTCATGTAGTTTCATTAGTTTGTTTTTGTTTGGAATTTATTCTGACTAGAGTTCCTAGGTTTTTCTGAAATCATCACTTTTCTTCATGATCACTAGGTTTTAACTTTGAATACTTCCTTGCCATATTTATTGTAATATTTCTTATACCTTTTATTTTTCTATTCTGCTTTTCAAACTCCAATTTTGTGTAATAATAGTATGTTAATGTGGTATTGCTGAAGAGTTCTTATGTAGTTATATAGCCTGTCGCTTTTTGGTCTTTCTCTTGCTCTCTCTCCCTCTTTCTTTAGTCTTATTCTATCGCTCTTTTCAGTTTGTATTACATTTGCTTATTTTCTATGAACTTGTGTTCAGATTCACACATTCAATTGCAATTACGACAGTTAATAATGGAGCATATAAAAACAATTCTTTGCTTGTATTATTCTGCTTTCTTTTTCTAGCATTTCCCTTTGATACTTATGAAAATATCAGTTTGTGTAAACCTGCTAGATTACTCATATGATCTTACATTTATTTTTTAAAAACAATGCTCTATGAAAAATTTCATATTTCTATACAGATAGATATTTCTGAAAAATATCTACTATGTATGTTAATAAATATGCATTGTACATGTGTACAGAAATGTAACACTACCCTGTGAAAGATTTTTGCCCTAGAATAAACTGCAGGACATTATGGCTGCAGTTCAATATGGTGGAAGGCCAAATCAGGGATGCTTACCCTGATGGCCACTTCCGCCTTCTTCCCCATTACAACTTCCTTTCCCAGTGTGCAAAGAAAATTCCAAACAGCTCCTAGTGTGTCATCAATGCCCACCCCACATCCGGGCAGAGGAGAAAGCCAAACCCTGGCTGGTTGTGAGCTCCTCTCCATGTCCTTTAAATAAAAAAGCTACTTTTATATTTTCTTATATTCTGCTCCTTTATTGCACCAGAAAACTCTAACACCCTGTAACTATATATATATATATATATATATATATATATATATATAAAATTATTATGAGTTAATGAAATATTGAAAATATGTTTAAGGAAATGGAAATGTTGAGAGTCCTCTGATTTCAGTATTATATACATTGCATACATGAAGTGACTCATCAAGAATACCCCATATATTTCTAAATTAAAATAATTTAAAAGTAAAATATGCATTTTATAAATAGGCTGCTTATGTTTTGCGTTCTGTTTAGAGACATTTAGAAATAGCTTTCTTTCCCTAGAGCCATCTGCTTTACTTCAGGTATTGTAAAATTTAAGATCTTTTGGTCTCTCTGTCTCTGTCTCTGTCCGTCTCTGTCTGTCTGTCTCTCTCAGTCTATGTCTTTCCCTTTACTTACCCCCTTTTACGTTTGTAGTAGAGGAATTTGGGGAATTCATCTTTACTAATACGATTCCCTGTAACCATGATTCTAGAAGCCCACTTTGCTGGGTTTAGGAAACTGAAGTGTGAACAAACCAGCAGCAACATTTTTAAGGGAAAGCATTATCAGTCTGTTATCTGATCCAGGTATGTTATATTTTCTTTAAAGATAAGCAAGTAATCGTCAATATAAAAACTTCTCTATTTTACGAGACTTTCTTCTTTGTCAATATCCATTTCCTTAATGTGACTGGAATCAGAATAACAACTGTAGTTCTTAATTTTGTTTTTCCTGCAAAATTATTGAAATCACCTTTAATATTTCAAGGAAAAATTGTATTTTAAGGCAGGTCCTCCTTTCATTGACTTCTGACCATGTAAAGATTTTACTTTCAATGTAAAAATTTCACTTTCAATATAAAAATAAGATTGGGAAATAAATTATGAAAAGGGTCATAAACATTTTTGCAAGTAAATTAATCTTATTTTTATTGTTTTCAGGCTTTTATATGAGTTTAACCGAGAAATAATGCTTAACTAAATTTTTATTTTTACTTTCTTTTTATTCACTTTAACATTTTACTTTCTTTTTAAAAATATTAGTAGGGAGGTTTATTGTTCCTTGCAGGAAGAATTTGATGATGCTGACAACATTTAATAGTAAATGACTGTATTATACACTTTACTTTTAAGGAACTTATAATACAATTTGTATCATGTTTCCATTTTTTACTCACTTTTTTTGCACACTTTATTTCATTTTTTTTCGCTTTCCTCTTTCAAGAATGCCAATTTAGTAGGTGCAAAATAAGATTATGAAATATTTGAGTAAAACAAAAATAAAAACAGAATATCAGAATTATTCACTGAAAACTCTGTGTTCAGTTTACAGAAAATCATACTATGCAAATAAAATATTTGAAATGCCTTAGCTATTATTAAAATGTGTACATTTTGTAACATTTTATTTCTGTACATGTACTGGTCATATTTACTCATATAACATATGTAAGTATAGTCTTTCTATATATTATTATGTAAAAACCACACTCATGACCTCTCAAAATGTTGATAACTACAACTTGTTGTAATTTGTTGTAAATAATCTTTGAAGAGAAAATATATTTCAAAGTAACTATATGTAGTCACTTTTGTTTTGAAAGTATTTACTGATTGATAAGGTTTTAGGACATTTTATACTATAGATTTCTTTTTGTTTCTTTAAAATGCTCTAAGTGTTTTACAGACACTCAATCAAATTAATCAATTGTGATTAACTAAATACTAATGTCAGATTAAGAGACAACTTCCAGATACATGTATAATTAATGAGGACAGGGTCTTAATACCCATCACACAGATAGGAAGCAATATGAGTCCAGGCACCTAGGAATTTTAGATTTTCCTCAATGCCCAGTTTTCCTGTATATATTTTCAGCTGTCTCTCCACTCTGCTTTATTCATTTCTTCCCCATATCTCCAGCTGTTCTCCCATTGTCCTGCTTGACATTCCTTGTTCTCTCTGTTCTGTTCTCCTTTGCCTACACCCCAAATTCAGCATTTTTCTAGACATAATTTGGGACTCTGTTAATCCCCATTAATCTTCAATTCCAATGGACAAGAAAATTTACCTTAAAAATTTTGAATATAAGTTATTTATATTACAGAGATGTGTGTAGACATGTGATATTTGCAATTTATTTGTTTATGAATAGAGAGAATAATTTAGTCTTACAAACAGGTATTTATTCAAATGACAAGTAATACTGATAAATCAACATTTACTCATTCTTTGTAATTATATATGAGCTTTCATCACATATGATATAATATGCAGTGTTTACCCACTATGCTAATTTTCAAGGTATAGTTAAATATGTATTTTTAAACAAGAGAAAAAGTAATATTGTATTGTATTGTACATGTAAGTTTCAAAGAAAATGTTATATTTAGAATACAATATAAATTGACTTTAAACATTTTAATACAAATTAAATTTGAGAAATTTTAGATTAATAGATAATTATTTTGAGATGTCATTTCAAACTTTCAGCTTTGGCAATTGATAATATTTTAACTTTTGTAAATTGTTAAATAGCCTTGTCAACACTTAAAACCTTGAAACTTAATTGATGAGCAATTAAAGAGAACTTCCAAAATAGGAATAATTATAATGAACAAGAAATAAATAACAATTATTAAATATAATTTAATAATGATACTTCAATATATAGTAATCATTTTAGCATAGGACTTATTTTTAAAATAAAAAAAATCTTTTCTTTCAATCTATTTTCATTATTATCATGCCTCTACTTTTTAATGCATAAGCAATTTGATATTCAAAAACTCATACATTTAAAGAATAAAATGGAAAATGAGCTATATTTGATTCACCATCTGCTGCTATTTCTTTAAATCTCACCTTATATCTGCTGACCATATACACTCCAGGGCTGAGAGAATTGGGAAAGTGTTGAGTATTAGAATTGACCAGTAGTTACATTTCTTCCAAAACCTAGTATTCTTGAATCAATTGATTTCCTTTTATTTTGCTGTCATTCCTTTAAATTTAAAATGAAATTTCAAAGTAACTTTACAGAAATGGAAGACAATTCTATTTCTGTGCAATGATTTAAGAAAACCTCATGGCTTACGCTGTGGTGTACTAGATTTACTCAATAAAGGGTTATTTAGAGCTAAAGGGTGAAATTTGTCTCAGTCACAACCAGGATTTATTTATTAATAAATTCAGAAGTGACACAAAAACTGTTGAACCAGGTAACTATGGGGAAAGGTGAATGGAATATGATATCCTTCCATCTAGAATTAGGTATTTTATATTATATATAAAAACTTCTTTATAAAATGCATTCTTTGATGAGGAAGTATTTAAGTAATCATGGATTTGGAAAATTAGTAAAAGTTATGAATTGGTCTGAGTAAATATTACATAAATTTATTTTTCTCATCTAATGAATTCATGGTGGTGAAATTCAAATCTAAATGTCAAATTTTAGATTTTTTTTCCTGGAGATGCTCTTAATTTGTGCAATTTGATACAAGTAATACCTTATAGGTCATAAAGATAAACTTCATTAATCTGTAGATTAGGAAATTTAAGGAAATAATCTCAGTGAGTAAAATTTCTGCCAATTATAAATTCTTTTAAAGTTAAAATTTCATCATCTAATTTTAGCCTCATATTTTTTGTTTTGTTTTGGTTTGTTTTTCTTTTTATCAGTCATACCAAAAGCTATTGTCTGGGTTGTACTATCAATTATTAATTTAGTCATAAAAGGTAGACTATGTATAGTATAATGAGTAATTCATGCAGTTTATGGAAATTTACCCTGCTTACTAAATTACCATAAGGCCTGATCTTGTCTATGGAATTTTTTTTTTTTTTTTTTTGTATCAGGGATTGAACTCATGACCTCACATTTGGCAAGCAGGCACTTACGCCACTGAGCTAAACTCCCAACCCTATGGGAATATTTTTGAAAGGACCTTGTAGGTTCTGCTTTTCTAAAATATAGTTGCTATAGAAACACACATTTGTATCTTTCCTGAATATTGGTGCCTTCTAGGACAACCGTGTACTCTCCCCTGTCTTTCAAGAGAATGAGACATTGCACAAAAATTGAAAATATGAATGTTTCTTAACAAAGTATTCAGTCCAGGAGAATTCAGTTTTATTCTCATGGTCAACTTTTTCAGAGTGCAAAATGAATGTGAAAACTAAACTCATCATTAGAATAGAGAAATATTCTGCATGCAGGAATCTGGGAACTGAAAGTAATACAAAGCTTTCATTCCTAAGGAAGATTACAGAGTTTGCTTATAAGAATCAGTATTGAAAAATAAACCAAGAAATTTAAAATAATAAAGAGATTACAAAAAGAAAAGTAATTTCTCTGGGCAGTATATCACACACAGTAGATGGTGACACAAAAGTTAATTAGAGAAAAATAAACTTAAATTCCCTATGAGGTTCACAATATTATATCAAAAATTATAGATCAACCATTGCACATATGTCAAAGAATCACTAACATCCTCATATGTATCTTAAAATATAGTAATACAATTGAGTCACATGTCATAGTTACACATGTTATAGAAACTTAAATATTTTAAAGAGGCAATCATTTTAGTTGACAAAATAACACTAGAATATAATTTTCCAGGAATTAAGTAGAAAGTAAGGAGAATTTTCATTATCTATGAAAATATTCAGACTGGGACAAATAGTGCAATAGTTCAATAATTGACATTTTTTTGTGAAAATATGTTAGAGACCTTGAAAGGGGAAAAATTCTAGAGATTTACATTTATATTCATAATGCATCAATTTTCTTCAGTTAGAAATTAAATACTGAGCATAAAATGATATATGTTCACAACTTCAGTTACAATCACTTTGAGTAATGTCTCAGTGTAACATTATCTATCTTCAGTACACTGTGGGTTTTACCATACAGCAAAAGGGATACCAGTCTAATGATTTGCAGAAATGAGAAATAAAATGTGATGACTTAATAGGAAAATTTACAAAGGCTGTAATTTTGTATGTTTACTCAAGGAAATAAATATATGACAATATGTTCTATCAGTAAATTTATTTCCTCCTGAATAACCAAGCTTAGATTGCAAAATATTGAGTGTATCTTTACTTTAATTCATTTATAAATTCAAAAACCTCTTTGAAGATGGATTTCTGTGCTTCTTTGGTCCTTTCCTGAACACTAGAATTAGAAACTAAATGTGTGTGTGTATGTGTGTGTGTGTGTGTGTGTGTGTGTGAAGGTGTTTGTGTGTGTGTGTGTGTGGGTGGATGTTTGTGTGTTTGTGTGGGATATATGTGTGTTTTGATGCAGATTTCCTAAGGGAATCATTGGTACCAAGCATAAATAGAAAATTTAGTCAAGGAGAAGAAAACTATTAACAAAAAGTAGAGTACAGAAGGAAAAACAAAAGAAGAATGACACATTGTAAAAATTTCATGAAAGTTTTATTAAGAAATATGAAGAGACTAGAATTGCAAGAATTACAGTTGTGTGCTATCTGATTACATTTCAACCAACAATGGTCCACATAACAGTGGAAGTTCCATAGTGTGGTAATATCGCCCAGCAGGGTTGTAGCCAGCATAATGTTGTTCTGAAAAATTTCGCTCCTATATCTGTGGTGACGTTACTGTATATAGACCAACTGTACTGCCAGGCATATAAAAGGGTAGCACATAAAAGTTGTGTACAATACATAATACTTGTTATTGATAATGAATAACCATTACTATTGATTATTCTATGATCTATTTTATTTTAGTGTGTACTCCTTATACTTAAAAAAAATACTTCCCTAAAGCTGGATATAGTGGTATACTCCTCTGATCTTGGAGCTCTGGGGGGTTAAAACAAGAAGACTGTAAATTTCAGCTCAGCCTGACCAACTTAATGATTAACCTCAAAATAAAAATTTGAAAAGAAGACAGGGTTGTAGCTCAGTGCAAGATGCCTGGGTTCAATTCCCAGTTCCAAGAAAAAAAAATATTCATTTTAAAACAACCCAGCAGGTCCCTCAGGAGTTCTTTCAGAAAAGGGTACTGTGTCTGAGGAGGAGTGTACAGTTCCATGCATGTCGCTTTCCTTAAATCTTTCTAACAATTCAGGAGTTGGAGGTGAAACAGTGATATTTGTGATCCGGACCCTGTCAAGGGTGAGCATAGCTAATGTGGTTTAGTTTTTCACAAATTTTAAAAGAATTGAGTTAATAAGGAAAGAACAAGAATGTAAAGAAAAATATTTTGCATGGCTATAAAATATGTTTGATTTTAAGCCAACAGTTTTTAAAGAAGAATTAAGAAGTTTAAAAGTTCACAAGTATTTATAGTATACTAGGTTCATTTTCTATTCCAGAAAGAGTATCTGTATGGATTTGAGTCCTTACTGTAAAGCTGTGAGTGGAGACTACCTCATGAAGCACTTGGAACACTTATTAACCCTGGTACAATTTTTCACACCTGAAAAATGTGTTGGTGCATGCAAAACTAATGTTCCACATTGTATACATGCTAAATGTAAATTCTTATTCCAAATGATGGCTTCTGCAGCAATCTTCAAAATCTTCAGTTTAGGGCCGGGGATTTAGCTCAACAGCACCAGCACTTTCCTGGAAAATGTGAGGTCATAAATTCAATTTCCAGTGAGGAAAAAAAAAAAGAAAATTCAAAATCTTCAGTTCAAATATTGAGCTAAAAATCTATGTTCATTGTTATATAAAGATATGAAATCAAAGTTATAACCCTGTTGTAATATATCTTATTCTCAACCTCTATAAATTGTAAATAGTAGTTATACAAAGTTTGTTATTTTTCTCCAAAAAGAAATCTCATCTGGAGTTACTCCCAACTTAAATATGAGAAGGCAGGATCATTTAATTCACATTGTAAAGGTTCTTTCTTGTTTAATCTTGGAGCCCAATTCCACATATGATCAAATAACTTCTTCCTTATTAAGTTACTTTTAGGGCCAACATAATTTTCTTTCAGGTAGCCAACACTCTAATAAGATATCAAAAATGTTTCAGGCTCCTAAGGAGCTCAATGAATACATCATTCCTGGGACAGAGGATGGGGTATTCAGTATAGTGTCCATTTGTCTGTTTGTTCCCTCTTCTTCGTGGAGATACCTGTTGCTGTCCAAATTGCCTTCGGAATCCAGCAACAGGTGAGTGACTTTTGAGGACCTGGTGTCCTCCAGGGCAATGACTGCTTCCCCATCAGAGATATCACTAACCCTCTCCAGCACTGCACATAATGTGATTTCTGTTTCAGTTTCCAGAGATCAGAAGCCAATCTCAGCAGCGATGGGTGTGCAGTCTTTCTATCTGCGCATGGCACACCAAATGCATGTGTCAAACTATTTTTCTACCGCCACAACAACTGTTAGTGATTTCAGTTAGAGTTCTTCCTTGGTTAAGAATTTTTACTTTTTAAATAACATCTGACTCATTTCTACCATATTTTAGGTGAGAATGCATAGGAAAATTAAAGTATTCTCTCATTTTGAAGCACAATCCTTATCATATTAGAACTAAATCAGGAAATAAATCGATTTCCAAATAGTGTAACTCTAATTTTAGAATTGGCACCAGTAAAAACCCATATGTTATATAATGAGGCAAAATCTTGCTAAACAAGATAATATAGTCACATTTCTGGCTATTTCCTTGGGTCTAAACTTCTTGTGAATCTACATCTACCACAGAAAGTTTAGGCATAAATTAATTAATGATGTCACCTTGAGTCCTGACAGCAAAGAGAAACTTACCCAAAATTGCTGGAAATGGAGAGATACAGCATCTGCTGGAAACATTTAAAAAAGGGAATTCATTCAGTGTGGCATAGGAGATGATAAAGGAGAGAAGTATTTCATAGTATTTTATTTACTAGATGAAAAATAATAAAATATGCCAAACTCTAATACACAATAGCAAGGTATAGAAACATGAATGTAAATATCAATATAAAGTTTTGGTGGAAGAATTTTGTAAGACGGTGTGTCAGTTTGTTATTGAACAAGAAGAAAAGGTTGAGGCAGACATGCATTTTTTTCCTACTGTGTGATCATTTTCCCTAGTAAAAAGTTGCTCTGTTACTACAGAAATTAAGAAAAAAATTCATTCATAGTTTATGGAAGCACCCTCCTCATATGGATGGGGTTTAGCAAAGTAAAACTGCTGTAAACACACTTCTACTCTATCTTTTAACTAAGAGATAGGAATACTCATGTTAAATAATTTCAATATCATAGCATTGATTTGAAACTATGTAAATACATGAATTCTGTAACTTATACATTATTGGAAATATTTGAATAATTGGTTTGTGCAGTTGTAGAATGTGTAACTTACTTTCCCCAATGTAAATGTATAGGGTTGATAGAAAAAAAAATCCCTCTTTTGAAGGTATTGGGAAGCATAGATCAGTGAGTGTTCAAGATGCCAAGAGTAGCAAAACCTCGTCACACATGCCATTAGCCCAGCGCTTTCTTCATCTTTTTGTCAGTTTTCAGCAAGGATAATTTAGCACAAGCAGAAAGTTTTGGGAGGGAGGGTTGGGTTGTGGATGATTTTAAAGCTCTGTGGAGACAAAAATTGGACTTAGAGGTTCACAAGTAGTTAGACTGTGCAGATTGCATTATTTAGATGAAATAAATCACAGGGAAGTTTAGCTTCTAACTCCAATTGCAAATTTACACTTGAGTCATTTTCTGTGTGAAGGCAAAATGTGAGATTCATACAAAACAAGCATGGAACAATTGAAAGGGTCTCAGGAGCCGGGCAGAAATTCCAGTGGTTACATAAAGCTGGAAAGACAGATTTGAATTCATGATAAATGCCAATGGTGATAACCACTGCAGGGGTCTGCTGAAATCACAGGTCCAAAGCACTGGGGTGAAAGCAAGCCAAATAAGACAGCCTGAAAAACGCTGATATAATTTTCCTGCATGGTATCTTGGATACAAGCACTATTTTTGTAAAGGACACAGAGTAATAGGAAAAATTGAATCACAAAGAAACAAAAGCAACTCAGGATTTCTAACCCATGTGTAATTTGAATTTGAAAAGGAGAAAAGAGAAAGGCATAGGATTTTTTAGAAGTCCTAGATAGTAATTTTCTAAAATTGCTAAAAGACGATAAACCAAAAGCAAAAATTCAATGCTAACAAAGCACCTTCACTACAACATACAACTTAGAAATATGGGGTTGAGCTTTTAAAAAAAGTGGGGAACAGAAAAGATGGGCAGATCTTTTATTAAGGATCAGTGGTGAAATAGTATTAGCTTTCTTTGTTATTCTTACGCATAGAATTCTATTCATGGCAAAAAGTGGAATGGCATTCTTCAAGTATTCATGTAATTAACAGCTTATGATATTATGCCACCTAATACACCTTTCAAAATAAGGTTCAAGAGTTATTCTTCAGACACCTGTGAGATTAATTGCCATCACTCCTATACCAAGGGAAATAGAAAAACTATTTTTGCCATTAAAGATAGAAAATCACGGAGACAGACTCAAGCCTTTACCAGTGAGTCAGCGCCATTGGTGGACTGCAAGGGTAGAGAACAAGGATTCCCTAGGAAGCAAGCCCTTCCTGCGAACCAGCACCATGCGCATGCCCCCACCAGTGAGGGGACAGGCAGACCCCAGCCCCTTCTGGCACTTGGGCTGGCAAACAAGAGGAGCCAATCCCTACTTCCCCCACTGATCCAGAGAAACACAAGCTGTGATGATAGCTACTGAGGTCAATGCAATTTGATGATTATGTTGTTTTGGTGTTTCACTGACCTTACAGGTTTAGGGCCAGTGGTCTGATCCTCTGTTTAGAGGTAGCGGTATGCAGGGTGGCACCTATGGGGTATCTCCTTCTGAGGGAAGTAGCCATTGCTGATTCCCTATTGTTTTGTTTTGAAGTCCTGTATATTTTCATTGCTTTGTTGGGTTGGGTTTTGTTCTGTTTGGTTTTGTTTGATTTTGTTTTATCTGATAGCATGAGCAGCTATTTCAAAAATAGCAAGATATATTATGGTAGCTATATTGGATTTACTATTGTCTTGCTTTCAAGTTCTTTATTGCATTCATTGTTTTTTTGTTTTTGTTTTTGTTTTTTGTTCTATTCTGCTTTGTTCTGTTTAATATGTCTGAAGGTATCTGCAGCTATTTTGAAGACAACAAGAGGCATTATGGTAATTACTATTGATTTTGTATTGTTTTGAAATCCTGTATCACTTACACTGGTTTGTTTTGATTGGTTTTATTGTTTTCTTTTCCTTGATCTTATCCTTTCTAAAATAAAATTTAAAAAATATTTAAAATCACAAATCAAATTGCAGAAGCAAAAAAATGAAATATACATGTATTTTGTAGGTAAAGATAAAAGAATAATTATTAATGTAGATGGGATGCAGAATACTTATATGTAATATATGTTAATATAATGAAAATCATGTAATGAAAATCAAAATTACAAGGGTATTACTTTGTGTCAATTAGGTGACCATGGTGAAACAAAAAAAAGCAAAAACTACATCCTATTGATAAGGATATGGTGATATTGGACTTATACCTTTCTAGTGGGAGTGTGAACAGCACAAATATTCTGCAAAATGGCACATTGATTTGACTACCAGTGTTATCATATGATTCAGTACTCCTACTTCTGGAAATACATCATAATCACTAAAAACAGATATTTCTACACTAATACCAATAAACAGAGTATCATTCAGCTCTTGAAAAGGGTGAAATTCTAATATATGCAACATCATGAATGTAACTTGAAGCTACCATGCTGAAAGAAGTAAGACAGTCTCAAGACCATGGCTGCAAATAATTGCCATGTGCTTGATGCTATTGAATGCACACCAAAAAATGGTTAAAATGGATTATTTTATGTATGCATAATCTATCACAACTTAAGCAAAACAATAGCCAAACAAAGTTATTGGATAACTTCAGTTAAAGCACTATAAATAAGTCTCTTAAAATATTAAGTGATAAGGCTAGGGATTTAGCTCAGTGGCATAAGCACCAGCCTGGCAAGTGCAAAGTTGTGCGTTCAATCCCTGGTATCACCCCTCCCCCCAAAAAAGTTAAGTGATAAAACATTAATTTAAAATTCAAGGCTTTGTAATTAAGTGCAGGATAAAACTAAAATAATAATAAAAATATTGGTGGTTATGAAGGAAATAGAAGGAAAGTTTAGCTATTGAGGGTAAGTAAATGGTCTTCCATAGGCCAGCAGGGACACAAAGAATCAAAATGAATGGATGAAATAACTAGAAAATAGAATAAATGCTACCTTTAATCCAATGTAATGTACTTAGGAAATAAAACTCTAGCAATTTTATAAAACATATCAGACTTGATACGCAAGCAAGTGAAAACTGCTGTGTCTTACAAGAAAGATTGATAGCAAATTAGCAAAAAAAAAAAATAGTTGTAGGTATCACTCAAACATTAGCCAGAAAACATAAAGATGTAACTTCTGCAATATGAGAAGAAGTTGATTGTAAGGTAAGGTCTATTTAAACCATAAAAAGAGACATCTGATCATAGCAGATGAATATATAAGAGAAGACTGGCCAGGTGGGGTCTCATACAGAGAACAGGTCCTCACCTCAGAGCTCAAACACAGAACTGCAGATCTGGCCGGTTGAACTCTGATCACCAACTGGGCGTGACAGCTCATGGAGCCTGATGAGGGCAGACCGCAGGATCAGTCAGTCAGTGGATGTGCAGGGCCCATGGCTGCCCCAGGCAGTACATGGTCTACCGTTTGTCCACTGTAGCTTGGTATCAGAGTAAAAAGCTGATAGAGCCACATAATACATTTAGCTCACTGCTTTTGTATTCACTGGTTTTGATGGAAACTCTTTGAATAACTAATGATGAATTTTCTCCGAACTTCCTTCTACTCTTAAAATTTTGAGAAATTTAATAGAAAAACTGGTATTGTAACACGTCGGTCTTCGAATAGAAAGCTGTTGTTTACACAGAGATTGCTTGTATAAGGAAGCATTATAAAAATCACAGATCTCATAAACACTCTTAAAAACAAAGCAACAGTGAAAAGAAATATCTGGGCTACATTTTAAAGGGAATCACAGGCTACATAGCACCATATCTAGTGAAGATTCTTGAGCTGACACTGTGAGATGAAAATTACAGGTAGTTATAATAATTTATAGAAAACGCATGCATCAGAGTGTGTTGACTGGAATGTCAATAAGAGAAAAGAAAGAACTTCAAGATAAGGATTGTGTGCAGGTGAGTTTATATGTACTTTTGTGTTTTTGCATCTCTTTAGATTGTATTATATACATTATTTAAAAATTCAATGGAAACACATCTGGTTCGCAGCTTAATAATGTAGATTTCATAATGGATTCTCTTAAATCCTCTAGTATTTTATGTTTCATATAAAATCAAATGTTAAGCAGATACAGTCTTTGCATTATAGGTCTTGTAACATTTTTGTTCAGAGAGAGGCCTTTTACAGCTTTTGTTTTCAATTTTCACACAGGAAATTAACGTAGTTTTCTTGAACGGGTTGGCATGATATATTCATAACTATCAAATTATTCATGGCTTGCGGACTTTGAATAGGTAAATATTTATAATTTATGAAAAACAACATATGTATGAATTCAATTGCAAAAGTATGTGTTTGGGTTATTGTGAATAGTTCTGTAATGAAAATATGGGCACAGCTCTCTCTTTGACATATTAATTCAATTTCTTTTGGTTATATCCTCAGTAGTAGTGAACTGTATTATAATTCTATTTTCAAATTTAAAAAAATCTTCTCCTGTTTACTATTATATGTCTGTGCTGTACTAGTTTATATTCTCAACAAGTCTAAGTTTTGCTTTCTTCCCTACTTGCACTAACAGATGTTATCTTGTGATGTTTACATTAACCATTCTAACTGGAGTAATTCGATATCTCAAGTACTTAAATCACATTGTCTTTATCTCCAGTTTTGTTGCATGATTTTGTTTTTAAATACTTATTGGCTGTTTGTATGCCTTCTTTTGAGCAGTATCTATTTAGGTCCTTTGCCCATTTTTTAACCAGGTTATTTTTTCCTAGCTGCTGTTACAGAGTTGTGTGCATGATTGCTTAAATAGGTTAAAAAAAAGAAGAGTAAACCGGATGTGGTGACAGCACCCCTGTAATCCCAGCACTTGAGAGGCTGAGGCAGAAGCCAGTTGGAGACCAGCCTGAGCTACAAAGTGAGCTCAAGACAAGCCTGAATGGCATAGCAATATCTATATGACAAGAAGTTCCATTTTATTGCAGAATAGCACTTTATTGCAGATATATACCATACTGATAAATCAGCTGGGCACATTTGTAATCACCGAAACCTGGGAGGCTAGTACAGAAGAATCTAAACTTCAAATCCAACCTAGAAGATCGGTATTTTACAAATTAAAATATAAAACGAAGCTCGGGACCTAGCTTAGTCTAAAGTTCTTGTGTTCATTTACCAATACTAAAAATAGGAAAAAAGTCCCTGCTTTTTATGATAATATGAAGAAAACTAGAAGATCCGTTGCATATTCTGGACATTGAGAGACATCTGCAGTTATGATATCACTCGTGAGAAATTTGAAGGCTTATTCTCATAGTGTTAGAGAGCAGAATGATTGCTACAGGTGAGGGTATAGAGAGTTTGAGGTGGGAAAACCTGGTCAAAAATATAAAGTTTGAGTTTTGTATGATACGTAATTTCTGATGTTCTTTTGTAGAGTGGGATGAGTACAATTAACAGCCATATAGATTATATGCTTCTTCTTTGCACTTTAAAGTTCCATATTAATTGGAGGAATGTGGTAATTAATTTTTATTATCCACTGATCAGTTTATTGATGCTTGCTATATATAGTCTGTAGTTGTTGGATATTACGAATAGT
Source organism: Hydrochoerus hydrochaeris (assembly GCA_004027455.1). NCBI lineage: Eukaryota > Metazoa > Chordata > Mammalia > Rodentia > Hydrochaeridae > Hydrochoerus > Hydrochoerus hydrochaeris. The sequence continues at coordinate 307,944 of PVLA01000827.1, read as the reverse complement.
GGTACAATGAATATGAAGTGTAGGTATCTTTTCAATGCGCTGATCCTATTTCCTTCCTTATTTACTGAATAGGATTTCTAGATCTACTTCTTGCTCTCTAGTTTTTTGAGGAGTCCACACTTTCTCCATAGCAGGTGCACTAATGTACTTACTTGCCAACAATATGCCGAGGGTTTCTTTTCTCTGTCTCATCTTCAATATTAGCTATTCCTAATGGGGCTAGAGGATATCTCATTGTCTTTTAGATTTGAGTTTATCTGATGTTCTCTAATGCTGAATATTTTTCCACATACCTGCTGTACATTTGAATGTCTTATTTTGAGAAATGTCGATTTAGGCCCATTTTAAATCAAAATTTCTTTTTTTTTGTTTTTACAGTTTTGAAATTTCTTACATGTTTGGGATAGTAACCATTGTCAGTCAAATACCCAGAAAGTGATAGTTCCCCCATGTACAGTTTATACACTTCTCCAGTATTTTAGGCTATTTATGTGGTATGATCAGTTTCTTTCTGTGCATATTTTCAATTTCATGCAATTTTATTTGCCTGTTTGTTTTTGTTTCTTGTACTTTTGGTGTCTTGTCCAAGAATCCTCGCCCTGACTAGTGTTCTGAAGTATTTACTGTGTTTCTGTCTACTGTATTTATAGCTTCACTTGGCACTTTTTAAGCCTTCACTCCATTTTGAGTTTATTTTTGATCTTGTGAGAAGCAGGTAGTTTCAATTTCCTGCATGTAGATTTCCAGCACCATTCTTTGAAGAGGTTTTCTTTAGTAAGGTTTGTTGTTACTAGAAATGTCTAGAAGAATTGAAAATCTTTATATGTATGTATAGGGTTTACTTCTAGACTCTAAGTTCTATTATATCAGTACATGAGTGTCATTTTATTCCAATGCCATGCTGTTTTATTACTATAGTTTTATATTATATATTGACATCACATCTTCTACTTCTTTTTTTTTCTTTCTTTCTTCTCATTATGACTTCTGTTATTGGGTCTTTCTGGTTTTGTATACATAATAATATCTGTGTGTAGTTTTGCAAAGAATGCACTGGTGGTTTGGTGGAGATGGCTGTGAATCTGTAGGTGACTGTGAGATACGGAGGCATCATAATCATGTTCTTCTTTGCAGCCCATGAACATGAGGTATCTTTTCCTTTTTTTTTGTAACTCTTTCAATTTTTTTCCTCAATGTCTTATGATTTGCATTGAGGGATTCTTTCAGTGATATGGGCAAGTTAATTCTAGGTATTATTGTAGCTATTGAAAAGAACAATTTTCTTGATTTCTACTTCTCATAATTTAATATTGGTAAATAGCATTGCTACTGGGTTATGTGTGTTGATGTTGTGCTCTGAAACTTTACTGAATGAATTTGTTCATTCTAATATTCTGCGGCAGAGGCTTAGAGTTTTCTGTATATAAAAGTGTGTCATCTGTAAGCAGCGACAAGTTGATTTTATCATCACCAATTTGGATGCCCTTTGTTTTTCTTTCAGGATTGCTCTGGCTAATCCCTCCCACACTATACACTGAAGTATTGAAAGGTGTGCATCTTTAGAAAACTTTCAGCTTTTTACTATTCAGTATGAAATTAGCTGCTGGTTTATTTTAAATACCATATAATATATTGAGGTTTATTTTTTGTGTATTTAATTTGTTGAAAATTTGTATAGTAAAAGGATTCGGAATTTTATCAAATGTCTTCTTTGCACATATTGAGATGACAGTATAATCTGTGCCCTTAGTACTGTGTGTCACATTTCTTGATTTATATATGTTGAACCATATTTGCAGCTCTTGAATAAATCTAATTGGCTATGGTCAAAGATTTCATGATGTTTTAAATGTATTTTGTACTTTACTGATTTTAAATTTATTTGATCAAAGCCATTAGTGTTCATATTTGTTGTTGTTATTGCTGTGTCCAGATACTGCACACCCCAAAGAAATTGAAAACAGAAATGGTAGGCTATCAATTTCAAAAACAGGGCTTATATTTATTAGCATAATTGCAGTATTAGAAAATCAATTTGTCTCTTAGTTTTAATAGTCCCATTTAATCAAAATGTTGATTTATTCCATTTTGATTATTCCATCACTGTTCTCTAAGAAAATGGACAGTTAAGACCAAATAAAAACTGAGGTAGTTTAAAAACAGATCTGCTCTACATCTGAGCAACTCAGCCCTCTCCAGCTCCCAATCTTTCCTTCATATTTAGAGTGCACCAGGTTCTCTCCTGTGCCTCTGACAGACAACAGAGCCTGGAGGAGGTGGTGAGTGATGAGAAACGAGGGAAGACAAAGAAGCAGAGCAGTAACTGGCATGAGGTTGTGGTCTTGAAGAGTGGAAAAGTGTGAAGAAATCTGAAAGAATACAGAAGTGCTGTAGACTGAATGCCTGTGATCATCCATATTCCTATTTTGAAGCTTTATCCCAGACTTGATGGTGACTGCATCTGCACTGTTTCACAGACAGCTAGGTCAGGAGGGCAGATCTCTAATGAATCAGATTTGTGTGCTTGTCAGAGATGCTTCGCAGAAACCCTTCATCTTTCAGACCCCTGAAGGTGCAGCAAGAAGGAGGTAATCTTCGATGACTCAGACCCCTGAGCTGTGCACAACACATTTCTGTTATTTACAAAGCACATAATTTATGGTATTTTGTTAGAGAAATCAGAATAAACTAAGACAAGAGGAATCAAAAAATGAAAGACCTGAAGCTTCATAGTCATGTGAATCAACAAATATTCTTGTTAGAGCATTGCCATAATAACGCTACATGACTTCAGAGAAGAAGGTGAGCCAAGATGATGCTCTTGCAAACTTAGCGACATAAAACTGGGTTACAGACAAAACCAGAGACAATCTGCACTTCCCACACTAGTGCTGGTAGCGCTGACCCACCTGAAAGCCTTTGCTTTTACTGATTTTCCACTGTGTGTTTCATATATTAATTCTTTAATGGCTACATGTTGTCGTGCATAGTGTTTACTTTCCTTTGAGTGTACGTCAAATGACTTCACTGAGGAAAGAGCCTGTCCAGCTTAGCAAAATCCTCTGCAAATCTCCAAGTTGGGAACACCTGAGGGCAGGTCAGAGCCCACAGCGTCTTCAGACTCTTCCATCCCACCATTTCTTTATGGTCATCCATTCTGCAAATGCTGCCTCCTGCTTTGTAGCTCAGTGTGAGCACAGCTACTGCCACTGGTCTTCTGGACTAATTAATACCTATGACATAGATGTGACAGATGTAAGTAAGCCAGAAACATTCAACATATTAATTGTTGTAGTCAGGGGTTGCAAGGAAAACAATTATATACTGGACACAGAATTTTTCATATTTTATGATGGTCACCCAGAATTAAAAACAAGTACAGGAAATCTGTCCACAACACTAAAGATCTAGAAAATCCAGCTGAGGGCCTGGGTCCCACAGCAATGTTCTGCATGAGTCTAGCTGAAGACTACAGCCCAGGAAAATGCCTCCCACAAGTCCAACTGGAGGCCTAGAGCCGAAAACAATGACTCATGCAGGTCTGTTTCATGGATCTGCACTGGGAAGATGCCAAGGTCAGTGGTGTCAGCTGGAATGTCTGTGCCAGCAGGGTGAATGATATGTGCCAGAAGGTTAAGAGTTCTATGTTGGAGACAAGAAGCAAAACTCAAAATAAGGACCAAGATTCCCCTGAAAATTACCATAGCCATCCTCTGCCACAGTGAGGTCCCGGGCTCCTCTGATGATGATAACAGCTGAGTTCCTATCAGGAAGCCAGCATGAAAAGTTTCTGGAGATTGAACAGCACACATCTTCCCCTCTGGAGCCAGGAAGTGATGTTCAAAGTAAGGACCAGAGCTCCCCCAAAGTGAACCACAGCCATTCCCAGCGACAAGGTTCTGAGCTCCTCTGATGATAAGAGCCGAGTTCATATCAGGGGAGCCAGCGTGACAAGCTCCTCCAGGAGAACCAAGGGCTCCAAACACAACAATACAGGAGAACCCACAGTGCTAACTCTTCCTCTCCATGTCTCCTTCTGTGCTGGCACCTTTCCTCAGCGGGGCCAGCCACACTCAGCACCAGGCTGATTTAATTCAGCTGGTGGTAAGTTGAGCACCAGTTTTTAATTCACGACACTAATGTGGGGGAAATATCTAAGTGTGGCAGCAAAATGAATCTGGCAGTGGTAGCCCAGAATTAGCCTTGTACCCTGGACTACACAGGCCTTGCAAGGAATACTCTGGCCTCTACTGACAGCTCTTTCCTAAAGGAAAAGTGGGAACTTTAAACCTGGTGACCCCCAACATCACCTTCCTGAAATCACTAACCAGGTGAAAGTGTCCTGCCCAGACGCAAGGCCAGGAAAGAGGCAGGGAGTGTTCAGCACAACCTTGCATTCTAATACTTTCACTTTTAACCTTTTTTACATTTGCATAAGGTACTTATGTTTCTGCAATGCACTTGGTCATCACTTTTATTTTCTTCTGAGCAGCCTCGTCTTAAACAGCTGCCTGCTTACTGATTTACTGAGGTGGATCGCTGTTAAGATGATAAGAGCTTCTTATCCTTCTCCACCTTCCTTTCTGTTTGCCCCAGATGGAGCGAAGGCAGTGTCAGCTCTTGGTGCCCATGGCCTCTCTTTCTGTGCTGTGTTTGAACAGTTTTATACTTAGTTAATATCCAATGTCCACTTTATTAACCTTTAATTTCTCATTTCTAACCAGCTGGTATAAAGCCATGTAATCTATCAGTTTTTTTTTTTTTTGAATGGAAAGCTCTTGAATGAACAATTCAGCAAAATATGGCAGTTATATTCTTAAAATGCGTACTTCTTCACAAAAGCAAGCTGGCATCAAATTTCTCATACTGATCTTGGTTACTGTCATATTTATAGAAATATAAATGTTTTCTATAACATGTGTGGCATTTTAAAAGTTTTACTGTGGACTGTTGCGTTTTTTGCTGCCTTTCTACCCATCGGTGTTAATTGTATTTAAAGTAAGGACAAGTGAGAAAGCAGTAACTTCTATAAAACACCCTATATGATTTTAAGGTAATGATGGTGAATCAGTTTAAGCAAATTGAGATGCTATTGGACACCTGAATAAATTTTAGTTCAATAGCTTCCCACTGCTTCAAATTACAAATTGTTTTATCCCCTTGAGTTTACATTAAAATATGATGTTGTGTATTTGCATATAATATATTAGCTATGAGTTTTTCAGAATCAAGAATCACTGTTGTGTCTTAAAGATTATCATTTGATTGGATTTCTACTCAGTATTGAATTGCATAGTGCAGTAAAAATTATAAATCAGTAAATCAAAAACAGTGCAATGTAGAGGATTTTCAATTTTAATTTGGTATTATTTTTAACTGCTTGCATTTTTTTCTCTTGCTACTGTATATATGTAATAGATAATAGTAATGATGTTTGATTTTGGCAAATCAGTACATACATACAACATATTGATCATCAAAAATATCTGTTGTCACTTATCACAATGTAATGCAGGTGCTATGGTGAGGAATTGCTATGCAAGGTCAAAGCATAAATTGTGCTGGTAGAATTGCTTTTATGAGAATTATGCTATGTACATACTGTATAAACACGGTATACAGTAGAAAGACCCTAAGTCTCTATTAACAAGATTTACAGAATTATACAGAAAACATGGGTAGTAAGTCCAAGCTGCAGGTTATAAGTCCACACTGCGTGTTGTGATTGTAGATCCAAAGAAGTGTTAAACAGGTCTGTCCTTAAACGAGTAATGTCTGTACTATAATCTTTGCTGATTATACTGTACAGTACAGTAATAAAGATTTTCATTCTGTTGTACATTACAGTACTACATGTAAGACTGATGCAAACAAAAGCAAAGCCACCAAGTTGGAGTTTCCTTTGGCCATTTCTTTGCTCTGTATTTTGTAATGATGTACTATATACAGTCCCTCATTTAGCAAAGTTGCAGTCATAAAACTCAATCTTTGTATGACGAATGCCTTTACATGGATTTCTACATTTGCATTTGTAACAAATATAGGGACGGTAATTGAGAAGAGTCTTTTGGGGTGAAAAAGCATGTAGCCTCATGTTTGTCAGGAGCTTGAAAAACAAACAGGAAATGATCAGTTGCAGCATTGAAAAATATTAAATTAATGCAATTTGTTTTCTTAGTGCTGCTTAAAGACCTAAAGCATGGGAAAAGGAGGGGACCAGCAACGGACTGAGTGATGCCCACTATGGGAAAAACAACCTCTTTTGCTAAGGCCAAAGATTCAAATGCTAAAGCAACATCTTCAGATCTAAGTCCATAAAGATGTTTAAAATGTGCCATCTAAGACCATCTCATGTTAAAACACAGAATTTAATATCTTATCCTATTTAAATTTGTTACCTGCTGGTGCTCCAGGATGACTCACTTTTTTGTTATTACTAATTGCTATTATATCCTTCATTTTAGAATTTTTTTTTCTTCTTTGCAGGAGTGTACAGCTTAACTTCTTACAGTTTTATTTTTTAAACCCGATATAAATATTTTGTGGTAGTAGCATTCCACTGAGGTACATTTTTCTGTCATATATGTTAGCCTTCTGGCCAAAATGCCTTTTTATTTGACACTTTTAAAAAGTAGGGTATTCCTTATTCAATATTCTTGGTCCTGAAAATGTTTTGAATTTCAGGTTTTCTTTCTGTTTTGGCTTATTTATTACATCTTGGGAATAGGACCCATAAATTGATTTGTTTTATATGCACCTTGTACATAAAGCCTGAGGACCATTTTATACATTTTACTATGCTATTTTAATTGTGCAAAAAACTGGGTTTAATCATGGTGTGTAGTGTTTGATCACACCCATCCTCTGTTCCCTTCTTCATTCTTCTGTCCATATTTCTTTTCACTCCTTTTCAAATTGAAATGCCCAGACTTGGATCTGTGGGCTGTTTCCTACAGTATGCAGTTTTTTCTTTATATTATCTATCTTTAATAATTACCATTAGTTTAAATTAACTTTGTCAAACTTTTTTATTTTGCTGCTGTTTTAAATTTTATAAATGTTCGTTTTCTAGGCAAATAAGCAATACAACTAGTATCACTATCAAAATGAATAATCTGCATAATTTTATTATCTTCATATTTTTCACATTTGTCAAATACATACACATATACACTCATCAAATTAGCTACACCATAAAGTGAATCTTTCTTCTATCTATTTTTCAAACATGAATTTTGTTTCGTTTATCCTGCAGTGTTTTGTAACAGCCTCACAGATCCTGGGATTATAGATGTGCCCCACTGTGCCCAGCTAAGGATTCCTTTACACAGACATTGCAAAGGATAAATTGTCAGAGCATATTAAGAATTTTGTTCTAGTTGATTAAATGATATTTGTACAAGTAAATAAAAAATGTTGCAAAATTAGGGACATGAAAGTGAATGAGTATATGAATATTTACTACATCCCATTAATCAGGGAACTTCAGATTTCTTTCATCATTTTTGTAGATAAAGTAGGAAACACATGCATTTTGGTTGGTGTGAAACATTATATAGCCATGTTGAAGAGAGGTTGTAGTAAAACAGAAATTTGAATGCAAGTTTCCTAGCAATTACATTTTTTAATAACTCCAATGTGTTTATGTACACATCTTCTCAATGTAGTTATTAAGAAGTGTTATTGCTAGGCTACACCTCCAGCAAAGCTTTCTTGGTGGAAAATTCATATATTATTTTGTGAGAATATCATGCAGAGTGACTTCCTTTGTGTCTTTTGCTTGAATAGTTCTTAGGAAAACTTACTAATATTCCCACCGCTTGCCTGAATTTTCCCTGAGAAGAGACCTCAGTAGTAACAATCAAGAAAACAGCTTTCTCCCCTTCCTTTTATCTTGTAACTCATTTTATTTGCTTCTTTATTTTTTTTTTAGTACTACTACATCAGGGGGACGGCTGCTTCCTTGCATCCTGTACATGAGAGATATTTCTGTGAGCTTATTTTGAAGATATCAATCTTTTCCAAAAGAAAGCCTAAATGTACATTTTATCAGACATCCAATCTATGCTTTTGAATTTCCCTAGAGAATTGTTTAATATGGGTTTTATTTAAAGCATCTACATTCTAAAATGTGCTAATGGTTTATATGTCCCCCCACCCTGTTTTTCCCCGGCTTTGGTACAACGATCGAACTCATGCCCTCAAGCTTGTGAGGCAGGTGCATTTGTGCTAATCTCCCCCATTTTTTGTTGATTTTTTTTTTCTTGACAGGGTTTTGCTACGCAATTCAGGCTGACCTTGAACTCACTGTGTAACCCAGGCTGGCCTTGAATTAATGATGACCCTCCTGCCTCAGCCTCTAGAGTTGCAGGATTACAAGTGTGTGCCACACCAGGCTTTATATGCCCTTTAATTCCTAGTTTCTTGTCTTTATACACAATTAACAAAACAAAAGTGCCCTCCACATGTGCATCTCTAAATTCAGCTGCCTATTTTCAGAGAAATAAACGAAGCACACTGCCATTTTATCACTGTCAGTTTCAGACATCAACACTCCATAATTTCCCTGGCCACAGACAGCCTTATTCAGTGCACTCTCATTCACACTGGGGAGGTGTCCTCCTGCGCTGTGAAATTCCCACTTTCCTGGCATCCTCCGAGGTCTTCTCTTCTCCTGACAGGGAGACTAGGGAGGTTGGCACAACTGACAGGACTCCGGGAGGAGTTTTATCGCTATTCTGGCCTCTTCATGGTTTTCAACTCTGTTGATTTATTTCCTTCCTGCCTATCTGCGAGGCTGGGTTCAGCTGTCTAGTTGGTTTCGGCTGAGGAGCTAAGAGTTAAAGGGAAGTGTGCCGGGCTGGCACATTTCATGCTGGTGCAGGCCCTCTCCTGGGATCTCCTGGATTCTACCGTACTTGTGAACCATGCTCTAAACCATGAACTGGTCCAGCAGACCTCCAAAATAAATTCCCCCTTTGAAGTGTTTTCTACCAAACATTCTAAATTTTTAGATCTTGAGGCATTTGAAGTTCAGAGTTTCTCTAATATCTTTTCAAATTTGAGTTGAATTTCCAGTTTGGAACAGACTGGAGTCTATATTGCCTAGTTAACCCTCCGTAGAAGGGCATAAGTAAGAAACTACCAATTTTATGGAGGCAAGAACCAGGTTGCTCATGAGACTATGGGAAGAGAAAGAAAAGAGCACCGTGATGTAATTTTTTACCAAGTTTCTATCTTATGAAATTTTTATATCTGTTGTTTTTCAAAAAATAGTCCAATGCTTAGACATCCCTTGTTGAGATATGGACAACACATACACACGTACGCACATACCAGGTACACACAGAGACACAACTTAATCCAACAGGAAGAGTCAGGGAGTCTCAATATGGGAAATATCAGTGTCTCAGCAACTTTCCTTCATTACCCTTGTAACCATCAATTCGGTTGAATATAAAAAGATTATCCAAATATCAGATAAGTCAACATTTACATTTCTGAAACTTAAAAGAGAATAGTTTAGCATTTAGTTTAGCCACATATCCTCTATCAGAAAATGATTGTGGTTGTGATACTGGGAATTATAAGTCAGGAAGTAATAGGGTAACATGTAGGTGGTGGAAACACTTTGGTCTGTATCATTGGTTTTAATTTGACACATACCTAGATTCTATTTGTTTTCATGATGAAAATTATCAAATCATATCCACTAAATATCTCCTACATATTTAATCTAAATGTCTGGGCTATCTTAGGATGATTAGTTGGCTATATCTTTGCTATTGGTTTCAGTTGTTTAAAAGTTTATATTGAAATATTGCAATGTATTTTAAATATTCATATTTGAAAACTTATTTATAAAAATCCCACTTTAGTAATTGTTATATTTGGGAACAAGCATAAATTTGAGGAGTGATTTTTATCTAAGATTTTGTCTTGAATTTAGAATAATTTCTTCAGTGAACAAGAAAAATACTATTAATAGATCACATAATACAAGGAATTTATTTCATATGGAAAATATTTATTTTTACTAATTTTCTTGAAATTATAAATTTATCACTTTCATATAAAAGTCATATAGTTTTGGGATTTTGAGTAATTTTTTCCATATAGACTGATCTGATTAACTTATTTAAATCCAAATACACAGAAAGTATTTTTCAAAGTACAAGGATATTTTCATGAAGACTCTGGGTGAATCTTTTCTGTAGCAATTCCCCTGAAAGATAGTAATCACAGCTTGATATCTCTGTTAACCTTCTCAATGGGTTCTGACAGGAGTTCAATAGAAATAAAATATCTTTTCTTAGGCAGGTCTTTGTGAGCTAAGGGTTGTAATGATCCCCAAAGTTTTTTTCAGAAAAGTAAGTATCTATGATTGAGAAAAAGCTATTTTTAAAGCCTTCAAGGCAAAACCAATCCATGCTCAGAATTACACTGCGGAGACCTTGTCAGACACTGTTTCATACACAGCAAAGGAGGCTCCATGCCTTGGTCACAGGGCGCAGAGTCTTCTCTTCTAAGATTATGTGACTGTGTGCTGTGAATGCACTGTGTTATGGATAGCTGTATCTTAAAATACAGCCATGGATTATTATGCTTCTGATGTCAGTGCGTGACAAATCAGAAGGCCTCAACAAGGGGCGCTGTGGATGCAAATGGCATGAAATATTTCGTGTTTCAAAATACATTCTGCAAATCTAGGTAGGAAAACATTTCCCCGACAGTGCACTAGGGCCTAGACCTAGAGTGCCCCTGCCAACTCACACCCCTGCAGAGGCAGGGATTTTGTAAGGCGGTTGGATAATGAGAGCACAACCCTCACCAGGGAATTCAGCTACTAATGAGTTTAGCAGCCCAATGTGCTATTAAGAGGTAGAGACTGATTAGGGAGGGCCACACGGGGTGCTACCTGGGAGAGAGAATCTCTCTGTCCAACTCCTCCCTTAGGTCTCTGCTTCCTGGTCCCCATGTTGTGAGCACCAGTCCTCTGCCAGGCGCTTCTACCATGCATTTTTCCTTTGGAGCTGGTGAGCCATACACAGACTGAAACCACGCAAACTATGAACCCAAAGAAACTTCTTCTTTAAGGAGAGGGAGTTTGATACTGTGTCTCAGTGACAAGAAAAACGCTTAAGCCCCATGACAAAGTATCTCTGATGGAAGGAATCATGGGATACTTTCAAAGACTTAACACCTCCTGGATTAAGTAGAGGAAATTCCAGAGTAAGCCACAGGACACATCTTCTCATTTCCGTGTAATAAACACAGAGCTTTAGCCCATGGGACAAATGATACTGGATTTAGCTAGGAAAGCAAGGTTTTCACCATGTAAGACCTGGTAAGAGACAGCAAGAGGCTACATTTGAACTGATATCTTTGGGAAGTTTTCATTGGGCAATGTTTAATTACATTTTCAACTTGTGTAGTAATAGGAATGATGAAGGGAAAGAAATCAGGACTATAAATTTACTGTTATGCATTGTAGGCAAATGAAATCAAGGCATGGTTTAGGGTGGTAGTAATGGGCACAGAATGAAGGGAAGAGGTGGATCTGAATCTGTTCTGAACTTTAAAATGACATAGTTTGCTAGTTGCCTAAAAGTGAAGGATTAAGCAATAACTCAGTGAAATGAAATCTGTTTGCAGTATTTTAGGATTAAGTCATTGGTGCACTGCAGTTATATGTAGTGTGACAAGAAGCCGGAGGGGAGAATACTTAAAAGTGTAGAGAATAGAAAGTCAGATTCAATTTGAAAATGTCAGGTTCGAGATGCCTGTGAGACAGTGAGGTCATTAAATATATTAACCAGGACTGGAAAACAAAACTGCATGTTATGAATACAAGAGTTGTTGACCAAATGCCTTGGAAAGAGGGGAAAGTCATTCAGAAGAGCAAGATATATAGTACTGAAAAATCTCGATTAGCAGACCATTTAAAAGGGAAAGAGAAAGTAGTTGAAAGGCACGATACCAATGGGGAAACAGGAAGTTTTATAGGAACTCAGAGAAGGGCAGTGCTTCAAGGGGATGAATAGGGAACTAGTAAAAATTCTGTTACACAGTTATGTATAGTAAATATGTATTGTAAGTGAACGGAAATATTTTGACTACATATTTTCTCAAATTATTTCCTATGTCAATAATTACACACTCACATATGTGTGATTCAATACACATTTAGTACTGGCAGGATTTATATACTAGTATTTTAAGATACTAATGCACATACCACAATGCATTTCATGGTAAGTATGTAAGCATACACTTGAATGTATGAAGATGTACCATATTAACTATTCTTCCAAAATGATTCTCTGAAAACCTTTGTTTGAAGGACATGCTATTAAAATATTTCACAAATAGAATGTAATATATACTTTGGCAGAAGCAAAATTTATTTATTAATATATCTAAATATTGATATCCATATAATATATAAAATAAAATGCTCAAAATTCCATCTGGAATCCAATGAATTGTTTGTTTTTAAGTTAATGCTTGAATTTAGTAAAAATCTTTACTGTAGCCAAGCAAATAAACAAATAAAGAAACTGAAATTGAACAAAATTGGTATGAAATGTTGCACAGAGTTTCTGAGGTACAGAATGGCTTTAGGAGCACAACAGAATAAATTCCTTAAAACACACAATAAATAAAATGAGCAAATTTTAATTTATGGAGTGAGCAAAAATAGTTTCACTTTTCTCATCTCAAAAAGTTTTTATTACCTCAAATCAATAAGGCCCGTATGCTCGATAGAAGAGTTGGACTGAAATTTCTGTTATGAAACTGATACCAGGTAGGCAATGCGAAAACCAGCTGTGCTCTTTTAATCCCCAGAGATAGGCTAATATGTCAGGCACACTGTTACTCTGAACATACAGTACTTGTCACACTGTCATTACACAGTGCTTAGATAAAATACCTGATACGGAAAGCTTGAAGTAAGAAACAATTATTTTGGTTCACAAATTCAGAAGTTTCAGTCTCCATAGTCTGCTGGCTTCAAGACAGAGTGTGGAGGAGGTAACATACTCACCTCACGCCATCTGGAAAAAAGGCAGCAGGGAGAGTCCAATAGGAAAGGGGCCGGGACCAGAAGGAACCCTCCGGTTTGTGGCTATTGCCATCTATATACACCAAGTGTGCTTTACCAGTCTCTTATGTGTCTCTTGAGCCAGCCATGTTGGCAATTATGGCAAAGCATCACACTTGATTCACCAATAAAAATGATAATTTAATGGTAACAGGACAAAGTAGATGATTGTCTTAGTATATTCACAATTTGTTCAGTAGAGATCAATTAATATGCAGAGGGATATCTCACACAGTTCCAGATATATTTGCATGTCTCTAGGTTTCCAGTGTGTGATATCAATCATCAAACATAAAACCAATAAAGCTCTTGCCTGTTTGGCTGCTTCTCTCTAGTTAAGGAGTTTCCAAGTCACCTAGTGATGATACCAAAAGGGGCATGTTCATGAGATTCAAGAACTGGCCTAAAATCTGGAGAGTTTAGAAGAACTCAGTGAACTGGTGTTATTGGTTTATGAGCCACACTTTAAAAACTTATTTCTTATTATTTTGTGCCTTTTGAGATGCTATCTTGCAACGTAGACCAGGATGGCCTGCAGCTTGCAGTGATGCTCCTTCCGCAGCCTCCCAAGTGCTGTAATTACAGGTGTGTATCATGAGCCACACCGTGGTGGTAAGGTGCTGGGGAAACCTTCCTCTGAGACCCCAGCCTAGACTTGGAAATATACTCTATTTAGTTCTAAGGGCATGGGGGACACTGGGCAGATAAATTTGGCCACACTGATTATGTCAAATGCCCATCAGAGAACCTGGAATTTGCCTTCATTGAGCTTTAATTTTATGCCCAGTCATAATAATGTGTCCTAGGTGCCTCTTCTGCACCACTTTAATAGCTGGCTTCAGTATCTTCCCTTGCTTAAACCAGCCCTTCGGTAACTAATTTTGCACAAGTGTAGCTGTGGTGTGGATTCTGTCAACACTTTGCCCCAGGCTGATGCTGTGCTCTTTAACGACATGCCGAGAGATTCTCTTTCCCTCTGACCTTTGAGGGAGCTTGCTCAGGCCCCATGTGCATGACATCGGCAAAGTCCCAGCCCGGTAAGGTGAACTTTTAAACAATAGAGAACAAGTATCCGTGCATAAGCGCTTCCCTCTTCCACCTCTCAGGGATGCCAGCACCATCCAGGAGACGCCCACAGCGGAATTCAACCTGGCTGTGCACTGCCTCATGGCTCTCCTTTCTGCTGCTCAGTCCACCTCTTCTGCCCCTGGTATCACAATTCTCTACTAGAATACTTGGATGCAAACCTTTGCCCCAGTACTGCCTTTCTTGGAGACCAGGCTGAAAGACTGTCATTTGTTCCTCAGGATACAAAGAGTATTTATCTAGATAGCTTTGCTACATCAAGAGCAGAGAACTCTATGTTAAGAATTTGTGTCTAGACTTGACTATTTCCACAGTAAACTCCACTAAGCACAGGCCACATTTACTTACAGAAAATGAACAGATTATATTACTATCTCTGAATTTTAGTGGGGTTTTAAATTTTCACGCTCGTATTACTTTGCACTTCTTAGCTACTCTGACTTGGAAAGACAGCACCCCTAAACAATACCATTAAACATTTCACTTGCTGTAGAGTTTATTCCTAGGCTGGGTGGGGTGATGTATGCTGTATCCCCAGCACTCATGAGGCTGAGACAGGAGGATCATTGCAAGTTCAAGGCTAGCCTGAGCTACAAAGTGAGACTGCCTCAAAAACTAAAAACAAGCAATAAAATAGAGTTTATTTATGTTTTTCAGATCAAATCCATTTTTTATACTACTATTATCATCTATTGCCATTGTCATCTAACCTTATCATGTTTGATAACACTTATGTCACTGCATTGACACTTTCCCATTGTAAGTGTAATCATATTGTGTGCTGTAGAAAATAACAAAGAGAAAATTACCTTCATTTAATAGTAGACTTGACCATTATTTAATGATACATTGATTGGCATCTCTTTAGCAGATACACATTCAATTAATCCATTTCTATGTTCTTTCTAAATTGATGGAATCAACTTCAGCAACCACGTGGGACATTTTATTTCATTTTTCCATTACCTGAATACACATACTCCGTCCTGCAGTAACAGTTCCTGGTTGGCAATTTTCTAGAAGACTAAAAAGTTAAATAGGTTTGCAGATGCAGTTGGCTTGTACCTAGTGATTTCCATGTCTTCCTGCTGACATATGAGATTTCTTGCTGTTAGTCTGTTTTTCCCCTTATCCGCTTTGCGTAGAGCATCTGTTTAAGTCCATCAAATAAAATGTAAAATGTAGCATCTCAATAACTTTCCGGCTTTCATAAAGTAACATCATCCATCATTTATAATAGCATCCTTTCAAGCACTCAAACTCGACATATTTAAACAATAAACACATGAATAATAACAGGAAATGATTTCCAAGTGCACTTCATGAAAAGTGCACTGTTAAAATGTTGAAGTGTGGCATAATCATAACCTTACGCCTGTAATAAATAACCAGAGACAATCAGCTAAATTAAACTTAGTCTACAAACTTAAGTTTACTCATAGTCTTTGAGTATGATGGCATTATACTCAACTTGACCCTTTTGTCTTTATCCTGAAAATGGTGCAAATCTATGCAACAAAAATATTTTCAGTTACCCTAAGTCTTTTTATGGTATTTAAAAAATATCACCAGGTTCATCTTCTAAGTGACTTAACTTGGGATCTGAGTTTGGATACCTGTTTATTTAGAGGCTGGATTCTATATGCTCTTAAGGTAATTATAAGATTGAAGACTTAAATGTCTGTGGCAGCTAAAAAATATCACATATACAATTAATATGCAGACAAAATGCTCAAAGATAGTCAAGAAAATCAAACAATTAATGCATATGTATTAAGTATGCCAAAAGAAAGTAAGGATAGTATCACATGAAAAAAATAAGAAAATATAGAACTATCTGAGCAGATGACTAAAATTAACAGATGGATGGAAAAAGGGATAGAACAGAATAATATATATATATAAATATATAAAATTAAACTTATTAAACTTAAGCCATCAATAGGGAAAATCTAGTCTAGAATATGTCAGATTGTTAAAATTTTCAATAAATACAGTTAAAAAATCATAATGTTTAAAATATGTGAAAAAGCAAAAGGAAATAGAAGACAGATTTATCAGCTTGAAAAAAAATTAAATAAGATTCCTAGGATGAGTAACAAGAAGGAATAGTGAAAAAGCAATATTTGAAGAAGTAATTGCTACAAATTACTCAGCTGTGAATAAAATCAAGCATTCTCAGGAAAGCACGAGTTCTGAATACAAAGAAAAGAATAAAAATAAATCTGTATTTATACACAGAAGAAAATATAGCTACCATTAAAGACAATGAGACATTGGTTAAACATATCAAAGGAAAAATATCAGATTAAAAAAATGACAGATTGACAATTGGCTAGACATAAAGTGCAATATAGTACAAAATAAGTTTAAGTATTTGAAGTGCTAAAGGGAAATTTTGCCATATTATATGTTGTTACTCAACTAACTCATTATATAATAGTGATAGTTGTTGTAGTCAGGGTTTGCAAGGAAAATGAGTACATATGTGACACATAATTTAAAGTATTATTTTATAGTAGTCACCCAAAGAGTTAAATACAACAAGTGTAGGAAATCTATCCACATGCCCAAGGAATCCAGCTGAGGACCTGGATCCCACAGCAATGTGCTGCATGAGTCCAGCTGAAGACCTAGCGCCCAGGACAATGACTCATGCAAATCTATCCCATGGATCTGCACTGGGAAGTCCCAAAGTTCAGCTGTGGAAGCCAGAAAGTCTGTGCTTGTGGGGAGAAGGATCTGTGCAGTAAGTTGAAGATTCTGCACCGAAGCCTGAAAATAACTCTCAAAATAAGAAGCAGAGCTCCTGCAAAAAGTACCACAACCTCCTTAGTGTCAGTGAGGTCCCGAGCTCCTGTAAAGATGAGAACAGCTCAGTTCATATCAGAAAGCCAGCGTGACAAGCTTCTCCTGGAGACTGAACAGCACACCATCTTGCCCTCAAGAGTCAAGAAGAAATGTTCCAAGTAAGGACCCGAGCTCCTCCAAAGTGAACCACAGCCATTCTCAGCCACAGCAAGATGATGAGAACAGCCAAGTTCATATCAGGAAACAAGCTCGACAAGCTCCTCCAGGAGGACCCCTGGAAACAGTAGAACCTACAGATCCAAACAACCACAAGCTCCATGGAGAACCAACAGCATCATGGAGAACCAACAACACTACAGAGAATTGATACTACTTCTTCCTCTCCGGGTCTCCTTTTTATTTTGGCAGCAATCCTTAGGTGGGCCATCCATGCTCAGCACTGTGCTGATTCAGTTTGCTGGTGTAACAAGTTGACCACCAGTTATCCACCCACCACAATAGTCAAATGAGTTATTTAAGTATATAAAAATCCAAAGTTAAAAATCTTAGTTCAGTAGTTAAAATTGTATACAGAGGTTTCATTGTTTTTCTCCATCAAATACAGATTCACACACACACACACACACACACACACACACACAATCTTCATATGGAAAGCAATGATTAAACAAGCAAAATGTTTGTCTACAAGCCACACGGGCTCCAGGAAAAAAAAAGTCAAATAGCACCTCCCATGAGGCTACAGTCAGGCTGGCTGAGACTCAACCCCCCCGCCTCACTATAAGCAACCTGCTGGTTCGGAGGACAGGCTGAGTTGACAGCAGCTAAGGTACAAAAGCAACTAAATGCTTGTAGTGTCTGGTTGATTAAGTAGGCCTGGGGTCAGTGGTCTGAGCATCTCTTGGGAGGATGACAGTATGCAATACAGCAAATATGGAGGATTTTCTTCTATCTTGTCTCTGAAATCCAATATTGTTCCCACTGTTTTTCTTTGTTCCGATTATTTTTCTGTATTCAATATTCTGCTTTGATTGGTTTTATCCTGTTTTGTTTTTGGTTTGATTTTTTTATACCTGATGGGACAAGTATTGTGAAAATAACAAGATATACTATGGTAGCTATTGTTGTCTTCCTAGTATCCTGCTTTGAAATTCTGTACCAATTTTGCTGCCTTGTTTTGATTGGCTTTGTTCTGTTTTGTTTTGTTGGATTTCATTATCTTTAAAATAAAAATTTAAAAATTAACTAAAGAAACAAAATATTTGTCTACATACATGTATATAGCTATTAATTTAATTACTTTCATTTTCATATAAATTTTCAATGATACAAACATTTAGTCTTTCATTTTGGAGATAATTTTGAAGTGTCAATACAAGAAAGAAAGCCTTGGATTTTTGTTGATTTCTATATTTTTAATGTTTTCTAGGGTTACATATCTACTTGAAACATTAAATATAATGCATCAATAAAATTAAATCATGATTTCATATGCCACTATATTCAATGAGAGTATATGGAAATATTGATTAAATGGGAAATTAAACTTAAATATATTAAATATTAAGGAATAAAAACCAAAATATTTTTAGAAAATTGGAAAATAGTTAAACATTTTTCACCAAATAAAAAACATCTAAAACAAACTTATAATCAATTTTTCCCATGGCATAATTTCCTAATTACTATCAGAAGCAAAACAATATACACTCCGTGATTGATTTTTTTTACTACAGACATTTCAAATTAATTCAATGGCAATTTATACATAAAAAAATAAAATCACATGGATTGGAAAGAAAGCTATTACACCATCACTATTCACAAGCAATGTTATTGCATGCTGATGAAAATTAGAGTGTAGAGATCAATTAGCAATTTATACTCAGCAAAGCTACTGCATTCTGTATCAAAATATGAACAACTATATACAGAATCCACCAAAAAATGTGCACCTTCTTCAACAGTGTGCCACACTAGTAAATAGCTAGATGCTAATATATACCACTTTGAGCACCTTTTGTAACTGTAGAGGCCAAAGTTAATTTGTGTTAAACTCATGATGTCTCAGTAAATTTATTGTTAAAATATTTATACAAGTTTTTCTTTTCCTTACGTATACATTTTTGGCAAACTAGGCATATAAATTTGAATTATAATTGATCAAATGATCAACTTACAATATTAGAGACATATAAAGTAAATAATTACATGTGATGCATACATATATAAAGGTAAATCATTTATGGAAGGCAAATTCAGATGCAAAAGGCACAATCAAAATATATAGTGAATATTTAAATATTTTCTATAGTAAAAGACACATTGTAATTAATCTCTAAAATACTTCCTGAGAGAGAAATAAATATGCAAAGGATGACAATTTCTCCCAATGTAAGCTCTAAATTTGGTTTATCACCAGAATTAAACCAAATGTGGTTGTTTGTTTGTTTGCTTAATTTTTGTCTTTTTGAGACAGATCTCACTATGCAGTTCAGGCTAGTCTTGAATTCACTTTGTAGCCCAGGCTGGCCTCGAACTCACAGCAGTCCTGCTGCCTCAGCCTCCCAAGTACTAAGACTATGGGCATGTGCGACCATGCCTGGTTAAATATAATTCTTAATATTTCAGTCCTACAATTAATACAAATGGATAAATAAACCTAATAGAAGTTTTAAAATCATTTTTGAGATATTTGTTAAAAGTGATATAAAAATAAACTATAATGCCTAAGTCGGCCCTACTAGCAAATCTAGTAAAAATAAGCCAGAAACAATAACAAATAAATTGGCTAAATCCTTTACAGAATAATAATACCAATTCTATGCAGGATAAAAATATCTAATAACATGACTCTGAGAACTAGAACATTTAAAGGGAGTTTCTTATTAATGACATTGAGGCTATTGTATATCAATGGGGGAAAATAAAATATAAAACACTGACGTTACTCTGCATACCCCCGAAAGATAGCTATACAAGAAGATTTAAATTCATCATTTTTGCATTTTTCTTCTTTAGCTTGCACAAATTGGTGTCCAATCAGAAAACAAAATGTGCCCTAATTTGGTAAGAAGATATAATAGGGTAACAGGTTACAAAATGATGAAGATATTAACAGTGCCTACAAAAGAGAAAGCGTCAACTCCGTTGTAACGGTAAAAATGATTGGATGAGCTGACAGAGGAGCTGAGGAGCATAGGCTTTTTCTATTGGTGAAGGTACAGCACTGGGCTGGCCAGTGTGTACTGGGACCACAAAAGGGAGGAAGCGCACAGTTGGAACCATAGAGAGGTAGCTGCTAGAGTGTCAGCAGAAGAAGCTAAGGAAGACGGAACATAGTCTCTCTAGCCTACCCGTTGTCCAATCTTGTGTTTACTAATGAAAAAATTCGGGCGTGCTAGACCTAGTAAGAAGCTAGAAGAAAATGCGTGGGAAAATGTCAATTTCCTATAAAGCAAAGCCAAACAGGGGAAAGGTGGAGATGATGCAAGGAGAAAATGACACCAAAACAATGTATCAGACTTTATTATATACTAGTGAGTATACAGTATATCACTATTAACAGATAACAGACAAAAACAAGAATAACGTAAAATATATGTGCATTTTATTTCATGAAATTATTAGTCTTTGCTATGTTGGTCGCAACAATTTTTTTTTTTTATCTACTATTAGATTAGGATAGCAAAGAAAGGCCTTTACATTTTTAATTCATACACCGTTTTATTTTGTTTAAATTACTTATACAAATAGTATGCTTTTACTTTTAAAACAAATGATAATTTACCTTACATTATGATTTTTAACCTTTAAAAGTTCAATTCAGTGCATGTATTACTAAATGTTTTACTTCCCTTTATTGCCTACCTAAAACTCATAAATAAATTGTAAGTCATTTTAAATCAGTGTTTGTGCTAGATGTAGGGAGAGTTTGGCAATTACTCTTTCCAAAAAATCCTATTTGCTAAAATGGAAAGATAACACAGTGAATTTTAAAATTCATAAAAATGGAGACCTTTGTCCCAAGGAGAAGAGCACACACCTGCCACTGCCGAGTGGCAGCGGGAAAAGCCTCCCTTTCCCGATATAAAATTCTACAGCATTTGGCTTTTGTTCAGGCACGGTGCAAACAGCAACCCCAGCCAAGATTCATATAAATAACACTCAGCTCCTCAGAGCCTGGTGTCAGGCAAACCAACAGCTTTCTGAATTTTCTAGTTAAGTTAGTAATAAAAATTTTAATGTTGTGTATGTATTTGCCTTAACTTTTGAATAATAATGCATTCGATTTTGAAAACCATAAGTAGAAGCCATCCTTGGTTTTTAGAAATATTTATGTTAATCTCTAAAGTTTGTGAAGATTCTAAAATAGTTTCCCTTTCTTGCTTTTATTTGAAATTCAATGAGGAACTCTTCCAGTCATTTGTATTAATTTGAGGTAGACTTGTGTAATAAGAAATCTAAAATAGAAAACATTTGGTATGAGTTATATATAGGGTTACTGAACCTATTTAATACATTGGATTGTGGCTGTTACAATTTACAGTGCCAAAATCAGACACCTGCCTCGGGATGGCATAGACTACTGTGTGCGGATCCCATCTGTCTATCCGGTTCTCTCTCCTGTCCGCGTCCTACCTACCTAACTAGCTCCCTCATAAACATCAACACATTCTGTATTCTTTCGAAGAGATTTTAAATCCCCTGGAAAGTGCTGACATAAGGACAAAAGGAGGAAGGAAAAATTTTATATTTGGAGCACATTTTGGAATGTGTGAGTGCACATAGCCAGGAAGAATGATGGCCTTGTAATATTTATTATATCTTTTACTGGCTGAAATCTCGCTCCACAGTGCAAGCCTACTCAATTTATTATATTATTAATCGAAGATTATTTTGCATGTTTTACTAATAGAACACTTTCATCAAACCATCAGTGGGCTCTGCTAGCACTACCTTGGTTTACAAACTTAATTCTTTCTGCGATTCTGTTCACAAACCAAACTGCACTGGAACCCAGTCAAATTTCCTGGTAAGATCAACGTTGAACCTAACCAATGAATTTGATTTGATTCTCATCGAATTTGGTTATGAACAGAATCGTGGAAAGAAAAAAGTTCATGAACCGAGCTACCACTGTATTACCAAATTCTCAGCTTTTAAAATTCTATCTTGTTTTGTCACATTACTCTTTCCGTCTTACCCATCCTAATCAAAAAAATCATCTCACTTCTTTGACTATGATAGGAATCATAAATTCTATCATAAAAGAATAAGAGCAAAATGAGAAACATTTACATTGAAATTCATGCTACAGAGTTGTAGTGAATAGGAAATTGGGAGTATATATATATATATATATTCCAAATTTTGCTTAGAACAACCTAAGAAATGATTATGCCCACTGGCTGGATACGGCTGTCATTCTGATTGACAATATCAAGCAGATTAAACGTACTTGCATATATAAACACACTATCACAACTTTGAGTCAAGTAGGTATACTTTACATTTGTGACTGAATTTAAATGCAATATATTTTCAATAAATTTACATAATTCACTCTTTAGAATAGAAGTACAAAAATAATGCCAGAAGTTCAGTGACAGTAGTGACTTTTTTCCTTCAAAATATTGATAATTTTCAAGAGTTGATGGGCATAAGATATTTAAAATCCTTCTTATTCCATATATATCCCTATATGAATTAACTGAGAAACTGAAACAATTATGAATGTCATTCACAGTTAACACTTAGTTGTTGTACATGTGTGATTTTTCATTTTGGGAAAAAATTGATAAAACATATTACTCTAAACAAAAACAAGTTCTATGCAGCAAACATAGAATGCTGGTCTATTATTTTACTTGCTGTTACTAATAAAACAGAGAGTTTGAAGACTGATAGTGGGATAAAGTTTTTTATGAAGTTATTTTTATGATAATAGTATGAAAAATACACAAACATGAAAATTACACTAAGACAATTTAAATTAACTACATTTTATATAGTATTAATTCTTTATGCAAATAATTCAGTTTATACTTTTCTGTACGAGATTATATTCAAATACAAATAAGAGACCAAACGAAATACAAAATATCTAGCTTTTGTGATTATTTTAAGAAAACAATACAGTAAGGATTATTGTAGTAAAATAATAACAATGGTAAAGTATATAGAAGTTTCTGCAATTTTAATACTAAAGAGTAAGTGTAAGACTTGAGAACTAATTCCAGTGGTCTGATTCTGGCTCTGAGATTTATATTTTAGACACTAATGAACCTATACAAAATGTATAATTAAAGAAAAATTAATCATAACAATGCCTTCCTAGAATGGAGTAAAGAACTATGTCATATCCTCAAAAAGGAAATCCTCAGATTGATTCTTCCTATTTAAAGACAATATGGCAGAGGAAAACTCTGAAATATCATATGGGGGTGTGTGTGTTCTATGACATAATAATTCTAGATACACATGGATAGATTCTTTGTACAGATTTACAAATAATTTTGAAAGGATGAAGATAGCAAAACTATTTGTAATACCCCAAATTGGGAAACTGTCCATTTCCCATGAATATTAGAAAACAAATCTTAATTGCTAATATAGTGATACACTTTTTGGCTATGAAAAGCAAAATTCATTAATACTTTCCACAAGATGAAATTGCTTTATCTTCACAGTTGTCTTTAAAATTTAATATTTTTATCCAGTATTCTTAATTTGTCAACAATATTTGTCAGTGTTATCTGACAGAGTTTTTCTTTAGATTGATTCACATTAAGTCTGTAAATTTTGTTGAGGAATTTTTATTTTATGCCTTGGCATGCTTTTCTTATGGGAGTTATTTTTGATCATTTAGCATCTTATCTTGCACATCTCTTCATATGCCAGATCATCGTGATCATTGTTCTGCTTTTGCTGACCGTCAGAGTGGACAGCTTGCCTTTGGTGATTAAGGGCTGCCACTTGACCCCTGCCACCCCTGTCCATCTGAATCCCATTCCCCTTAAGTTTCCCAGTCGAGTAACTCCAACGTAAGCTCTGGCAGACAGAGAAGAACCGTGCCAGGACTCTGCAGGGACGCCAGCGCTTGCCTCACGGATCTGTCCCTGAAGGAGTTTGTGAAGGGTGCCTTTTTGGGATCATCCCAATGTAGTGGATTTGGTTTAACATGATGAATCCATCCCAGAATTCACGTTTCTGTGAGCTGTTAAGTCCTCTAACCTACTGTAAACCACCAAATATCAACATCTCAAACTCACTCACAGTGGGCCATCTTTTCGTTCCAACTTCTCCAGTCAGCCAAATAAACTATTATCTCCACTCCACAAGCTGCAACATTAAATTCAGAATTCCTATGTAATAGGCCCATATCCAGCTGAGCACAATTCAAGTGCATGTTTCTGCAATCATTTCCCACACCTATAAAATCCATTCCCACACTTGCTCATTAGGTTTCTGCTTTTAAGAGTCGGAAAACTCAAGTACTTGACTAGTAGACAGTGCACATTACTTTTGGGAAGCTTCTGCAATTTAAGCCTGGTGATAGGCTAGAAGGAAAAGTGATTAGTGAGGGGAAGTTCTGAGGAATGTTAATATTGTCATGCTTGATAAGCACAGGGTTAGTTTTCCCTGGTGTACTAGCATAGGCTAGTAGCATGAGGGGTGATGTGTGGATGCCACCTGCCACTGCGGGTAGGAAAATCTTCTTCTTGTGGGAAAATCTCATTAGAGTTCAGGAGCTCGACATCCTCAGCCTCATCAAGAACCTCCTAGACATTTCCATCCCAGTTTGTGGGATTCCAGATCACTCATATTATCTGTTGTACATTTTGGATCTTATTTAGTCTTTCAGTGTCTTACACTAGGGAGACAGTACAATGTTTCCACATGTGCATCTGATTTGTTTCACCTATGAGTATGGTCTCAAGTTGCATCCATTTATCTATAAATTCAAAGCAGATAGAAATCTTGAAGACGTGGGGGTAGGTAGAGGTATCCTTACTTCAGATACCCTTTCAGGTTGATCTTTCAACTGACCCTATATTTCAGCCAGTTGAATTATAACGGCTTGTGTTTGTGTTGTGCAAAGGAAGACTTATGGGGGATGATATCTGGAGGTAAAAGTGAAGACTACAGCACCTCAAAAAAAAATAAAGTAAATAAAATAAAATAAAATATCCCCCCACACCACCACCACCACCACAACTACAACAACAAAAACAAAAGAGAATCTTTCTCCTTTATTACCATTTTATTCCATTCAGGTGACAGGCCCTTTCATTTGGTGTCACTCACACCCAGAATGGCTATTCTGTCTTCAGAAAACTCCTTCAACAACACCCAGAACAATGCGACCCAACATAGTTGGATGTTTCTTACTCATGCTGACACAATCAAGTAGCTATCAATTAAAGCAAAATCATGTTTTAAGTGCATAACAGTGACTTTATTTCTTGACCATCACCTTCAAATTGAAAGATACTGATGTTAAACTAAAATTCATCAGTTTCAGCTATTATGTTTATTCCTGCAAGGGTCCTGTAGTTTATGCATCTGATCACTGAGTGGTGCCATATTGTTCTTATTTCTGAATTTTCCTGCAAAGTGATGTTGCCATACAGTTCTTCAGACATATCTCTGAGCCATGCAAATGGAGACTAATGCTGTCAGTCGTCAGGTATGCAAATGTTTAATGAGGCTTTGTATCTCTCAATTATTTCCAAATACCAAATAACAAGTCATGCTTACTTGGAGCATCATCTTACTCTATATCGCATCATTCATGCATATGTCCTGCAGCCTTTTCCTCTCTTTTCTCTCATTTGAACTGATACCATATAATATCTGGGTATGATAGTGTGTCAGCATTTGCTCTTGATATTAAGGCACTTTGAAGTATATAAAAATGTATTCCTACGTCTTGCAAATTGATAGTTTGATCATTTTTAAATATTTATCTTATTTATGTTATTGGTTTCCTCCAGAATACATTTGATTGGCTTTTAAATAATTTATAGTTTTCCTGCTCAATAATTTTTCACTATATTTCTTTCAACCCACTTAGTTTACTATATATGTTGTCTATTTTATATATATATAATATATATATATATATGGGATCTTTTTTAGTCTTATATATATAATATATATATACAAAATATATATATTATATATATACATATATATTGTATATATATATATTATATATATACATATATATTGTATATATATATATATATAGGATCTTATTTAGTCATATGAACTTATATATATATATATATATATATATATAAGATCCTATATATATATATATATATAGGATCTTATTTAGTCATATGAACTCACTGTGACCTTCCTGCTACAACCTCCCAGGTGCTGGGATTACAGGTTTGTAGCAACCAGCTTCAACCCATGTACTTTTAAAGGAATTTCTTAGGTAGATAATCTGTGGGCTTCATGTTGGGTGAGAAGAGAGAGGGGTGGTGCCCTCCTTGTCTGCCAGTTCTGCATCCATGGATTGAATTAACCATCAATGGAGCACATTTGAGATTAAAGACTGACTCTGAACTATGTGGAAACATGTTTTCTTACTGCCACTCCGAATGTCATACAGTATAACAACTAATTACATAGTCTTTGTGTGCAAATTAAAGTAATAGTGAGCTTCTATCTCACTCCAGAAAGAATGGGCTCCATCAAGAAATCAAGGTGAGGCTGCAAGGGAAAAGAAACCTTCATTCTTCTTGGTGGGACTATAAACTGATACACCTCTATGCAAATCAGCGTGGAGAGTTCTCAAAAAGCAACACTAGACACTCCATTTGGCTCAGTTATCCCCGTCTAGGTGTCTTCCCAAGAGCTACAGACATCATATTTCCATGGAGGTATGTAGGCCGATGTTTATAGCAGCACAATTCACAGTAGGCAAATCCTGGGAGGGGCAGATAGTCACAACCGATGAGCATATAAGGAAAACTAGCATTTATACACAAAGTAGTACTACTCAGCCACAAGGAAGAATAAACTTGAGTCATTTTGAGGAAAATGAGTGTATCCTGAGACCATGGTGTTAAGTGAAATAAATCCCCATGGTTTCTTTCATATGAAACAATACATTAATTCCACTGAAAACCATGCAGAACTAAATAGGTTGAAATGCGGGCTGGCAGCTCATACCGGCAGTCACAGCACTCTGAAGCCTGGGGCATGTTTACAGAGGAGCAAATAAATGATAGATAATGTATAATACAGAGATAGATCTTTTAAAAGTGGGAAGAGAGAGAGGGAGTGTGAAGGAGGCCAAGGGAAGCAGATAAAACTGATTTAAGATACATTATGTATATGTATCAACTTCCCATGATGAATATAAACATTATGTACTATAAATACAGATGTGTACTAATAAAAACAATAGAGATTCATCCACAAAGGAGAATCTAGTGATGATTTAAAGCAAATGGGAGTATATGTGTAAGAAAGTTGAGCACCTGCAGAGTGTGGTACCTCTCTGCATATAGGCTATTCTCACCTTCAATCACCAACACAAGGTGAGCCAGCTGTGTGTGTGTGTGTGTGTGTGTCTTCAATATATATAAATACAAGCAGAAAGAATTTACACACATATATTTATATACATATATGTGCAAATAATCATATTCTTCATTTAATATCATTAAATTTACACCATCTTATAAAAATTTCAAGGCATAAAAAGTAACCAGGAAAATATGACCTACAACAACGAAACAGCATCAGTTGAAACAGCGCTGGAAATGATACAGATGTTAGAAAACAAGGAAGTTAAAATTTATTATAAATGTATCCCCTGTGCCCACAATTAAAAAGAAGTATATTCATTTCAAATAAACCTGGCCATATTCATTTCTAATATGTAGAAATCAATTCACATATCAGGTGAAAAGTAAGTCTCACAGAGCTATAGCGACTCAGTGTCAGTGCAGGAAGATGAATGAGAATGAGATACAAAAACCTCTATGGAAAAACAGAGTGAAAATAAGTGAAAACAGCATGTGGGGGACAAATTCTTTAAATGTAATGAAAAAGAACTAGCATAGCCAAGAAGAGAAGGGAGAAAAATCAATGAACAAACAGCAATTGAAATTTTTCCAATTTGATACCGATTTTAAACATTTAGAAGAAGCAGATCAATAAACCCTAAGCACAGAAGGGGAGGAAATACAGAAAAGGGTCAAGTAGAAGGAGAGGAGAAGAGGAGAAGAAAAACTAACTGTACAGGTGGAAGGGGAAACGGAAGACAATAATACAAAGGGGATTAATAAGATTTTTCAAAACCGATGATAAAAATAGAATTTTAAAAGAAGTTGGTGATGAAACACCTGTATGAGCTCACCGAGAAAGAAGAATAAGAATGCTGGCTGAGTACTTATCAAAAAACAAAAACAAAAAAACACATCTACATAAAAAAGTTCAAGACAGTGGGCAACATCTTAGAACACCTTTCACCCCAGATCTGCACAGCTAGGGGAAGTCTTTTAAAATACAAAAAAAAAAAAAAAAGAATGAAAAAAATGAATGACTTATTTAGAATTATACACTTTCAGGCTGGGGATTTAGCTCAGCGGCATAAGCACCTGCCTTGCAAGCACATGGTCGTGAGTTTGGTCCCCGGTACCGATTAAAAAAAAAAAAAGAAGAATTACAAACTTTCTAGGATTAATCACCAGCAGAACTGCAGTACAAGAAATTTTGGAAGAAGCTTAGGGAAAAGAACAATGACAGTGGATGAATATTAATTTTTACAAAGAAACGAAAGGTATAGTTTAAGGGACCTGTGTGATTAATAATTAAAAATCTTTTCCAAGTGTTTAATTATTTTAAAAATGTAATTTTTTTTATTTAAAGAGAAAAAAACAGAAAAGGGGTAGAAATATTACAGAATTTCAAAAAAAAGATAAACAGTAAGAAATCACCAGTTGATTTATTACATATTGTCCTTTTAGAAAATTCTTTACAAAATTTAAGCACACAAAGTGGACATTCAAACAGTGAGACTGCGAACAGGTCTGTTCAACAATCCAGCAAGAACATACAAATATGGTTATCAGTCCTACACCCTAAAATACAAAAAATGTAATATGTTTTTGTAGCAAAAACTCAGTATTATTTTCTCAACCATTCTATAAACTGTTGAAAATGGGAACTGAAAGTTTGAATTCATAGAAACATGTCTTAGTACAATGGCCATTCCAATTAAAATATCATTAAATAGATACTTTTCTCTGCAAATACATGTTAAAATTGCTTTAAATATTTCCTAAGAAGGAATTTAAGTATCACCATAATAAAACAATACTCTTTGCGCCAGGCATGTAGCGCAGGTCTGCTCTCCACTCTGGGGACTACAGCAGGAGTATAGAAGTCTGAGCTCAGCCTGGGAATGTGAGTGACTTAGTGAGACATTGTCTCAAATTTAATAAATGATCTTAAAGGTCTAGGGCTATAGCTCAATCCAAAGGCCCAGGGTTCAATCTTTAGATGAGAAAAGGAAAAGAATCTCTGTTGCAATCAGTAACATGACAGAATTATGATAGAAATTAAAATTG
Source organism: Hydrochoerus hydrochaeris (assembly GCA_004027455.1). Classification (NCBI taxonomy): domain Eukaryota; kingdom Metazoa; phylum Chordata; class Mammalia; order Rodentia; family Hydrochaeridae; genus Hydrochoerus; species Hydrochoerus hydrochaeris. Next base: position 278,343 of record PVLA01000827.1, on the reverse strand, counting down.
AAAATATTTGTTTTTGAGTATTTTATGAATATTTTATTCTTCTGTAGTTTAACTCAATTACTGAAAAGTACATGATTACATTTTTATTCTCACTGTCAAATATTTTCATTTCTACTCTCATTTATTTAATTTCCTACTTTTACTTTCTCTTCTCTTCACTTGCTGTGCTATAAGCAAGTTAATATCCATTTGCATTTTTCAAGGCACTTATTGTGCCCATGCCGTGCATTTCTCCTTCTATCATTACTGTCATCAGCATTATTTTTTCCTACAACAAAATGCATTGCATTGCTGTGTCAGCATATTTTTTTTCCTGTTTTCTAGAAAGTGTACAAATCTGGTGCAGTCCCATAAACTGTCACATGCAAAGGACTTTCAGCAGGCCCTGCACACAGGAGATTCAGCTGTGCCTTGGTTCACTAACTTATTTCCTCCCACAATTGTGGGGAAGATGGACGTGTGCATGTTCATCACCAGAAATGGAGTTTGGGAAGGGAAATAAAATTTTGCCAAACGCTTCTGTTCACCAGCCTAATTGTTCACGAACAGAAGCATTTGTGAACTGAGTTATTACTCTATTCATCGTATCTGCTTTATCTTCCATTGTACCTCGCTTGTGGTTTGCTTAAACCATAGCGAGCCCCCCATAATCATGTGCATGCAGCCCCAAGGCCTGTCTCCAGTGCCGCATGCCTTTTCGCCTGTTTTTCCTCTTGCCTCACAAAAAGATGTGCTCACTGCCTTTTGTATTTGAAATACTTATTCGCTGTGACATTTGGACTCAGTCCTTTGCTTAGACAGTGAAACCATGTTTATATATATAGTGCTATTTATATGCTTTCCACATTCATAAAAGCATTGAAAACGTTGAGGACTGAGTCATTTCTGAAATTAAGAAACAAGGATAATACAGGAAGTTGTTTATGGAATGGAGCAGAGATCCTGGTTAGCAGGTGAATGGATCCCTGGGGGCTCATTTATAAAATATATTTTTACTCATTAAATATTGACATCTTGCCAGCTGACATTATAAATGAATCAACAGCCAAGAGGAAGTGCATCCTGTAGGACAAAACAAATGATTTTAATATGCAGTTCTGATTGTCTGTGACATGCAGACTAAGGCAGCATGTAGTAGGCAGTTAAAGTCTTTGCATCGATATTTCAAACAAAGAGAAAGAGTTTGAACATCTACCGAAAGACTTTAGATAATGTGCTTCTTCCAAAGACATTTCCCTAAATGTGTGCCGGAAAGAGCAGATGACTGGTTCTCAATCCAGGTGACACACCGGGACAGAGGGGGATGTCACAAGTGTCGAAGGGAGACAGGATGAAGTGCTCAGGTACACTCCAGCAGTACTGAGGAGCTCTTAAAATCCAACCTTCTCATAGAATCGCTCACATACTTCAGGCTTCCCTGCTCCCTATTTTTAGCTTCCTGAGAATTGTGACCTCCAGATGTGCTTCTGGTTGTGCCAAAATTCTGCAGTAAATGTATTTACAGGAAAGGAAATTGCAAAAAGAGGACTAAGATTTAAATATCCACTTAAGTTCTATCCCATGTATGTTTTTAAAAATCACATAGAACCAATGCTATTTTGTAACCCACTACTGTTACTGTAGGCCCCTTACTGTTCTCCAGAATTAGTGATTTTCACTGCTTTATCCTTGTAGTTTCAGCAATATTCATATAATTTAATTCCTTGAAGTACCCATTTTAGATCCTGTCCTGATTATCAGGGCAGGTCCCGGCTCAGTGGTTAAGTTACTCAGGCTGGGCTCCAGCTTGCAGTGCTCCTGCCTGAATCTCCCAGTGGGCTGGGATGACAGGCATTTGAGGAAAAGTCACATGTAACCCTAAGTATGGCACGTGGACAACATAAGCACAGAAACAGGAACGAAAAAGCCTCTTATGTCTTTGAGAAGTAAAACTCTGGAAATATAGAGGGAAATTGTTGTAACTACAAAAACCTTGACCTCAACCCTTGTGCTCTTCCTTTGAGACCTGCATCTTCACAAAGGGCAGATCGCATGGGTTCTCCCTCAGCACACAGGCACACACAATAATAATAATTTTATCCTGATTGTTTCACTCTCTAACTCCTTTCAAATACGGCTACTCCTCCTTAGGTGACATTAACTTACCTTCCTTCCTAAGGCGATGGTGGCTCAGCCTCACACACAGAGCACACCCTGGTGTACACCCTGCTCTGTTTCATGTCACCGTTCATGCCTGAAATCTTGGATTGTCTAGGACACTTTTCCATCGCCATGAAGGGTCTGTGCAGCGTTACTGCTCCACTGTTCTTATAAGCTTTCATAACAGATCCACTAAGAAACACGCGGACATTGTGTATTCATGGTGAAGCTGCCGAGGTCACGTGACATGTTGGTGTGACCAGGCTGACGTTAGTGCCAGCTGTGATTCCACATTGCCAGCACTGTTAAGGGGATCAGCAGACCGGGAAGACTCTTGCCTGGGACCTAAAATGGGATAATTTGTGGGCATCAGTTACTCTTGTGTGCAGCTTCACTACCAGTAGTGGATACAATTTTAGACTTGGTCACAACTGTTGGTGTGTCTAATTTTGCCTCTTGGACTTTCTCTAGGAACCTCCAAAGCTAATTGCACTCATGTCCTTAGTGCAAATAATTTTAAATTCCATTATCTAGCTATAGATAAAAGTGTCAAAAGAGCTTTATAATAGATTTTTATAACTTGGATTGACATTGTGCCAGTTAAACTCCTCTCTGGCATAATATTCTTCTATTATTTGGAAATTCACAACACTGCATCAGAGACTGAACGATTTTTACCTTGATTGATGAGTAACTCATTTTAGATAGAATCAAAAGTTTTTCTTTTCCCAGTCAGTTGCACTGCTGTCTATTGATTATTCTCGATAATATGGAACTGGCTGAAAAATATTCATAATTTAATGGGTACTGTTGGCAATGAATAATGCAAATCCAACTTATGATTGATGATGAATTTATCCAAAGTTAGACGTTTCAAAACATGCCTGAGCTATGGTCTGGAAAACTCAACTAGTACATTTAAAAAATAAGAACATTGTTTGATGTAATGTTTAGAAGTTTGAAGTATATTAAAATTCAAAATCAAAAGGACACCAATATTCTACCTCGCTAAGAGATCCGATTCAAAAGCATGATTGTGTGTTTTAATAATGAGTTATACTGCAATTTTAAAATGTGCACTGACATGGTAATTGCAGGTCACCATGCACTTGCGGAGCTTGACTGCTTTGTTTTGTTATTCAAACTACTTTGCAGTTCTTCAAGGTGCACAGAACTGTAGATTGCTGAAACCTGTGACTTACTCCATTTTCACCAGGATTCTTTTGCTGCTTTTTCTTTTGTTTTTTGTTTGTTTGTTTGGTTCTGGGAATCAAGCTTAGGACCTTGAATTTGCTAGGCAGGCACTTATTTCACTGAGCTGTAATCCCCAGCACTCGCCAGCACTCTAGTTAAAGTTAATATCTCCTGTTCTATCAATGATAGATGATTAAAATTTCAATTTTTTACTTGAAAAAGATTCTTTAGTGAGAAGTAAGCCTCTAATAAATGATCACAGAGAAATAAACTGAGTCCATAAAACTATAATTTGTTGTTGTTATATAAAACCAGCGCTCCTGTTGTTTCTATTTTTCTAACTTCAGTCTTATTTACTGCAAGAATTATCTGTCTTCATTTCCGTATATTACTCCATCTAATTTGTGAAAATTTTTTCAGAAAAAACACAAGATCCCTGTAGGGACTAATTATTAACGTAATTGTGCTACATACATAAATTCAAGTGACACATTTCAAAGTATCTTTCACTTATGTTTCACTTACTTACTTTTGTCTGTTTATTCAATAACTTGTTCATTATTCCTTCCCACCCAAATATTTGGTGATGGGGCTTTCCTAGGTCAGAGAATCTAGAGTTGTCTAATCCTCTTTAAATAATTGGATCCTTGCTTTCCAATTTTTAATTATTTTCTTAACGTTTTTAATCTGTTCCTCATTCCTCTGGAGACATAGTCTCTCTGATTCTTCGTGCTGCTCTCTGCATGTTGAAAACAACCTGTTTGTGTCACATTAAAGCTCTTCCCTCCTTACAGTCCTTTATGTCAGCATGGGGCAATAACGCAGAGAGCAGAGAGAGAGAGAGAGAGAAGCCCAGGTTTCCACATCATCCTGAGGCTCCATGTGCAAGGCTGCTCTCCTCTGGCCGTGGACTGCTGTAGCTGACTGTTATGTGTGAACCTCCCCATGCAGCCTCCTCTGTTATTACCTCTGTTATTAGTAAGAGCCATTTGTCAGTTTGTCAGTCTAGAATCACTCAGCATCCATTCCTCTAGCCCACCATTTACTATATCCTCTGCAAGCAAGCTCTCAACCCTCTGCACAAATCTATAAAATCTGCCCCTTAGTAAAATCAGTTCCTTCAGGATAAGCTCCTCAAGGTCCTAATCCAGCTATGTCATCTCTTTTCTGTTTGAGCATGAGAAATTCATCAATCCGGGCTGCCCTAACACATCAGCTGGATCCCAGCCTACCAGTGCAACACAAGAGACTGGAACTTGGAAAAAAAAGGCTGGACTGTAGTTTTCCTGATCCAGAAGAACACAAAGAATAATCAGAGTTATTGTGTCAAGTGTTATTTAAAATGAGTAAATTAAGACGATTGAATCTGCTTTAAATTTTAGGAAATAAAACAATTTCTAAAGGTTTTGGTTTGCATTTTAAGTTAAGAAGTGTGAATACTTTTTTTTTAAAATAAAACCTTTTGCTTGCTACTTTACTATTTATTAGTAGCAAAGTGGCAAATATCCAGTATGATAATTTCAATGGTGAAGTAAATAGAATATTTGAGAGCCAAAATTCTCAAAGAGCTAGTAATTCATAGAAAGAAGAATCATAAGGAGAGGATGATTGCTGTTACCAGTCAGGAAGAGAAGTCTAAAGAGCAAGAAAGTGAAATCAGACAAGAATGTGGAAGGAACAGTCGGCCAAATTGTCTTCCCATCAAATGCGCCATCCTCGCAATTTGTGAGACCCCTGCAATTTGTAGATAGTCCAGGGCACAACTTGGCTGCAGAAACCCCAATTTATGTGGTTATAGCTGACTATGCCAAAGGGCAAGTTTTCAAGAAACAGGTCACTATGAATAAAGACTGAAAATTTGTTTTAGTCTCTAGTTCATATAAACTGACTGAGTTTTCCAAATACTGCTATTCTTTTTCATGTAACAATATTTAAACTTTTCTTGACTTTTTTTTCAGAAAAAATCACACTGTAGCAATAATCTATTTGCACATATAAAGATTTTACACTCTTCAAGGAAATGTACAGACTATTTCAGAATTTTTATGGAAGTAAATATAAAAATAATAACATTAAGAGCATGAAACATCAAGGTATAGAGATCTCTCTCCACAGTGGAGTTGTTATGAAAAGTGTATTTTTCTTCTTCAAAAAGAAATACAAGGTGATAAATGTAGCAAAACTTAACAACAGGTAAAGCTGCATTCGAAAGTATCTTCTGCTCATAAATACTATGCATATTACAAACAGCAGCGTTTGAGACTGAAATTTATGGACAGCTTGTACAGGATTGTCGTTTAAAGACTGCAGGATTCTGATAGTCTCTTGTTCACATTTTCCATCTTTAATGGCATAAACAATACTGACATTATCACATTAAAAATGAAGTAAAATAGACTCAAATAAAACTACTTTTATTCCACATTATCCTCATACACATAGTATTGTCATATTCTATGTATATTTCATACATGTAGTATTATCAGGTTCTGGTACAGCTATAACAGCTATTTTCTTTATCCCATTCATCATATAATTCTGTACATTTATTTAGACACTGTGATATCTCTTTGGGCATATATCATCAGATTAGATTTTTCAAAATTTGTTTTACTTTCAAAATTATGTTGGGTGTTTTTCACAATCCAACATTTATACTTATTTATTCCTAAAGGTGATTAAAATATGCAGGACTGGAACATTCCTACTGCTGAAAGGCTGTTTCATAAATATATTTTTAAAAGACATAAGAAGGATATCAAATTAATTACAAAAACATACATGTCTATGATCAAAATATTATACAATGGAAACAGAAAAATAATATTTATATCTGTATACATAATTTTAAGATAACAGACAGAATTTACTCAACATTTAAAATTAAACCATTGCAAAATTAGACATAGTTCAAGCTTGTGCTAAAATAAAACATTGAACAAAGAAACAAACTTGTGAAGTCCCTTGGCATTTCTACTACACATTATAAAATTATTGTTATTTATGATGTGTGATTATCATTGTTATTCTAGAGATGGCATGTGAAATAGATATTAAATTTTTACTTTAATAACAAAATGTTCTACAGTTAACAAAATGATTATTTTTGATAGGTATCACTTGTATGCATATAAATAATATAGCATATATGAATTTCTTACTTTGGGAAGAATTATAAGACACAGAAAGAACATGAGTGTGCTATATCCTTTAAATATGTTGAAACAGAAGTAAAAGAATCTGTGAGAATGGTAAATCTACTATATGAATATTCAAGCTCAAAATGCCTGGGCTAATCATGCAGAGTTTTGGAAAAAAGTCTTGAAAATTTCTAAATTCTCATTTAAAGTTATATTTTTATGATTTAATCCCAGGTTAATGATTTCCCATCTGACAGTGTATGTCGAATTTGGATTTAAATACAGTGAAAGGTGATTTTACAGGTAGTTACATAGTAGAAGCACCCAAAAGGAATTGAAATGTATATGTACATGTACTGAATCCCTCTGATAAGTGTAATCCTGGGTATTACAAACATGTAGTAATACAAAGTTCTAAAAAGTAGAGAGAAGCCAAAGATACCATCATGATGAACAAGGAAGAAATAAAATGATAAATAGGAAACAGAAGGGTAAGTACATCAAAAAACATGTAAACACAAAAATAATCAGTAGAACAAATATGACCACTTTTGAATTCTGAAAAAAATTATAAGAAAAAGACCAACACCTAGTATAAAAAGAAACAAGCAAGTTGAATAAATGTAGTAATAACTAAGTCAATAATAATACATAAAATATCAAAGTGGTATACCTTACCAATAAGTAACTATATTAACTACTTATGTTTGAAAAAACTGAAATCTTTGAAAAACATAACACATAATAAAAACAATGTATTACTTTATCATGTATAACATACTCATCATGTTTATTCAAGTGGGTAGAAGTGAAGCAATTACCAAAAGACGACCAGAGAAGTGAAAAATAAAAGGAAAACAAAGGTTTGGGGGTTTGCTATTGGTAGAGTAGTTGTCTGTAATATGAAAGACTCTAGGTTTAATCTCTATACCTCCCCCAAAATTTCAAAATAAAAAAGAATTGATTAAAATGAATCACTATTACTGAAGGAGTAAATGAAAGATATGTTTTAGTATTAAACTGAAATTCACTATATTCACACAAACACAAATCTATGAGCACCAAATATCACAACTATATGCAGCAGAAATAACAAGAAATAACAAGAAATAACAAGAAATTGATAGAAATAAATAATAAAATCTTTGCCATACACATCAAGTAGATAAAATCCAAAAAAATATATAAAGAATGCAGAAAAGCTAAATGATACAATATATGAGAGACATATACATACACATACCAAATTATACAACCCAATAACATAGAATATACTTTCTTTGCATTTGGAAAGTGTATTGCTTAATATTTTAAAGGGAACAGCAGTAAAGTACATAGGTTAGAAATATTTTTAAAATTTCTACAGTATATTAGTAGACATGTAATGAAAATTACAATGTCAAGTGGCCAATTTAACTGAAAATTAAATAAAAATCATTTAATAATTCATTATTAAAATATTTATACACAAACTTGATAGAATTTGTTAATATGATAATGTACAATATATCCTATTTATGAAATATATTTATTGCCATGAAATACATAGTTTAAGCTTTAAGCATATATAAACAAATACAAAAAGAAATGAAAAAAATTTAAACTCACTAATAATAAAAACAATAAAAGTACTGAAATAAAAAACAGAAATATAAAACAGAAACTATGAAGTAGGAGATGGAAAGAAAATCTAATTAACAATGATAAGTTTCTTTTTGATAAAAAATAAACAGCCCACTAGGTAACAAGAAAAAAAGGATGTGTACAAATATATAGAAATGATTTGAAATGCAGAAATAACCATTGGCATTAAATCAGTTTAAGAGAATGGTTTACAAACTTATTGTAAATAAAGTTGAAAACCAAAATCGTACCCCGTAAATTATTAAATTGGTAAGCAGATTAGGCTGCGATACAAGAGTTAAGTTGTCTCTGACTTGGAGTGAGTAAAACACCTGACTATTTCTACAGTAGCTCTAAGGGATTCAAGCACTACTAACATTATAGAGATGACATTAAAAGGCAGGGAGAGAGAGTTGGTGTGATTTCTATTTAATAAGAAGCTTCATTATTTCTCTTATCTCAAGCTTAAGCTAATGATTTCAACAGTTTTGCATATGTATATATATAATTCTAATGTATATATAATTCTATTATAAGATTTCAAAATAAATATACTTTTAAAACTTGTATTGTTAACTATATTTAGCTCATTATAATATTTAATAATTATTTTAGTTACAGTGAGTACATCATGTTTTCTCAGTCTTTTCAATACTAACTTTGTGGGCTTAATTCTTTTTCTGAGTTGGGAACGGCTGTTCTGAGCATTTAGCAACCTTTAGGGTCTGCCCACTAGATTCCCATTGTACTTAACATTCTAACAATTAAAAATACCTCCAGATGGTTTTAAATGTTCTGTTAAACAAAATGATTCTCAGGTGAGAGACATGTTAAGAATATGTTTTGTTAGCTTATAGGATATAGTACCTCGATATACTTCTATCTATAATGTTGATTTTTAATATTTATACTATAAATATGCATCTCTATCAAATAGGATTTAAAATTTGAATGTAATGAGATCATGCATATAAATGCACTTTCTATATTTGTTTCCATAAGTACTGCATAAAACTGTCTATGCTGACATCAAACCAGATGTGTGCTATTATGCATTATTATTTTTTCTACCAATGAATTAGTGATAATTTTCCTTTATATGGGAATAGCACTAATCTAGTAACTGTCTTCACAGTATTAGCATTCAGCAGTGTCAGCATATGAAAAATTCTTAATCCCTCTTCTATCAATAGAAATAGTTTTGTATCAAGTTTAAGTCATTAAAAATAAAACTACTAAATGATCAATCATATATATGTATATATGGGTGGGTGTGGGTGTGGGTGTGGGTGTGTCTGTGTGAGCCAGGAATTGGGAAACTGAATCTTGTTCCTGGACATAAGCCTTTAGCATATAGTACATCTACCCAGCTGATACGGATAGAGCAGAGCAGCTACCAGTCTCACTTTCTCCGCCCATGACAGCGTCCTCAACCGTTTCACAGAACTTGTGGAGCAGTACGCTGAGATCCTGACTCCACCCCAAGACTTATTTGCAGAGCTCTAGAAAGAAGCTAGAAACTCAGCAGAAGTTTTGGATCAGATGTGTTACCGAGTGGAGTGGCCCAAGTTCCAGGAGCGTGAGAGGAAGGCGGAGGAGGAGGAGGAGGAGGAGAAGGAAGAGGAGGAGGAGGAGAAGGAGGAGGAGGAGGAGGGAGGAGGAAGGAGGAGGAGGAGGAGAAGGAGGAGGGGGGAGGAGGAGGAGGAGGCGCGCGTTGCCCATGTTCAGACTGACTGGCAGGATGCTGTGGTGGTGGACACAGCAGGCTTCCAACCTAATGAGCAGGGGAACTTCCCTTCCTCCTCTACAGCAGAGGAGCTGGTGCCCAATCCTCATTCAGGAATGCGACGAGAAGTTTGCGGGCAGTGAGGAAGCTGAGATGGAGGTTGTGTCTGATGAGGATGCTGAGAAACAGGAGACAACAGAGGAAACACCTTCCCAGCTGGATCAAGACACCCAAGTCCAGAACATGGATGAGGGTTCAGAGGAAGAAGAGGAAGGGCAGAAAGAACCCTCCACAGATGCCTATGCCTCCACCTCTGCCCCTGATTCCAGACCAAGTTATTGTCCAGAAGGACTAAGATCCTAAAGCTTCCAAGACCTCCTCTGGTCAGTCCTTGGTCTACATAAACATCTCATGTCTCCCATGATGTGAGGAGAAGACTCCTGACAGCAAAATGCTGGAACACGGGTGCCTCGGGCTCCCAGACTCCACCGGTTGAAGCAGCAACGTCACTCCATCTGCAAGAGGCAGAGTGATGCAGGGGTTTAGGCACCAGGTCTGGGTATGGGGAGCAGTTTGAAGCAGTTGGCTGAGCAGTGTACTGACATCTTCGGTGTGGAAGAAACAGCCATCGGTCAGAAGGTTGGTGAGGAGGAGAACCAGAGGCTAAAGGGAAAGCTCACCTGGGATGGTCACTCAGGCAGCGTGGCCCAGACCCAGCAAGCTGCCCAAGCCAACATCACCCTCCAAGAGCAGCTTGAGGTCAGCCACAAGGCCAGGGGCTGGGTGTCCGAAGATCATGTCATCTGTGTCCGGCTGCTTCCAGGCTCAGGGATGGCCCCCGCGCCGCCCATCAGCCGCACTCCCAGGTGCCTCCCTCTGCATCTCCACTCGTGGCACCCCTTCCACCCCGACACTGGTAGCCACAGCTTTCATCCCTGCCTCCCCTGCGGCCCCAGCTCCAGTGCCTACTGTGCAGCCTCCACCTCCCATGGAAGATGAGCCAGCCTCCAATAAACTGAAGATAGAGGACAGCCTCATGCCTCAAGGGGAGTTCCTGTGCAGGAACGAGGGTTCCCTGTCTTCCAAAGTACAGGTGCCCAGCCTGCAGGACAAGACGGCGTGGAAGCTGAGTGAGCAGGTGCTGGTCTTCACCCTCCACTCACAGCAGACCAGCTCTCTGCCGTCCAGATAAAGATTCGTGAGGCCACAGGCGTACCTGCAGGGAAGCAAAATCTACAGGGTGAGGGCGTCTGCGTCGAGGATTCCGACTCTGGCTTTCTACACCGTGGTCAGTGGTGCTGTCATCTACCTGACCCTCAAGAAGAGAGGTGGCAGGAAGAAATAGAGGAGAGATCTGCCTTTGGGTCCCTGTTGTTTTTTCTTCTGTCCTCTGTGTCCTGTCCCAGACCCCAGAGACCACCTGGGACTTCAGACTTCGCCTGTGCATTTATTCTCCTCCTAATCAGTTTGGAAATTCCTTGTCCTGCGGAATTTTGCTCTATCCTCCGACACATTGCTAAGAGTAGGAAAACTTTCTGAGTCTCTCTCTGGAATCCCTTTGTGTTAGGGTCCTTTGGGGTCCTTCGTTTCTTCCAGCAGCCCATTGGGAACTGAGAGTGCAAGAAGGGCTTACAGAATAGTTTCACGGAGCCACACTGTGCTTGGCGGATAGACTGAGATTATTATAATTATTTATCATTTTGTGTCTTGCAATAGTATGTCTAATAGACTCTTGGACCATTTATAAGTATATGTATATGTATATATATACATATATATATTTTATAATATGCTTATTCTTATTATCTCTTAAAATACATCCTGTTATTAAAAGATTAGAATTCAGCATACTCTATTTATGAAGCATTTCTCTTTTACTCTCATAATTATTTCACTGTTATTAAATCATTTATAATTTCTATGCTCAATCCAGTACTTTTTTTCTTACATAAGTCTTACCTTGCATTATTAACAGTTCTATCACTTATCTGCCTTAAACGTAATCACTATCCATGTTTGTTGAGTAATTTCTTCTTATTAAGTTATCACTATCAAAAATTTGACTTGCATTTCTGGCTAAGTCAAATTCTAATTTTCAACTAACCTGACTGAACCTACAGGTGCTCTACACCTGGTATAGTTTCTCACTGTAAACACAGGGGATTATTAAATGCAATTTATATTCTCTATGACCAGCTCAGCTTAAGGACACTCTTGAAAATAATGTTTAAATCTATAATGAAATATATTACATGATCATTAATTTTATGTGTTATTTTAAATATATTTAAGTGGTGGTGATAAATTTTTTTTGTGCTCAATTGACTGGAGGGAAGGATCCTCCGATTGTGGGTAAAACATTTTTGGAGAACATCTGTAAGATATTTCCCAACGAGATTAGAATTTGGCTCAGGAAACGGGGCGTGGTGGCTCACGCCTACAATCCCAGCACTGGAGAGGTTGAAGTAGGAAGATCACTGCGAGTTCAAGATCAGCCTAGGCTACAAAGTGAGCTCAAGGCCAGCCCGAACTGCATAGAGAGACCTTGTCTCAAAAAGACAAAAAAAAAAAAAAAGAGAATTTGCATCAGGAGACTGAGTAAGGATCACTCTTCTCGCCTGTGGTGTGGGCATCTTCCAACTCTGATGGCCTGGGTAGAAAAAAAAGACACACGTGGGGGTTCTCTCTTTCCATTTCCTTCTGCCTTAAGAGCTCTTGGTTCCTGGATTTGGAGACTTAACAGTAATCAGCTCTCAGGCCTTTGGCTCAGATTATGCATCACTGCACCGACATTCAGAGCCTTGGGCTTGGGCTCAGTTGTACTCTTGCTCTCCTGGCTCTCTGGCCCGCAGGTGGCACATTAGGGGCTCAGCCTCATTATCATGCTCACCAATTCCCCTAACAAGTCTACATCTGTGCACATCTATGTACACACACTATTCTTGCACTCTCGGGGGAAAACTGATTAATACGTACTGTGTAAATGCTGACAGGAAATAAATAACTACCACCTTTTTGTTTGTGGTTTTGACATGCCCTTCACTAATGTCTTTCATTGAACTTTCTCTTTCTCCACATGTGTTAGGACAGAATTAGACAGAATCCCAGGAAACTGTCATGTGACATCCACATTGTGCTGCTTTTGACAGGAAGACATGCTTTCTTCCAATACCTGTGACAAATTGACTAGAATTTTCTTTTTAAAATTCATTTCAAAATATCCAAACTGAATATTTTTTTTCCAATAATTTGTTTATTTTTCCAATCCCTTTCCTATTTTATAGGATAAAATTATTTACTGGCATAAAATTTATATATGCTCAATAGGTAATCTTAATGATTTGCTACACGTAAATTCTTACATGATCAATTGCTAAAGCTCGTCAGTATGAAGAGTCTGCCTTAGACCAATCTCGGTAACAAGTGCTGCATGTTGACTCCCAATTTTAGTTCATAATCACCTGGCTCCCAGGCAGAAAGGGCTTGGTGGACAGGCCTGGAGGAGAAGACTGCTCACCCTGCTCCAGTCAGGGAGCAGAGCGAAGGGAGGGAGCAAGGGCAAGACTGCACCCTTCCAGGTCACACTCCACGGAACTGTCACTAACCAGGCTGGAACTCCTAACAGCATGCAGCTCCCCAGTGGATGAATGCCCTGGTGAGTGTAACCTTCCCATCGCCATGATACAATCACCTTGCATGACACTCTGGGGGACATTTGAAATCTAAGCCATCACCCTACTCTATGGTGTCTGCATCACTCTTTGATCTTCTTATTGCTAAGTAAACTCACAGAGATTAAGTAGTGGTGTCACACATACCCTCTTCACAGGTAGCGAATATCCTGCACTGTCACAGGGTTGAGCAGGTCAGCCTGAAAAGCTTCACCTAATAGAGGAAGCTCTGCCTCTGACATGCAGCAGCTCTTACTACCCCACACAGTGTAAGAATAAACAATAATCACTATTTTTTTTTCCTGAACATACTCTCTTTGGTATGTAAATAAAACTTACGTTTTTGAAAAAGGCAATTTGGTTGAGTTCCTATTTGTTATGAGGACTGAATACTCATGTGTTCTTCTCTTTGAATGAGTCTATAAATCTCATTTGTATGAAAATATTGTGTGTAATAATCATATTCAAATGTAATTACGTAAAAATAGTTACTGTAGAGCTTTCATTATAAGTTAAATTAACTTTCCAGATAAGCAATTTTTCTAAAGTGGCTCCTTCATAACGAAAAAATAAATCGTTGCGCATCTTTAAATGAACTAATGAGGAAATAATTTTTAAGAGTCATTAAAAGAAAAAATAGGAGAAAGTGAACAGAAAATAATATTTCATGCAGATATTGTGAAAAATGCAACAGCATAGAAAGTTACTTTAATTGCTTTAATAAATTATAAATTAATTCCTATGGGATTTTAAAATTTTATTGAAATTTAAAGTCAAATTTTTGTGCATTCATTTAATATTTTTGCTAGGGAAGGAAATGGGTGAGAACAGTTACCCTTTGTAATAAAGAGATGTATGCTAAGCTTTGGGATATGTAACCTATAAAAGTGAAAAACAGCTGTGAGTATTTGAGTAATGTGTATAACCAGAAAGCGATTTTTGAACAAAAAGCGTGGTCCGTACGATGAAAGACACAAACCATCGCGGTGAAGAATCTGTAAATGCTGAAGGGCTCCATTTCAGTTATTAGGGTATTGGGCTAAATGAAAGCCTCCCCAAGTTGTTATTTCTTAAAATTTATAAGCATATCACTTAAAATTCTCAAGTGCATGCCTACCACTGAAATTCATTTTGACATCAGAATTCTCTATACATTTTTCTACTAATTTGGATGGTTGCTGATTTGGGTCAATTTTCCTACTTTCTCTTAAAAGTGCCTCTTGGGCCAGCATAGAATAACTCATTCCCATGAGAAAGCCACAAGATATTTTTCTAAGATTTTTTTTTCTATTAGCTTTAATGTTTCATCTTAAAGAAACTTTAAACTTCTATAGCAGCGTTTCCTTCTTCTGTGTCCTATTTAATTTAATTATAGATGTAAACTGAGTTTTTTTTCTATATTCTGAGTCACTTAAAAATACTAATCTATTTGGGAAAAATCCCCTGCTAATTGAATTGTGAAGTCACTTCTGTTAAATGCATGTGTTTACTTCTAAACATCTTATTTTCCCCTATTGTTATTTTTTATTTTCTGCTAAACAGTTGTATTTTCATCCATGACCCAATTTTCTTAATTGATTCTTCATTTTCATTTGTAACATAATCAGCTGAAGCTTTTTACATTTTTATATATGTTTTTAGCAAAAGCTTTCAACTTCCTTGAGTTTGAATTGTTTTTAATTTATAAATTTAATTTATAGATAAACTTACATTTAATTTATAGGTAAATTAATTTATGGGTAAATATTTAATCAGTGTTGCTGCCATTAAAAGGTGGTTTTTGTTCTTTTTTGTCATTTTTTCTATTGTAGCAAAATAATTTTTATTTTTATTTTTTGATATTTTCACTAGTTCTTAGCTCTGATTCTGTTTGATTTTGGTCATTTTATCTGAAGCATATTTTTAATCTGCTTTCTTCAAATTCTAGAATATCTGATTAACTTTTATGTTTGAAAATACCATTGTATATGTTTCAACTATTTGACCATTATCTAATTTTCTAATTAAAATTTCTAATACTTTGTTTTAAATTTAGAATGTCTTTCTTTTTACAGTTTCTCTTTACATTATTTTTTCCTTATTATCTAAGACACATATTTATATAATTTAATATTATAAAAAGTTTTGAGAGAACATGGAATTTGATAGTCAACCAAAATTACTATTTATATGCAGTGAAATAAGCATCTACTGGATCCAAGTCTGCTGGAAATTGTATCACCTATATTAGAATTATTTTAACAGAACACAACCCTGCCTTTCCCTCTCCACCTAAAATACACGTAGTAAATAATTACTGATGGTGCAGTTCAGCAGACCAGCTATGTAGTAAGATTTTGCAATTAGCTTTACACTGTAAATCACCTTCGCCTTGTATTCATTGGGGTTTGTTCTGCTTTTAACTTTTAGTTTAAGCTTACAACTTAGGTATACACGTGCTCACACTCATTACAGGGAATCCGTACAGAATATGACACAATTCCTGAGTATTTGTTTCCCCTCCTTTCTAACCCCATCCCCACCCCATTTACAAAAATCTGTTTTATTTTCTCATTTTCTCATTTTTCCCTTTTTTCTTTTCCCCCTTTCCCATCTCTACTTTCCTCTTCCTTTTGAACACTTCCTATTTTACAATACCTATTGTATATTTTTCTTATTATTTACACTTTCAGTTTTTCCTACCAGAGAGACTGTGTGATATTTACATGTGTGCTTGATTTAACTCATGTATGGTTATGATCTCAAAGTCCATCTGTTTAGCTATAAATGTCTCAATTTTATCTTTCTTTAGGGCCGAGTAACACTCCCTCATAAAATGAAAAGACATCACATCCTTTTTAACCATTCATTGGTTGATGGGAATTTGGGCTGTTTCAAAATTTAGTTATTACAAACTGCGACACTATAAACACCAGAGCACAAATATCGCTGTGGTATGATGCATTTAATTCTTCCAGGAAGATACCCAGAAGGGGAATCTTTGTGTCAAATGTAACCTGTAATGCTGGTGTTTTGAGGAAGCTTCACACTGATTTCCACATTGGTTGTAGCAGTCTATACCACCAACAGTAGAGAAGGTTTCTTTTTCCCCACAGCCCCCCCAGCATTTGTTATTTGTTGATTTCTTGATAATAGCCATTTTTTTTCTGAAGTGAGAAGGAATCTCAACATTGTTTTAATTGGCATCTTTCAAATGACCTGTGATGTTGAACATTTTTTTAAGGTGTTTATTTGCAATTTGTACTTCTTTTGAGAAGTGTCTGTTCCTCTCAAATGCCCATTTTTGGATTGAGTCTTTGAATGTGGAGGTTCTGATATTTTTCAGTTCTTCATATAGTAGTTCCTTGAAGAACAGCTGGCATAATGTTTTACCACTCTGAGGATTGTCTTTTCACTTTGTTGATGATTTCTGTGTTCTTACACACATCTAATGTACAGCTCTGTAGCATATTGCTTGCCTGTAAGCCATGTGGTAATACAGCAGTGCTTATATATGGAATAAATTTTGCTTCTGTGTGTTATATGCCGGCTAAATTTTTGTGAGCTATTTGATGCTTTCTGTTGAACTCTTAAATTATAAGACCATAATCAACATTGACCCTTAAATCAGTTTGGAGATTAATATATGAAGAGTTTTGCTATACTTAGTTATTCTCAGCATGGTTTTTAGATTGATTTTAAAAAACAATGTTCAGTACACCCAGTAATATTTGTTCTTTGCAACAAGCACTTTTAAATTTGTCTCTGTGATGTGTTTCATCTTTGTCTACTAAAGGTTGTGGGGGACATGGAAAGCCTTGATTGCTTTCCAATCTTTTTCAACAGATTTCCTGCTGTGCCTGTTTCTTTGCTCTGAGGCACTTTTCTTGCATTCACATTTGGGGCATTACATTTTTATGTTCTCTTAGTTTTAGCATTTGCTGCGCCTGCTGATTTTTGTGTCTCTATTTGTGTGTGCATATTCAATACTTGATTTGAATATTTTTCCCTTCTTCAGTGTATTGGCAGTTTACACACCCCTTTCCTTTGATGGTTGCTATCTCACTTTGGATTCTGACAGCTGGGGTTGTGCCTTTAGGTTACAAGCCCTGGCCAACAGCGGGGTCTCTCCTGGGTACCTTCCCTCTTTGTGATTTCCTGTATGGTTTACATTCTACTTGGTGGCTGTAGAGCTCTGCCTCCTGTTTGTTTATTTTCAGGCTCATTGGATTTTTTTCAAAAAATATGATTTTTTAATGGGAATTTATAAGGGTTTTTTGTTGTTGTTATTGTCAAAGTACCTGCAGACAGTTGTGTCATAATTTCTGATGTTCTTATGAGCCTGATGCAGCTGAGTCAAAACATTGATTTTCGAATGTGAGCTGTGTATTGTTTCTCATAACATTTGTCCTTTGTAGATAAATATTATTATACAGATAATGCCACAGTATACTAAAATGACTCTAGTGAAAAATCAGTATAGGAAACAAAAGATAAAAGAAAATGTATGGAAAACTATTATTGCACAAATGATAATTATGAAAATGTGAATATTAGGTCTCATAAAAATTTTACCCTTTAAATTGTTTATGAAACTTCTGTGATAAAACAGTTTTCACACATTGACATTATTGGGTTAAATGCTGATCACAGCCATCTTGACTTAGCTAAGAATCTCTAGATATAGTAGGAGTCAACAGATATTTTCACTTAATAGTGGCCAGCAATGGCATGGATAAAATTAGCCAAAGTAGATAAAAAACAAAAAGAGGGTAAAGGAGGAGCCATGGAATCTTCCTTCTATGCTTGAGGAATAGAACCATGAAAAGAGAGAAGAAATGAGTAATGAGGCCAGAGATCAGCCAGGAAAGAATGATTTCTTGAAAAATATACAATAAATACAGCCTTTTCTACGATGATGGTGCAATCAGCTGTATCAAAAGCTAGTGAGTGGTTAAGAAAAGTGAAAATGTGGATTTTCAGGATCAGATGCAGATATTTAAATCTATGAGATGAGAGGACTTAGGGATGATGTCTCTGGTGATTTTGAAGGCAGTGGCATCCCACAGGTGTGTGTAGAGAAGAAGCATGCTTCCAGTGATTTTAAGAGAAGGGAAAGGAAAGCATAAGAGCAAAAATATAAACACTTTCCCTAAGCATCTGTGGTTAAAAGGGTGAGGGACATAAAGTAATATAATAGGTTATGTGGGGAGGGAAAGAAAAGGTTTACAATACTTGCTTGTGATTATAGAAATGAAAGCATGTTTTGTGCCAATATAACAGAGTCAGGATATCACTGTTATCCTGTAGATATGCTCATTACCCTGAATTCACTATTATTCATTGTATAAGTGCTCTGAGATATCACACTGTATTTAATAAATATGCACAGTAAATATTAAACTTCAAAGATTTGTTAAAGAATATAGACACACACATCATTATAAAAGTTCTATGAGCATGAGATATCACATAGTATCCCATAATGTTGTATGGCAAATGTGTCATTTAAAAATTTGGAAAAGCAAGTTTACGCATTTACACACATATTCTACCACACATATAATCCCTTTGTGAAAATCTTCAGAGTCATAGAGAAGATCTGTGTTCAGAAAATAAAATTGAATATAAATATATTATTAAAATATGATTCAGATTGAAGACAGGAGAGGGAATTGGAACAAAATAAGAATCAAAATATATCTTGTACAGGACAAACTCCCTGTGATGAACAGAATCATTATGTATATCTAAAGGGTACCAATAAACTTAACTTTAAAAACTGTGATCCAATAGAGATGGGGTCATGAGTGACCAAGAGTTTAAAAATCCTCTAACAGTATATTCTCAGTGCAGGAGAATGATATTAGTTATAATATAAACTTCATGGGATGTATATATATATATATATATATATATATATATGTATCTGAAATTCAAATTTAGCTGTCTGTTTCTGTCATATATTGTTATTTTTGACTAATTTTTTCTATTTGTGATATTTCTGCTGTGAAGGGGTCAAAGACTGGGGAGATGGAATATTTGATATATGACATGAAACTTAAGAATCAGTAGTTTTTGCCTCACCTGAGACACTGGAGCAGCTATAGTTACTTATATTTAAGCTAACTGATCATTACTACAATATGGAAAATGGAAGGAAAAGATCAAAGACTTCAAGTAATATTTGAAGGATCATTACTATCTTTAGGTCACTAAAAATTAAGACCAAGGTAAAGACATCAGTTAATAGAGAAGGAATTTTTGCACTATGATATTGAGCTTTAGAGAAAAAGGCAAATGGACTGTGAGACTAAAATAAAACTGTGTTGAAGTTGGAAAGAAAAGGGGTTGAAATGAAAAAATGGTGAATGTATTAGTTTCCATTATTGGAACCTACTGCCTGGAGTACACAATTTAGAGCGGGAAGGATTTATTTTGGCTTCTGTCTCAGCGGTTTCAGTTCATAGTTAGGTGGCTTCAAGACAGAGACATCATGGCAGAGATTTCACCATATGGCAGCCAGAAGCCAAGAGATAAAAGAAGAGGTGAGAGAGAGAGAGAGAGAGAGAGAGAGAGAGAGAGAGAGGATAGGATACACATTCCACCTCTGCCAACCAACCCCACTTACTAACAACACACAGCTATAAATTCATCAATGAATTACTTAATGAAGTTACTGTCTGTCTTAGTTACTTTTCTTTTATTGCTGAGACTCAAGGTTAAAAGAAGACAGATTCTATAGAAATGCAGTCCATAATTGGCTGGCTCCAATGCAGGTTGACACATGGCAAAGTGTCATCAGGTCATGGCAGCGAAACACAGCAAAAGCAAGGAGAGAGACAGCAGGGAAAAGCCTCTTTCTGCCCCTTGCATTGTATGAAAGCTTCCCATCCTAGGGCAGGTGTAATGCTCACACCCTGAATTGCAGCACTGGACCCTGAATCAATCACAAAGTCTAGACTCTGCTGTTTCCAAGAAAAGCCCATCCCCCACGATTGCAGGAGGATTTGGAGGGATATCAAGACACCAACAATACCACTGTCCCCAAAATCTAATCATCTTTTCCAAAGCTCCCCTCTGAACTGTTCAGCATTTTGAGGTACATCTCTTCCCAAATCATAGCAGTAAAACATAAGATTAATCAATCCTAAATAATGATTCCCAGTGTTCTGTGATCTGTGTAGGAAGAGGCTGTCAGACTGCCTAGCACTGCTATGAGTGGGTGTTTTCTCAAACATGTAATTCCTTACTTGTAAAACATTAATAGTCCTAAAATGCACAATTATAAACAAGGCAAAGAGAAGGGGATTTGATTACATGTGGCTTTTGCTATTTTAATCATCTGATTATTTTAGTCTGATAAGTGATATATTTAATAATTTTAAAAGTACTTTTAAGAGTAAAATGTATGAAAAAATGCAATGTCAGTCTACATAGAAGCATCATAAATATTTATAGAATAGTCTATTTCATGGTTACAATATGGATCATAAGAAACTGTAATACATGCATGCATTTTTTGTGTGTGTATGTGTGTGTGTGTGTGCGTGTGTGTGTAGTTTCATGGTGATTACAATTTCCAAGGGAAGGAAGAAATTGTAAAAACTAAATGCAATACACAGCCGTCTCCTGGATTTAGAGTGATATTTGTACATATATGTGCTCTCTCTCTCTCTCTCATCACTCCTTTTTGCCTCTTTTTCTTTCCAAAGACTGAAGCATATAAGAAATATAGGAGATACTAATAATGTATTGTGATAAATCAAAAATATATTGTAAAGATCAGAAAATGTAACCAATGTGTCTGATTAGGTGGCAAGGCAGGCTGATGTTCCTAAGACTGTCTTTACAATGCCACAAGCATAATGCCAAATTGAACACTTACTAGTTTTGAACCCTGAGGCAACAGTGTTGTCACACTGTTCTAAAGTTAAAGGCCTCCTGATATTGGATTAACACACAGTATTAATACACCTTTCCAATTTTTCCTCAGTAGCAATGTTCACAAAATTTTCCCAGTCTTGACATTATAAATAGCAATAGACTTCTTAGTCTTTTTTATAATCAGAGATGATATCAAACATATAAGAAGTGAATATGGGATATATAGTGGTGTAAATATAGTACAGAATTTATGTACCTGAATTCTTTCTAGAAAAATAACTATGTTTTATAAAGAGGTGAAATTGTGTCTTAGAAACACTGACTTAGTCACCACAGTAAGAGAAAGAAGTTACTAGAAAAAAAAAGAAGTTATTAGACTACATGATGCTGAAGTGTAAGTATCGCTCATGTTAGAAAGTCAATTATAAGTTATTTGTTGTAAACAATAACAAAAGAGCACTAAAATTTGACTGGATTTTAACTGAGTTTGTCTTCTAATTAGCAATGTAATTTGGGAAGAGGCATTTATCTCCTCCACTTGCATGTGATCTGACATTAGAAATGATTTGAAGGGCTAAGACTCATTTTTAATTTTAAAGGGCTTACCTTATAAAAAAATATTTACTTAAAAAGATTGTTCTGGCTTCCATTCTTAGCTTAAGATGAGACTAGCTTAAAAGACATAACTCTCACCCTTATAAGTAAAATCTGAACAAATGAAAATTTAATGACTTTTATTGAACTCATCAAAGAGCTGAGTTTTAGGGCAAATAATTTCACAGGTGTCTGAGACATGGGCAAAGACAGAGTATCACAGCCAAGATCTGCTTACCTGGAACAGAAAGCACTTAAATCATAAACTAATTGGAAAAATAACGGTATTTCTAACAGTCCACTGAAGGCAAAATACAGTGAATTTTGTGAAGACACAATATTTGGGACTCCCAATCTTGTGAGGTACCTGCACATTGGTGAGTTTTATGTGAACAAGCCAAAGCAAATCTCACAATGGAAAACCCCAAAAAGATTCGTTCCTAGTTCTGGCAATAGGCAAGGGAAAAGTAAACACCGCAATATAACCTGACTGTGTTTCTCATAGGAGAGCCTTCTGCACGTGGGAAAAATGGAGAAAAGGGTTCCAGGTTTCACTCATCTGCCTCTCCCACCTGGGGAAGAGTGTGCATCTCAGATTGGCCACATCTGGGCTTCCTGGAGCTCTGGAGCTACTGAAGTAGAGAACTATGGTGCTAAGCACTGGTGAACTTTAGACTACAGAGGTTCAAGCCAAAGAGAGCACTTCACTGGGTAATTAGCCAATTCTCCACTCTCCCACATCTCACTACTATACGAACAAGGCTTCAGCATACAGTGGATTGTAGACCAAAGAGCTTCAGAACAGACTTTAAGTGAAGAACAAAACCCAAGCAGGTTTCAGATCAATGTGGAGGGAAGAGTAAGGACAGAAAGAAAACTTGGTGCCTCTTTCCATAACAATTAAAACAAACATTAAATATGGGTCAGCTGCTAGTTGCATTAACACAGAATATCACACAGAAGGCTCATGTAACTCAGTCCCTGTTACCTAGTACATTAAATCCAGGATTCCATGAAAAATAAATTGTAAGGAATGTTAAGAAGAAAAGAAAAAGCAGTCTAAAGAAAACAAAACAATTGCAAGCACCAGCCAAAGATATGACAAACTTTTTAATTACTAGAAATAAAATTTAAAATGGCTACAATTAATATGTTAGAATTTTAATGAAAATTAGTTAATCCATAAGAACCAATGTGTAATATGAACAGAGAGAAGAAAACTCTCAGAAATTGATAAAATAAAATGTTAGGACTACAAAAGGTTGTAAGAGAAATGACAGTGCCTCAAATAAGACCATCACAAGACTGGTCATTAAGGAAAAAATAACATCTTAAAAACGAATCAAGAAACCATCCTAATGTGAAACCCAAAGAAAAACACAGAACATCAAATAATTACAAAAATTGCATTATACATACATTGAGATGTAAAAGAGGAAAAAAGTGATAAAATAGGAGAGATTTTTGAAGCAATAAAGGATTAAAAACTTCAAAATGTAAAATTAACATGAAAATACATATCCAAGAAATTCATATAGCACCAAGCTGAATAAATAAAGCAGAATCAAACAAATTCATTTTAATTAGTCAAGATTACCTAGAGAAATAGTAACAATTCCCGTTCCTAGAACAGGCAAGAAGTCCAAGTGATGTTTGCATATCTGATATCCCATAACTAAAATATTAAATCTATATTAAAGCAGTTAAAACTGATACCAATTCAGCATATCTGCATTACATTATAAAACAGCAATATTTGCTTAAGGCATATATTTTGGTCAATGACAGATGATGTGTACAGCAATCGTCCCATGAGATTATAATGGGGTTACAAATTCTCTTCACCTGCTAATATCACAGCACTTTACAGGCCTTTCACACATCTGTGATGATGCAGATATAGGTAAAGCCGCTGTCCTGCTAGTTTTATAAAATTATAGCAAATTCAATCGTGTCCAATAATCATGTTAGTTCTTGACAAAATGCTGTAAAACTATGTCATTGGTTTACAACTATAATGCACTATACAATTTGTCATTATTTTAGACTGTACATCCACTACTTATGAAAAAATACAGTTCAGTGTGAAACAACCTGAGGCATGTCCTTCAGAAGGTATTCTAGAAGAAGACATTTTTTTCATGGTAAATGACAGCTTCAGGCATATTATGCCTTGAGAACCTTCTAGTTTGACAAGTTGGAAAACAATGAAATTAATGATCCTCATCCTGTGTAGGTCTACACTGATGTATGTGTTTGACCCTTCTTTTTAAACAAAGTTTTGAAAGTCAAAAAGAATTAAGATACTAAAAATCGTGTAGGGATACAAAGAAAACATTTTTCTAAAACTGCTTTTTGCATAGATCTTAAATGAAGTGTCACTAGAAAAGAATAAAAGGTTTAGAAAATGAAAAGTGTATGAAATCAAAAAGTTGCAGTAAGGTAAAGTTATTGAATAAAGTTTTCATATGAGTTTAATGTGGCCTTGAGTAACTGTGTTAATAGTGTGGGGAGCAGCAGTCAGTACTGACCTCAGCCCTCACCTTCACTCAGCAGACATTCAGTCATTCACTGGCTCTGACCTATGTACCTATGTCCAGTCTTTTTTTTTTCAGAGGTGGAATTCAGGACCTTGTACTTTCCAGGCAAGCCCTTGTGCCACTGAGCTAAGTCCCCAGCCCTTAAAGTCCAGTCTTAAAAGATACATTCATGATAACTGGCCTAACTGGTTGTACTTCTTCTATCTTTGATATGCTATTTTCACTGTATCCTTTTCTTGTTTGGGTATGTTTGAATGCACAAGTGCTTAACTAATGTATTTAGTAAAGAAATGTCCTATATAGGTTTCTAGCTAGTAGTACTAGCAACTTTCTGTGTATAAGGTAACTTCAGAGAGTACTAGGTAAGTCATCTGGGTTTGTGTACCCACACTTTGTAATGTTTGCACCATGACAGGATCACCTAACAACGCACTCCTCAAAATATGTTCTCTCCATTAAGTAATGCATGCAAATATATTCTTAACTAAACTCACATGTAATACTCACAGTAACCATCACTCAGATTCTGTAATTAGCTGGCATTGACAATAACTCATTTCCCCTTCCCTTTCTGTATGGTGCTTTAGAAGCTCCTCAGTTACAGTGTGTCTTGATCTGGCAGGGTGACACAAGACCTCATTCCCTGAGAATCTGGGCCTTTGGTTGTTCACCCTTGATTGGGTTGTAGTTTCAACTGACCTGAATGAGAAGTCATGATGATGCTAAGTGATGGTAGAGAACATTGTTTCTGTTCCAAACATACTGTTTACAAATGAACTGTGGAGAAGTATTCAAAATTCTCGTTAATAGAGTTAAAAACTTCAGCTGACACTGCAACTCACTTTGCTTTCTGAGGCTTCACAGTGGTCATGTTAAGATCCAGCGCAGTGGAACCACTCTTGTGTCTTCTAGTGGAAACACTTCTTCCTCTTGAATTAAGGAGTCACCCTAAGCCAAGAGAACATGTAGCCATTAGAATGGGTATCTGAGACCTGACAAATAAGTGTATGGAAAAGGCTTAAATAAAATGAGACAAGTGGCTTGATTTTAGGGCTCCAAGAGTATCAAAACCCTTTAGCACAGTTCAAGATTCTGAGGGCTGAGACTAAGAGCTTCTCTGGGCAGCCCATATTTATTAGGTTATCAAACAAAGAGAGGGGATATTGAGGAAAGTTCAGGAACTGAGCAGGACCTTGGGGGTCACTTCACAGATTTCTCCAAGTAGTACATTATGGCAATTTAGAACTATCTTATCTCCATGATGACATTTATGGTAGGAGTGAGACAGAAGGAGTGAGATGCCTGCCACTGCAGTCTGTATCTACTTAAATGGGATTGGAGCCAAGCATCTGCAGCTGTGGCCTTATCTTGCCCTTTGAGGCATCTCTGGCCTCACAGGCCACTACAAGTCTCAGCCAGGACCAGTGATTCATAGAGGTTCACTTACTATGAATTCACTGCCCATCTCCAGACAAGGGGTGTAAGCCTAGGACAGACTCACAGATAATCATAGAAAGTCAATTAGTTAATGTTAAACCCTGCTCAGAGAGGCTTTGTAATGGTCTCCATCAAACAGGGAACAAAAAATTAGCCAGCTTATACATACAAATAACACAATTCCTGAACTCATGAATCCTGCATAATTGAGAATTTATTGAACAATGATTTAGTGCGCTAGAAATTCTCACCATCTGTGGTATTGTAACTCAACTTTTCCAAGTCCTTCAGTCTTTCTATCAAATTATCTACTTCAGGATTTGAGAGACTGTGTTAAGGCCACTGAATTCCATGACCATGGGCCAATCTTCACACTCATTTCCTGAGTTCCTGGATCAGAAGAAATTATGCATGAAGTGTCAGCACAGTGTCAGGATTTTCTAACTCCAATAAGATTGGCAGAAGTATTGCAGGAAAGAACACTCATTTTTAGAGAGTAAGTGTCTATTTTAATAAAGAGAAAAGACTGTCTTTTCTGTGATGGAAGTGGACCAATGTAATTACTAATAACCAAATGGCTGGCTGATTATCTCAGGAAATTGTGCTAGATTGAGGGTTCAATATTGATCTCTTTCTCTGGCATATTGTTTACTTAGCAATAGTCACAATCATTTAAACCTTAGTACAAAAGAGTAGAGGTTGCTGATCCCATGAAAAAACTCCATCCCTGTCACTACAGCTATATTGTTCATCAGCCTACTAGGTAATAATAAAGCTGTCTAAGATAAAGTTCATTTATACCTATAGATGGTACAGATCTTATCACTTGATTACTATTCTGTTTTTTCTGCTATTGCCACACTTTGGTAAGCTTTCCACTCTTCTGAGGCAGAAAAGTTTTGAGTTTCCTTCTGTTAGACAGATTTGTCCCCACAGCTTTTCCCTTCATTTCCTTGCTGCTAGTTTTCCAATCATGCTCTTTCCAATTCACCCACCATGCAGCAGAACCATTAGAAACAGGACTATTACAGGGTCATGCATCTGGCCATATTCCTCTTAAGCACAGAGCACAATCTGAAGCCGAATAAGAAGTTCTGCTCACCTGGAAGATTTTCCATCTGAACTGTCTTTCATAGATACCCCATAAAAGGACTGAACTGCAAAGATGTCCAGATTCTAGGGGTATCCAAATACAGGACAGTTACTTGAAAGCGAGTCTTGAGTCTTCTTTTCTTCTGTCAATCATGTGTAGGTTGGATTTTGATGCTCTCCCCAAGGACCAAGTGCTAAAAAATGTTTTCTACCATTTGGTTTGTTGAGAGGTGCTGGAAATCTCTAGAAAGTGGCTCCTAGTGGAAGGTCTTAGGTAATTGGAGGCACGTCTTTAAAATGGGCGATGGAGCTCTGGTTTCTATCTCTCCTTTTCACTTTCACAGTGATTTGGCTCCATCATGTACGTCTTACCTTGATTCACAGCCTTCTCAGGCAAAGGGTTATCACTCAAAACAGTTTTCTTAGTTGTTCATGGCAGATATCATGGTTTTGGTAAAGATCTGCACTATGGTTCACTAATGTGGGCTTGACAAAGCCCCCGAGTACTATTTCTGTCCACATTGACACTTCACAATTATGAGAGCTATTTGTGATCATATGGTTCACATGGCAAAGTGGCTTATTTAGCAATCTGGGCTGGTTGGAGAGCATCATTCTGCCCTGGGAGCCACACTTTAGTTAGTTTTCCAGTGTTTGACATGAGAAACAAACCAAAATGAAGAATGCGTTGCCTCTAATATGAGGGAAAATATCTCAAGAGCTGATGTACGTCTTACTAGTCATAGCAGCTGTCAGATTATTTGAAATGGTCTGAAACAATAGAACCCCTCAAAATTGCAGCAAGAGAACTTCCTGGATTTTAATGAGATTATTGTCCACACTCAGACACATAAATGTATTTCTGCTAAGGCTTCAGTAGTTGCTGCTTCTTAGTTGGTCAAATTAGTCTAATGTCACAAATTTAATAAATTTAAATTGTTAAAGTAAAAGATAATCAAGATCAAATTGACTGAAATTATAAGGCACTGCAAGAGACTTAATATGCACTTGATATAGGACAATGAATCACAAAGGTTATTAAGAGCAAAACTATCTATCATAAATCAAGGCAATTAAATATAAACATAAATAAAAACTAGGAGAATTAACGTCTAGCCTGACCTTATTAGTAAAAATACTAAATAAATTTATTTAGCCATGAAGTAAATAATCTTGAAGTAAACATAAATATACATGACAAAACAGAGCACTGGTGAAAATAAATAGATATGACATAGAAATGAAACTCTAAGTGAATAAATTCAGTTGAAGTAAAGAAATGACAGTGATGGATAACTTTTTCCCATAGGAATAAATAAAAAGAACCAGAAGTAACATTTAACAAACAAATAGTATAAATTTATGCCTTCTTTTCATTTTCCACCTTCTTTGAATGATACAGGATAAAACAGGACCAGTAGTAATCACTAAAAGAGTATTTTTTCCAGCATAAACAAGACCCTAGGTATGATTCCCAGCACCAAAAAATGAAACAATACCAAACAGGCATAATATAATGATGGTAATGATATATGTTTGCCTCTGTAATGCATATAGATGTGATATGTGTAACCATCGCAGTACAAAAAGAAGTAGAGTGACTAGAGCTATAGGAGAATAACTTTCCTATGTAATTTAACTGAAATTGGAATAAATATGGGTTCATTTCTTAAAAAGTTCAAAAGTACAACATAAAAGAGAGAAACTAGCAAGAGGTCACATTATTATAAAAACATTACACTAGACAATTTTAACTTAATGAAAAGAAAGCATTAATTAAGCAACAATAGAACCTAAAAATGAGAAATACAGAAAAGATAATGTAGATTGGCTCATTTACACCCATCCTATCAATAATCACATTACAAATGAATAAACAATCTAATGAACAGTAGAAATTTATTTAAATAATAAAAAAGAAAGACAACTATATACTCTTTGTTTTTATTGTTTTTTCAATTATAATTGCTTATTGGTAAAATTAGACATATACCATGATCACATTCATAATAGGGAATTTTCACCTGCACATGATTATATAGATTCCTTTTCCCCTACTCCCTCTCCCTCCCTTCAAGCCCACTTCTCTCTATTTATTAGAGTTTTGTTTCATTTTATCCCCCTTTTCTCATTTGTTTCTTACCACTTCCTTCTTTCGCCCTTTTCCTTGCCTAGCTGTTCATGGCATTCGAATATTTGCTTCCTATTTCCCAATATCTATTATATATTTTGCTCCTTATTTACACTTCCAGTTTCTCACAACAGAGAAATAATGTGATCCTTCATCATATATTCCCCATTTATTTCACTTAGGAGCATTGTCTGATGGTGCATCCATTACCTAGAAATGTCTCAAGTTTATCCTTCTTTATGACTGAGTAGCATTCCACTCTGTTACAAAAAACAAACAAAAAAATCCTTCTTTATCCATTCATTGGATGATGGGAATTAGGGCAGTTTCCAAGATTCAGCTATTATAAACTGTGTAGCTATAAGCATGGGTGCACATATATTGCTGTAGATTGATGCTTTTAATTCTTTTGGGGAGACATCAAGTAGAGAAACAGCTGGATAAAGAGGAACTTCTATTTTTAGTGTTTTCAGAAACCTCCACAGTTTTCCACAGTGGTTGCACCAGTCTACACTCCCACCAAAAGCGGAGAAGGGTTTATTTTCCTGATAGCCCTACCAATGTTTTTGGCTTATTTCCTTATAACAGCCATTCTTTCTAGAATGAATTGAAATGCAGCATCATTTTAATGTACATCTCTTTAATGACCAGTGATGTTGAACATTTTTTCACATGTTTATTTGCCATTTGTACTTCTTCATCAGAGAAGTGCATATTCATCTCAGATGCCCATTTTTAAATTGTTTCTTTAAATTTAGGAGGTCTGTTCTTTTTCAGTCCTTTTTAAATAAAGACATATTAAATGTGCAATTTGATTCAAAGTAAAAGATATATATCAAACAATTACAATAAAATGGAGATAGCATGAAATTATCAGACATAAACAAAAGAGGTCCTTTGAAATGATAAAAGGTGTGTCTCTATATTGGATACTTAAAAAACTTTATTCAATGTAGGGTGAAATCTGTATAGAACAACAAAAAAAGAGTAAGATGGGTGTGGTGGCTCATGCCTGTAATCCCAGCACTTTGGGAGGTTGAAGCAGGAGTATCGTTGCAAGTTCGAGACCAGCCTGGGCTACCAAGTGAGCTCAAGGCCAGCCTGAACTGCATAGAGAGACTCTGACTCAAAAAGACAAAAAGACAGAAAGACAAGAAAGAAAGAAAGAAAGAAAGAAAGAAAGAAAGAAAGAAAGAAAGAAAGAAAGAAAAAATAAAAGAATAAGTAAAAAATACATAACCAGGGTGCAGCTTCGGCCTAATGGACAGGTACAGAAGTCTCTGCCCATGAAAATCAGAACCGTTTTCTCAAATTCACATGCATCATTCCCAAGAATGTGTCATTTATTAGGCCATAGAAAAATCTTATTAAGTTTGAAGGAATTAGAACTCTACAAATATAGTCTATGCATGTGTTGTAATAAATTAGAAATTAATAGCACAGAGAATTAGAAAATCCACAGATAGATGGCAATTAAAATGCATAGGTACTTTGAGTGGTTTCGCCCACCTGTATTCCCACCACCTCCAAGGGTGAAGCAGGAGGACTGCTGAGAGTTAAAGGACAGTCTGGGGTACATGGTTAGTTCAAAGCAAGCCTGAACTACATAGTATGAACCTGCCTCAAACATACATACATACATACATACATACATACATACATACATATCTCATACTCCTGAATCACTATGGAATCAAAAAGGAATGCACATAAGAACATGGAAATCCTTTGTAATGAGTTAAAATAACTTCATAACCTACCAAAGTCATGTCGTAGACCTAAAGTATAGCTTAGAAAAACAAATTAGTGGTCAAAGTCTAAGCTAAATAACCCTAAAGAAGAAAGAAATTCTTTACATGGACAACATATATAAATCTTCCTACTACACACTGGGGAAAACAATGATCAAATCACACCCAGTGTAACTAGACAAAAACAACCACAGTAAAAATTGATATAGTAGATATCATTGGAATATACCAAATTCAAATTTAGATCTGGAAGAAAAATCAACGAAATTTGCAAAATAGTAAATTGACCCAGAAAAAAATTTGTACCTCAATGTAGCAAAATCAAGAAAGAAAGAAAATATGCTACTACTGATTTTACATGAAAAAAAAGAAGGATAAAGGAATGCTGTGAAAAACTGCATGCAGAAAAACTGTAAATCTTCGATCAAATGAACAAATTCCATGAAAGGAACTGCATTTGTCACTTTCCAGTTACTTGAGCAAGACACTTGACACATGCAACATCAAGAAATAGAGATTTATTTGGCTTATAGGTCTCAAGATAGGCTGGATTCAAGACAGAAAACTCATGTTATAAGAGCCTAGTAGAAGGGCTGGGAATTTAGCTCAGCAGCATAAGTGCCTGCCTGGCAAGGGTGAGGTCATTAGTTCAATCCCCGGTTCCACAAAAAACAAACAACAACAACAACAACAACAAAAAAGGCAGAAAAAGACAGCTGCTCCTTCAGTGGTTGGGAATAGAGAGAGAAAGGAGAAGCCAGAAGTTAAAGTCCACCCTTCTGGGTTGTGCATCAAGTCACCTGCCTTAAACCAGACCTTGCTCCCTTAAAATAATGAATCCAATGTTAAACATAGCAGCCTTATCATACAACCACCTTCTAGACAAATGAAACGTCTGGGATCAAACTTCTTATCTAAACTCTAATATTCTGGTTTTGGCTATGAAAAGGATCATCAAGTCCGACTCATGATACAAAATGTATTTAGTCCATCTCTAGGAATCACTAAATCATTGGCCCTTCTGAGATTGCTCAAAAGACAAAGTCCAAATTACCTTTTGAGGCTCCAGGCAAACTCTTTCCTTGGAGTTCCTATATAAAATAAAAAAGAAAGTTAAATACTTTCAACATGCGATGGCAGAGGATGAAACTGTCATTACAAAAAGGAGAAAAGAGGGCAATAAAAAGCACTGAGACCAAAGACAGACTAGCCAGCACACAACTGGATAACTGTTAAATCTTGCTCAGGATCTGAGGCAATCTGTGAGAAGGTGCGAGCTCCATATGGCTTGGGGACATCCACGTCTATGGCGTTGCTGTTTGCGGTTTACATGGCCTCTCTTAGACCAACTCCACTCACTACCTGTGAGTTTTCTCAGCAGACATTTGATATTCCTGGCATCTCCAATCTGCAGGGGTCCCAACTATACTTTGGCTTCATACACAGACTTTCTGCCTGGTCTCCCAGACCTTCCTCTGAAATTGCAGTGAAAACCTCCCTAACCCAATAAAACTTACACTCTATGCTTGAAAGACCAGCAAGATATGGATGATATCAAGGTCAACTCACAAGCTCAAGCAATTGCAGCTATCTTGGGCCATGGCTGTAGTGTCCTGTGAATGCCTGGATATCTGGATGAAACAAATCTGAAGAAATCAATTTCCTAGATAGTTTTTCTTCAGCAGAGGCATGAGAATGACTCATTTCAAAACAAACAAACAATGCTTACCCTTTTGCCACTTTGTGGACCTTGTGATGAGTGAGGTCTTCTTGCTCCCTGAGATGCCTTCAAGCCACCTTTACTATTGCCTTGATGCAAAGCCCTTGAGTTCTTTTAATGTGGCTTTTCAGCAACTACACTCCTGATGACCACAACTTTGCAGGCATTTCTTTGTGGCTAAGCTACAACCAAGACCCAAGTTTCTTTTAATCATTCAAATCTGGGCTTCACTTTTTATATTCACTGTAGATCTAGCTAAAAGCAGTCACCTGTACCCAATCCATAGCCTGATATCAGCTGCTTGAATTTTTTTCTGACAAATTAATGAGTCCACCATTTTGAAACTTAGTTTCATGCACTGTCTTAGAACATGGGCAAAATATAGCAAAATACAGGCATTTATTGCCACACTGTAAGGCATATGACCTATGTCATTTCCACTAGCATCCCTGTTCTCAGCTGACACCTCCTGAGCATGGCCTTCACTGACTGGATTCTTATCAGTAATCTAACCTGATTAACTTCAATTAGGGACACCCACTCTATTCTGTCTATGGACTCTTAGTTTTCTCTAGCCTGAATTTCCCAATCTTTCCAAACTCCTCCAGTACACCGGGTCTAAAGGCTTTGAAACACATGGTCAGGTGGTCACAGCAATGGCCTCACTTCTCTGGTACTTTCTGTGGTTTCAACAGTCACTTTCTTGTTGCTGGTACAAAATACCCGAGTCCTGCAACATAAAAAATTTCTTTGCCTCATGGTTTCAATCTAACATCAGCTGGATTCATGGTAGAAACAGCATGGTAGAAAAGCCAGAAAGAAAACAATTGCTCATCCTATGGCAGCCTGGAAAGAAAAGAGAGAAGCCAGGGATGAAAATATACTATTTTAGGTCACTCCCCACTGACCACCTTCACCCAGCCCCTGCCTTCTAACAGCAGAGGTAGTCACTAAACTCATGAGTGAGTGAATCTATTCATGAGTTTAGTGCCTTTGAGATCCTATCGCTTCAAAATGTTTGAGGCTTTTACAGGACATTTTATATCTAATTATCTAATTGAGGTTATGCAATGCTTTCACTGTATGAAAATCCTAGCTAACTCAATACATATGTATGCATTGGGAAAGAAGAAACAAAAGTGACCTTACTGGTAGACAATATAAAATTATTCATGGAAAAAAAGTCAAATATTTTTAATATTAAAAATGATTGCTGGTCATGATAACACATGCCTACAGTCCTAGCACTTTGGACAATGGAGGCAGGAGGACTGCAAGTGTGAGCCTATCAGGGGAAATTTGTGACTCAAGGAAACCCAGCCCCCAAATAAGAATAAAAATGGGTAAGGAGGTAGTTCAATCTTCAGTAAAACAGAACAAGCAAAATCAAAACAAAATACAAACACAAAACAGTCCTGCAGTCGGTGAGTTAGCAAAGTGAATTGCAAAATTGACCACTTTTCTAAATACTAGCTATGCAATTTTTTTTATGTTTTTTTTTTTTTTTGGACTGGAAATCCAACTCACAATCTTGTGCTTGCCAGGCAGGCGCTGTGCTACTGAGCTACATCCCTGGCCCATAAAGCACAGTTTGAATTTTAATTCGTAAGTACTATTTAAAATATCACAAAAAAGAGCTATTCATCGGTAAGATACATATGCAGAACTAAAACCTCTGACTGAAGTAACCAAAACAAGTCTAAAAACTGGAGAGATATTCTATGTGCATGCCTGGGTGTTACAGTTGAATAGGCCAAATATATCCCCGGCTCTTGTGTGCGCCAGGAACAGAATGGCCAAGCACACAGCTCATGGTAAGGAGTAAGCAGCTAAGCGCACTGGAGCTCATGGGGCAGTAGCATCAGGAAAAGGTGGAAAGCTGAAGGGAAGAGGAGAAAGAGGCTCTCTCAGCCACAGGCAAAGCTGCTGCCAGGGTGAAGAAGCTCCAGAAGGAGCTGGTGGTAGGGCTGCTGGTGTGCAAGGGGGCGCAGGGAGGAGGAGGAAGAGGAACCCCAGCTAACCCAGGCTTCCACTATTTAAAGGGTCAGATCTCCGCCAGGTGCCTCCCAGGGTGGTCAGCATCTCTGAGCCCAGGGTCTCCCTTTCCTCCTCTCACTGGTGTGCATCATCTGGGCCCTCAACATCGACACTCCTCAGGTTAAAATGAGTAATTTTCAGGGTGATGCAGTTATGTAGTTGAACAAAGGGAAAGGAGGGCTCCCCCAGCTTCCCCATTCTACAGGAGCTTCAGTTATTCCCAACTTTATCTACACTTTCAATGCAATCTGCATCAAAATCCAGGAACGCTATCTTTAGATTTTAACAGAATCACTATAAAGTTTATAGAGAGATGTACTTAAAGTAGGATAACCTGTACAGAACTAAAAGGGAAGAAAGTCAATGGGTAGACGTTTCTGACTCCCCATTACAATAAAGCTGTGCTAATCAAAACAGTAGTAGTGTAGTAGTGGTAAAAATGAACATAAAAAATGTAACAGAAACAAAAACAAACAAAACCAGAAGTGGGCCCATGTAGTGACAATCAAGCATGATGTGTCACCATATCCTGATTAGAAAACACTTAATAAAGCACACTTCTAAGAATGTCTAAGGGATGACTCCAAGATAACTAGTGTATCAGCCAGGAAACTGCGGGGAAAGACCCTCTCTGATGGTGGGTGGCACCAACCAATCAGCTGGTGGCCTGAATGGGATAAGAGGGAAGGGGAAATTGTTAGCACTCTTTTTGAAAGCTCTGCTCTCCTGAAGTGGGTATGTTGGTCATTGCTGCCACCACCAGTGGACATCAGGCTGTAGGTCCTTTAGCCTTTCAAGAAAATTCATACCAGTGACTCTCCACAAAGCTTCTGGGGTTTAGTCTAAGAGTAACTAGCATCGCATCTGTGATCTTCCTTGTCAGCAGTTTCCTGTTCCTTGGGTTGGACAGTGATTAGATCTTTCAGTTCTCCAGTATTCATATGGCCGCTGAGGACTGTCCTGCAAGCCTACCTGAAAATTTCTTGCCACAACTTTATGTATATACATATATATTTTTGCATATAAAATTCATATAAATATATGGTTATTTACAGTTCTTTTTCTTTAGTGAACCCTAACCAATGCATACAAAAATACAATCAATTTATCTATGACATAGAGCAAAGGTTGTTTAATAAAGAGAGGACAGTCCTTCAACAAATGGTGCTAAAATAAGTGCATGACCTAGGTCATTCTTTTTTTTTTTTTTTTTTTGTACTGGGATCAAACTCACAACTGCATGCTTGCAAGGTAGGTGCTTATGCATCTGAGCTAAATCCCCAGCCCAGCTATGTCATTCTTATAAATGATGAATCTTATCATAAAATTTATACCTATTTTAAAAAACAACAAAAATAATCATAGTTGTGAATGTAAAATGCAAAATTGTACAGATTCTATAGAAAAATTCAGGTAAGAATCTATATAAATTTGTGTTTGGCAACATAGTTCTGGGTAAGACACCAAATAAAGATAGGTTCAAAGTTTTAGAAAAAGGGTAAATTTGATATCATCATTTAAAAAAAAAACAAAAAGATCTCCTGTCCAGGGTAAAAGATTGCAAAGAGAATAAAATGAAATGAAACAAAAGAGGATAAGATTCTGCACAAACATATCTGATTAAGGAAATTTGCACAAAGTAAGGAAAAAATATTTTAAAGTCAGAAAAATATGCAGGAAGCACCATGTTTAAAAAGTAGGCAAATAGTGTGAATAGAAACTTCACCATATGTGTGAGTGTGTTTATGTGTACCTATTCAGTGAGTGTGTAAGTGTCCAAAGAGTTTTTCAGTATTTGAAAATCATTACAAGGTCTAAAAAAAACAAAAAATCTAACAACAAGAATGAACAGCAGGCTTTGATGCTGAGGAGAGGTAATAGTAACTATTTTTTATGCATTTATTCCTGGATGGCTGTGCAAAGTTTCACTTCCAACTTGGGTAGACGTCAGCTGTATTAACTCTACTGAAGAAGCTGGTGAGACGTGAAATTTCAACATAAATTGGTACGTGGAACGTGAACCAGGAACAGAAAGCAAACATCAATTAAAGATGGAGAAAAGCTGTAAAATGTATGCAATTTCAATAAAATATGAAATACACATTAATTATTCACATTTAATATAATGTCTTAATAACTGGATATTTATGTAATGACTTAATAACTGGAGAATCTTGACACGAGATAGATGAGAACCTGCATGACCATTGGTGATATTTTGTAAATCTAAAATTATTCTAAAATAATTTTTAAACTAGAAACAATTCTTTTATGATGTTAATCAATGTTTGCAAATAACAGCACAGGTGAGCAGAAGTCATTGCATGATTTACGTTTTCATTACTTAGTTTCTTTTAACAAATAGTAGAGAAATAATGACAGTTTTTTAGATATTGACTGAGATCCCAAATCTCTATGACACGTGTAGAAAGCAGAACAATTTTTAAGAAAGAAGGGTAGGAAAGAAAGCCAGGAAGCAGGAAATAAGAAAAGAAGGAAGAAAGTGAGGAGGCGGGACAAAGAGAGGGAGATAAAAAGGAGGGAAGGAAAGTTGCACTAATATTTTCCTACCCATCTAGTATTTAATGAAAAAATGAAGACTCTGAGAATCAGAGGCAAATTTATCATTTTACAGAGTTCCTGCTGGTAATCTGTACATATTAACCACCCTAAGCTTTCCCAAGAAGCTGTTAATTTTATGTTCTAACTCCCACTAGAAATTCATTTGTGAAGTGTGAAGGTTTGAGTTTGCCAAAAATTCTACTGTGGGATTCATATCATAAAATCTTCGTTCAAATAAAACATGTACAGAGAATATTTGAGGAATGTCAGTAAATCAAATATCCTAAATGTCGTTCTTGAGTTATACTAAAGTACGAGTAGATTTATATATTCTGGTAGAGAAACTGCTTTTCTGAAATTATCCTGGCATTCTGCCATTACTTTTTCTATCTAAATAATGTGAACTTAAGGAACATGCATCAATTTTTTTTGAGTGCCCAGTCTTCTCTGCATAGTGACATGCAAAAAACAATCTACCATGCTTAGCACCACACGAATTATTTTAAGGAGAGAAACTCTAAGCCACGAGGTTAAATAATTTTCTACCTGAGTTGTCCATGATGAAGTCAAGAAAAGCACTCATGTCGCAGTCATTTTGTTTTGTCCAGGCTTCAGGTGAGCTGTTTCTTATTCTAACCCCACCTGGGTTTACTTTGCAGTGTGTCTGCTTATACAGTGATTAAAGAAGCATAGCACATACCATCTCTTTTTTTTGGTAGTTGATAAATATTTTTGGTATCTGTTTTGAGGAGGAAAATCCCTTATGATGCTGTCTACTGGCCTGGCTCCTCAGCTTTGTGGCTCCTCACACTAAACCTTCTGTGTTCGACACACAGGTGCAGAACTCACTTGGGCAGTGCGTAGCCCTTATTTGCCCTTGGAAATGGGTCTACTATGCAGCCTCAGTTTGCACAGATGTAAATACAGGCTTGTGAACAGGAAGCTGACCTAAGAAAGTACTTATAAAAATGATAGCACTTGGAGCCAGGCGTGGTGGTGCATGCCTGTCATCCCAGCACTTGGAAGGCTGAGGCAGAAAGATTGTTGTGAGGTGGAGTCCAGCCTGGGCTGCAAGTGAGCTCAAGGCCAGCCTGAACTGCATAGTGAGGCCCTGTCTTAAAAGACAAACAAATTTTAAAAATGCTATCACTGCACTAGACTCTACAGTGTATATTAAGCTTTTAATGAATAGTTGTGTGATGAATGGGTGCAATGATATATTACTTCCAGTCAAAAAATAGAAAAAGTCCCTATGGTTCAGGAAGTTCCCTGGTTCAGACACGGATTTAATATGCAATCTAATTTTCTTATTAAATACTGGTTTACTCCCTATGATTACTTCCATTGTGGCAGTGGTTTGAGGCCTTAACAGATGAAAGAAAACACCTTGACATTTCTCATTATTTCCTAACTATAAAGCTAATATTGTTATTACTTAAATACTATTTCATGTTGATGAATTTACTTACAAAGAGTATTTTAATTTATATTATTTGTTTCAGAAAAGCACAGGTGTGTAGCAAAAATGAAACATTTTCATTTCCTATCTGATTCATAGCTAAAAATCACGTTAAAAGAGAATTTTCAAAGTCTTTGAAGGTATGTTAATTTATTTTTAAGTAAAAACGAGAGCTCACCATAAGTATGAACACAGAGATATGGGTATGTACAACCTAAAATTTTAGCTTCTGAACTCAGTTCTATAAATCTTTATTTTTATAACATACAGAGAAAATATAATAACTCTTACTGTGCATTGGAGAGTGAGTGTGTAAGACAGAGAACTGGGAAACAAAATTGTTCTTGATAAAGATAAGCAAGAATGCTCAAGACCTCAGAAGAATCACATTTTTCCGTTTGAGTCCAAAGGCAGGGAAAAAGAAAGTCAGACATCCCATTTGGATGTGCATTGGTCAGAGAGAATTTCTCTTAGTTGTGGGCAATTCAGTCTTTATATTTTATTTAGAGCTTCAACTGATCAGCTGGGACCCACTAGAATTCTTTGCTAGGTGCATTGATTTAAGTGTTAATTGTGTCCCAATCCTCTCCTGCCCCAACACAAACTACAATCACCCAGAACAAAAGAGAACATATCTGGGCAAAATATGGCACAGTGAAACTGATGCATAAAACTAAAAGTAGAATGCTGATTAGAGTGATGCACTTCAAAGTCTTTAGTCATTCCAATGTTGATTCATATATGGCTTCCTGTTTCTTGGGATTAATTCTAAAAAGGATTTGAAATGGCACTCATGAGCTTAGGTGAACCGCTTCCTAAAAAAGTTGCCTTTAAAGGAGATTTTCATAGAAAATCAAATTTCCATAATTTATTTATGAATCTCTCTTATGAAAATTTCCAGTTTTGCCATCCTATTATTTTATTATTGTAGTATTATAGTAATCCTTGGCACCTTAAACAGTAAAAACCTGCCTTGTTTTTCCCGTCAAGAGTTATCTTACCTCTAATTATACCACTTTGCATATTTTTATGTTTAAAACCAACTTCAAGTTTCAGGCAACCAACTAAGACTGCTCATATTTTTACATTTTACTGATTGAACAATTCCACTGGAAGATAATTTACATTTTTAAAATTATAGTGCTTAATTTAAATTATTGTTTTCTCTGAATTGCCTATTCTCTAGCCATCTAAACACACAGTAGATATACTTTTCTTATTTATTCATTTTTAAATAAAACAAAATTTCAAAACAAGAAAACAGAAGAGGAACAACAGCTAACATACTGCCTATTGTTATCTTCAAAGTAGTTACTTAGAGTACACAAGATAGGAATAAATAATAGTCCAAAAAAGTTAGCATGAACTACTTTTAAATGACCTAAGGGAACTATCAGCAGTATAGCAGTGTAACTGTCTTAACTGTTATATGCATATATTTTTCTGTTCCCTTCCTTTTATCTCCCTTTTCCCATCCCGGTTTCTCTCTTTTTCAACAGTTTCTGGCCATTTTATAATATCTATCGTATATTTGGGATTTTATTTATTCTTTCAGTTTCTCACATTAGGAAGACAATACAATGTTTACATATGTGAATCTGACTTATTTTACTTGTGAGTATGGTCTTGGGCTGCATTCATTTACCTCTAAAATCTCCAGTTATCCTTCCTTATGGCTGAGTATTACACCATTTTATAAAAATATCACATCTTTTTTTTTATCTATTTCTCAATTGATGGGCATTTGCATTTTTTTCAAGATTCAGCTGTTACAGATGATGTTTCTATAAGCATGAGCACATGTATATCACTGTGTTATGATGGTTTTAATTTCTCTAGGAAGATACCCAGAAGGGAAATAGCTGGGCCGAATGGGACTTGTAATCCTAGTTTTTAAGGTATTTCCACATTGATTTTCACAGTGGTTGCATGAGTCTACATTCCCCCAAATCATTGCTGGAAGCAAGCATAACCCTGATTC
Organism: Hydrochoerus hydrochaeris; assembly: GCA_004027455.1. Lineage (NCBI taxonomy): Eukaryota > Metazoa > Chordata > Mammalia > Rodentia > Hydrochaeridae > Hydrochoerus > Hydrochoerus hydrochaeris. Next base: position 237,680 of record PVLA01000827.1, on the reverse strand, counting down.
CTACCCCCAAAAAAAGGACTCAACCAGGAAAAAACAAAAACAAAAACACAGAGCAATCTCCCTAATGAACATAAATGCAAAAGTCCTCAAGAAGATACCAGCAAACAGAATGCAGCAGAGACACATGTATAATCAAGAAGATTATACACTGTGACTAAGTAGGATTCATGCCAGGAAAGCAGTGATGGTTCAACACAGTCAAATCAATAAGTATAATATATCATATTAGCAGAACCAAAGATAAAAATCATATGATCAATAGATACAGAATAAAACATGCAACAAACTTCAACAACCATTTATGATAGAAACCCTGCAGAAAATCAAAACAGATGGTCTTTGCCTCAATCTAATAAAAGCTTTCTATGACAAACCAACAGCTAACATCATGCTAAATGATCAATAACTGAAAGCTTTCACTCTAAAATCAAGAACAGGACACGTCTGTCCATTGTCACTACTCCTATTCAATATAGTTCTGGAAACCCTGGCTAGAGCAACTAGCCAAGAGAAAGAAAGAAAAGGAATAAAGATAGGGAAGGAAGAACTTAAATTGTCATTGTTTGAAGATGACATGATACTCTACACAGAAGACGCCAAAAATTCCACCGAAAGACTTCTAGGTTTAATGAGCAAACTCTGTAGCACAACTGGATACAAAGTCAACATTCAATGGTCACGAGCATTCCTGTACACACACAAATCACTGAGAGAGAAATTAGGGAAACTACACCCTTCACAATACCATCCAAAAAAAAGAAAGAAAGAAATATTTAGGAATCAATCTAACAAAGGAAGTAAAATAAATATGTATTGAAACTTGTGGAACTGTGGGAAAGAAGACTGAAGAGAGTATCAGAAGTTGGAAAGACAGCCTTGCTCCAATCTTGCTCTTTGTTTCCTGCCAGGTACAGGTACAGTTATGTTTTAAAAATCACATCAGATGATGGAACTTTTCTCTTCAAAACTCAGAGGGGTTTCTACAAAAGAGTGCGATAGGGGTAGTTCAATTTCAGTTCCGGTCTATGTTCCCTCAGGTCTGGTGCCTGTGCTGCCTCGGGCATCATCTTCTAGCACTCACTCCATTCGGTCAGGAGGGCTTTTCCCAAACAGGGTTGTTAGTTTCTTTCTACATGACCTAGACACTTTCATAAAGTGTCTGCATGATCACCTTGTGCCATCCTCTCTCCTCTGTCAGTGTCTATCCAAAAGTCTTAGCCAGAAAAATCCGTGGTGAAATCATATCTTTATCTCCATCATTCTTTATCTCCATTGTCTTTTCACATTACTTCAGTAATAACTGAGTTTAGTGTGATGCATTTTGTGAGTGTGTGTGTGTATGCATGTGAATTTTTGTGTTGTTTTCTAGTTAAATCTTCCTCCTTAATGCATAGGTGAAGAATTATAGCAATTTCATGATACTGTCAATTCCTATGTCAACTGCCACTGCCTGAGTCATGCTATGGGTTATATCAATAACTGACTATTATTATTATTATTGGTACTAGGGATCTAACTCATGATTTCTCATTTGCCAAGCAGGCACTTACACCACTGAGCTAAACCCTCAGCCCTAAAATTATTATTTTAATTGCATTTCTAAATTCAAGTTATTTTATATATCTTTTCTTTTACTTCAATTTAAATAGTTAAAATGGAAGATTTAGAGGAAGTACATTTGCTTTGTGACTTAAATAATATTTGTCTCCTACTTTTATTAACTTGTACATCAGTTATTTGTTGGACTCTGAGATGGTATTTGACTGTGATTAGCATGCAGGTGATAGTTATGTAGAGCATAAAGTTGGCGTAAAATGTAAAATCAATTGAAATGAATTAAATTAGAATAACTATATTCAAAATCAAGAGAAAACACTTTTTTTGTTTGGTCTATAAACAAGTCAGATGAGCAAAAATGAAATACAGACTGGAATCCCTGACTTTTTGGTTCTGATTAGGAAATTATTAAGGAAAGCTGAAATTTCTCTTCTTCAGTACTTCGAGACTAAATGTGCTGTGTAGGAAACTGGGGATTTGTCTAAGCTGCACGGAGGAAGAGCTGGTTTTCTGATCCTGTGTGGGGTAGGACAGCGAGCTTCTCCCTGCAGCCTGGGAGGGGACCTGGCTGTGTGAGCCTGGTCCGCAGAGGCGCCCCTGCTCTGAGAGATCCAACACTCAGCAGAATCCCTGGACTTCAGTGAGGCAGAGATCTGGTTTTGAACTTGGAACCTTGAGACTCTCTCATGATATCAGGCCAGGGTTGGGGAAGGATGACGAGATGAAAGGACTAAAGCTGAATGAATATATTAACAGTGCACACAAGATGGAGCCTCAAGTCAGGATGACATGAAGAAATACAAGAATCAGAAACTGGATTCATCCTAGGGAAATAAAGACATTCTCAGATATACCTCAAAAAAAGTCAAAAACCCCGAGTGTATCAGGCCACGCACAATTCCCTCACTAAAAGCATTATTAAAGAACATATTTCATGAAGGAAAACACGGAAGGAATTGGAAGTATCATGGAGAAACATACTCATTAACACATGAAAGAGCAGTAGCCACACTATCAATCGCTATTTAAGAGCAGACCCTGTAGATGTTTTAAGAAGGATGCGCAGGCATGTGGGCTTGTGGTTGTTAAAGCGTGTTAAGGTATATATATGACAAGAAAAGGGCACAGGTTTCAAATGCTTTAAACTTCTAGAAAATAGAGATTTCAAAAGTTGTGTAGAAACATGGTAGGGATAAAATATGTCTATAGCTTATAAACCAGCAAATATTATGCTTTAGGGTAGAAAAACATGAGAGAAAAAGTGCTTTCGGAAAACAGGAAAGGAAAACAGAGTAACATGAAGAATTTATCTTCTTGAAAGAAAATAGAAAATAAAGGAAGAATGCGCAGTCATTATTTTGTGTTACTCTCTACACAAACGCACAAGCAAAATTTGCCACAACTCGTAACATTGACAGGTTACTAAACAAAAGAAATCACATAAATCATCTGAAATATCTCCCCCAAAACAACCACTTACAAAGAGAAAATAGCAAGTTACAGAGGAGAGCTTTGCCTTGAATAAATGAATACACTTAAAACGCACTTAAAATCAAGCAGAAATATCATGCACTTCCTGGATTTAAATCACTGAAGAGAACACAGAATTAACTCTGAGCTACCCGTGTAAAACATGTTACCCGATCCCCTAAAAATGAAGATTGATCTGGAAAATGTATTCAAATGTGGTTTCTAAAAAGTAATAACAATCTTTCAACAAATAGACAAGATTCTCACAAATAATTCAGCAAATAAAAAAATAAAGAAAAGATAGAAAGGAGAGGTGACAAAAAATGAGAGATTGAGAGAGAGAGAGAGAGAGAGAGAGAGAGAGAGAGACAGACAGACAGACAAAAAAGAAGAACATGATAATCTGAAAGACATAGAAAATATGACGGAATATCTAACACAGACAATTAGTGGGAGAAGAATATGAGAATGTTTTAAAGTTACAAATATAGTTTTTACTAATCTTAAAAGGAACAATAAAATTAATGCCAAAAATAGGCAATAATGAAAGTTTAATTTGAAATTTTATTTTAAATGACAAATGATAATTTATTATGACAGAAAGTAAAATTTATGAGTGTAATAATAAGTAATAGATAATACATAATAAATACATCTTTTGATGGGAACTAGTTAGGGTGAAAGTTTAAAATAAGAAGACTAGAAATTGATTGATGGAGAACACAGAAAATAAAAAAATAAAAAAATTTGACAAAAACATAAAATACTTAGGGAGTAATATGTATCAACATATGCAACAAATACTTGTTCCACAATACAAGTACTTGAAAGTTCTACAGCTATAAAATATACAATCCTGTCCTGTTTTCAGTGAGAGAAAAAGGAAATGGAAATTAGAAATATACACAATTTTTGTTCTGTTCCTTTAATGAGTTTAATCTGTTTTCTTAGATCTTAAATAGCATAGGTTTCATCGGAGATTACAATACCTGGAGCTAAGGATACAGTCAACTTCAGCCCATTCTAGTCTTTCTTTTTTAACTTGGAGATTTAAAAAAATGTACAGGTGACATCACAGAAGGGGAAAACCAGCTAAAAGATGGAGCCGTAACCATAGGATCATGGAACCAGCCGCATGGCCTCACAGTATTATCACAAATCTATGGCATTGCATAAATAAAGGGATGATGGTTGAACGGAACTGTAGGGCTCACCTTTTATGGAAAAAAGCCTCTATAGAAAAAGGACATCCAGAGAGATAAAAAAACAACAGAAGAAATAAAACTTCTGTTCTCAAGGTGGTAAATACATCCCAGATAAACATAAACATAACCACAACAAAAACACAACCAGATAAACATAAAATCTCACACGAAGAGATGCATCTCAGTTAGTTCTATCAATATTTTGTGTCCAGCACTCAATCAACATTATTGAGCACACTAATGGGCTGTTCCCCTTGAAAAATTCAGAATAAAGCAGCAAGAAGTAGAACCAGATTGAGACACAAGTCTTCTCTTAATAAAAATGATCAAAACATTTTAGATTCCAAGTCTAGGAAGCATTATTCCATTAGTGGGAGGGGTATGAATAAGCATGTTAGCCTAGCTTGGACTTGACAGGAGGTACTTATTGAGAGCTGTAATCACTGATATCATTTCATTTTTTTCTTAACACTAAATCAAAATAAATTAGTTTGCTACTTAAGGACAGTTCACTCAAAGTGATGTCACTTTCTGAAAGAGATATAAAAGATACTGATTTGATTGGAAATAACTAAGGAAATAGTTGAGAAATATCTGCAGAGTACTTGGTAACTTGAATTCTCTATCATGAAAAATATAATCCAAAAACAAAAAACAAAAATAAAACTATAATATTTGATATATATGAAAGCTGGATGCATTTAGTAACAACAGCTGTTCATTATAAGAAATGATAAAGAAATAATTTCAAAGAGAAATAAGTTGTATCAGATAGAAATGTATGTCTACATAAAATAGTCAAATGGAAATGTACAAATAAGAGGTAACACATTTTACCTCATTTTTACTATTCTTGCAAAAATAATAGTTGTTAAACCAAACAAAAAACACAATAAGGTGAGTTTAACACTAGGTAGAAGGCGTATGTGTGTGTGTTAGAGAAAGTTGTATCAGAAAGAATAAATGAACAGAAGTGAAAATGAACTAGTATCAGGTTTTTAAAATGGTGTATATGAAAGGAAACATTAATCTGAGAAGTAAAATGTATACTAAATAACACAAAAGAGTATACAACTACACATATGCATTAAAAATAATAGAAAACATGAAAATGTAGGTAAAATGTAATGTTAAGATACAATAAATTCACTTAAAAGAAGGTAGCAAATGAAAATCTAAAAAGATGGTAAAATAGTGATTAGGAAGATGGCAAATACAATGTCAATGATTTCAAGAACATAGTTTAAAAACATTTCCTAGCAAGCAGAAAAGCAACATCCACCTATATTTTGCTTAAATACTGATAAATGAACACTAAAAAGACACAAGGATTAACGAGAAGACAAATAGAAGAAACTGATTTCTGTTTCTTGGCAAATGTGCTCAAATACATTTTTCTAAATTTAAGATTAGGTGTCTGTTTAATGCAAGACATGTAGCGTGTCACAACTAATTCCATAGATTGATATCACACAGTCTCGAGTCACATAAAAAAGAAAAGTGCTTAGCATCCATGAGGTCCCAGGTTGGATTCTTACCCATGAAACAACAACAACAAAAAATAAACTTTGGAAAGGGGAAAAACACCAGAGCTATGTTTGCTACCTACAGACTCTTAAAATTACATAAAGGGCTGGTTCATTGCTCTAATTTTATTCTCAGTCTGAGGTTGGGAGGATTAAGAGAAGAGTGATTTCCATGTTTTTTAAAAATTAATCTTAAAACTTGTATCTGAGGATAATTTTATCTGAATTCTCTTTATTGAATGAAAAGTATGAATTATGTTCACTTGATATAATACCTAATGAAATAACGTCTTCACAGATGTTCTGCATTTGTTTTATCACTGCTGTTTAGATATAATTTGTGTACTTATATTTATGACCATGAGAAACACAAGTAAGAGTGTAATTTAGAATCAATATTTACTCTTAGCTTGAAAATGCATCTAATTTAATTATCCTGAATAATTTGAGAACAGTAAAATGAGTCTGATTTCTTTTGTACTGTAAAATTATTGGCAAACAAAACTACTAAAGAACAATATATAAGGTTTCAATAGGCTAATTTATAAACAATACTTGTTAAAATATTTTTAATTCTCCTGGCTTCAAAGAAATCTTTGAATATATTCTATCATACTTTTCTCTGAGTAGTATACTGGACTAAGACTAACTTAATAATTAAATAACTTTAATATAAGTTAAAGTATCTTTGATGTCCTATCCTGTTTTTTAACATCTGTAATCACTCTAAGATTCACTGTGGATAAGCATAAATTAATATAATTTCCCAATTGCAGAATAACAATCAGATATTTAAACTTCTGTGTTTTTTACGTAGAAATATTTGAGATTATGCACAAGTGTTAAATTTTTTTTAAAAAATCCAAGCAAGGGGAAGACACATATTATTTAATTTGAATTTCACAGTCATTTTAAAGAGGGCATTTTAGCTGTATCTTTACATTCAAGGTAGTATTTCTCTCTTTGGTTTCTCTCTGTGTACCTTTGAAAGTATTTTCTAATTGTAAGCTTTGAAGGTTTTATCCTTAAAATGTATTTTTGTTTGATTTGGCATTAATCATGATCAAAGTGAAAAAAGTATCCTTGTTTATATAAACCTTTATAGCATAGACTAAACTAAAAGTGCTTGGTAACTTGATAAATTCATTTATTAACTGATAGTTATCCACATCTATTTTGCAGTGTGCATCATGTCCTAGGAATAGTGCAATGATAAAGGTAGACCTCAATAGCTGGCACTCTAATGGAGGAAAATAAAACTACGGCCAATCTATTTAGAAAGTACCTTTGTAGATGATGGTAAAAATTAGGAAAGTGAAGAGTTGGAAATATAACAGAATGTTTGGGAAGCTTAAGCATTTGTCTGTGGGATAGGCTGTAAGCGAAAACGTCCTTAATGAAGGAAACTTTGACTTCTGTGATAGAAATGAGGAGCAGCTGTAGGAATGAGTTTGTGACACACTAGGAAGAGCTTTCCCAGGGAAGAGAGCAGCGGAACAAAGCAGGATTAGGAGATGGAGCATTTGGAGAATGGGAAGGAACCAAAGCAAAGCATTATAAATCAAAGTGGAAAACACAGAAGAGGAAGTGTGGAAGCTGTCTATAATACGGAAGAATCTAGAATCCAATCTGGACCAGTTTTTCATTAGGGAATTTACCTGGTTTATGACTAGATGTCCTGCTAAAGTTTCATGCAGTGTTAGATCTTGGGTTTATAGAAGGTAGCTGAATCTAGGGTTTGTGATCAATTCAAGCTTCAATGCTGGGATTAACAGTGCAAGTACAACTGTACACACCTTAGGGCAAGTAGCCAGCACAAAATATAAGTGACAGAGGCAGTCTTCTTTCTCTCTCTCTCTCTCTCTCTCTCTCTCTCTCTCTCTCTCTCTCTGTCTTTTTGTCTCTCTCTCATTGCTTTTTCTGTCTTCTACCACCATGAATGGTTGCTCATCTTCCGTGGAGCCTGCTGATGATAGACTGAAGCCTCTAGAAACTGTGAGCTATAAAACTTTTTGACTTTTAACTGTGGGCATTGAGTATTTTGTCTCAGCAACAAGAGAAAATAATTAAGATGGAATTTGATTTCACAGAAGTAGGGTGGTTGCTGTGGAAGGGGATCATTGCTGTGTCAACACCTGACCATGTGGTCCAGGAGTCTTTGGGAATGGCTTGTGCAGGGAGTTTGGAAGGGTGCGAAGATGCTGTCTGGACAAGTGGAGCTGTGATGCCTTATGCTGTCTGTATGGGAGATTCTGGTGCAAGCTCAGAAGACCACAATGCTGACAACAAAAATGCAACTGGTAACGACCAGGTTTGGGAGGTTTCTGCTGGGAAGAAGGACAGCACTGGATGTTGGATTCCAGCCATGTGTGTTATCTTGGCAGAAAGTTTGCATTTTTCTCATATGCAGAGACTTTGCCTGAGACTGAGATTAAAGGCAGTGGCCTAATTATTCTATCAGAAGAAATTTCAAGGTAGTCAAATGTTGAGGTGAGTCACAGCTACTGGTAAGGTCTTTTAGCCAGATTTATCTTGAGAGTTAAGATCAAAGAGCTCAGCAGAAGGATTTGAAACACTGTGAGTTTGACCAGGAAGTAAACTACATTAAAGCTGTGGATTGCACAGATAGAGCAGAGGAGATCGTGATTGCTGGGAAGGAACAGATGACTAGAAAAGATGGCCTGTGGGCATCAAAAGAAGCAGCAAGACTTCACCCTTTGCAGTGTTAAAATTGTAAAAGTAAAAGATTTTACTTTTACTTTTGAGAAGAAAGCTGTGGACTACAGTGTCTCAGAATGGCAGTAACCACACCATATTCTAGACTGGCAACAACCCAAAAAATTTGTTCCTTAAAATTAGATTCAGAGGGCTCATCAATCCAGGCATTTGACTGCTATAGGGAAGAAAGAGGGAAGCCTGGGCACTGCTTCTGCTGGCAGCAGACCTTGTCATCACCCTTGTGGCACTGATTTCAGCTGCAGGCAGAATGTCAGAGTTGAGGGGTCAGGAAGACTCCACACTAATTTCAGAAGAAGGTCTGGGGGATCAGGTAGTGTGCCCTGAGAGGTCAGTATGTGAAGCTGGAAGTATAAAGCCAAATGGAGACCCCAGACAGTTGGAGGACTTGGGAATATGGACCCTGTGAGAAAACCTGCAAGGAAGGAGCAGAGTAGGCCCAAGAAAGAAGCTTTGGGAGCTGCAGCCATCCGTAGTGCTATAAGGTAGAGTCACTCAAATGTTTTGGAGTTTATATCTTGCTACAAATTGCCTCAGATGCTGTACCTGAAACTACAAGGCTTAATGTTGACCCTGTTGGATTTTGGACTTGTTTTGGTCCCATTCCTTTCCCTGTTTCTAACTTTTGGAATGGAAATGTTTATTTGTACCATTGAATGTTGGAAGAATTTAACTTTCTTTTCGTTTGTACAAGGGCTTGCAGCTGAGAGTGCCTAATCTGTACAGGAGCTTGAAGCTGAGACTGGGACTCTGAATTTACAACAGTGCTGAAACTCTTAGGACTCGGACAACTCTTAAGAAATGGACTAAATGCCTTTTTTCATAAAGGAATGTATTTAGGAGTTTAGGATAAGAATGTTATAGTTTGTTTCTAGATGTTCCCCCAAAGCCTCATGAAGTCTTAGGCCTTTTCAAAGGTAGCTGAATCTACCTTTGAATGAGTTTATGATTCATTCAAGGTGCAGGGCTGGGATTAAGGGCAGGTAGCCTACATATATTATAAACTTATAAACTACAGAAAAATTCTCTCTCTTTCTCTGTCTCTTTCTGTGTGTTTGTGTGTGTGTGTCTTCCTCTCTCTCTCTTGCTGCTTTTGCTGTGTTCCATCACTGCAAACTGTTGCCTGTCTGCCATGTACAACCATGCTTAGAGCCAGTTGATTATGGACTGAAACCTCTAGAAACTATGAGCTAAATAAATATTTCTTTCCTTCATTTTTGGCGTTGGGTATTTTGTTTTAGCAATGAGACACATGACTGAGACAGGAACTAAAGAAGAATTATGTGATTGATAATTCAGATGATACTGATAGCTACCTGAGTGTGGCACATATTTAGTTGGAATTAATGGCATCCAAACAGTGTCAGTGTAGTCTGATTTTCTAGTTAACATTTCTGAGTCAGGAATCTTCAGCAAATATATTCTAATTAAAACCAGTTGAGAAAATTGGGTAATCTAGAGAATTTGCATTCAATTTGACCAAGACCATAGCCAACATGTAGCATTTGGGAATCCTAAGACCTGGAGTAAAAAGAATGACCACACTGAAAGGGAAAGAGAATAGGATTTGAAACACTGTGAGTTTGACCAGGAAGTAAACTACATTTAAGAAAAGTAGGAAAAAATAGAAAGCTATGACTTAGTACTGGTAGGTAGTGAATTTGGTAAAAAAAAAAAAATGCATTTGGCAATGCCTGCTGCTGGTGTTTAATTGGCTAGCTACCACTGTGAGTTCTGTGAAGACAGGAAACAGTTGTGTAGGCTGCCTTGGAAAGCCACCGCTGGGCCTGCCCCTTGGGGCACCCGTGTGTCTCCTGGACCTAGTACTGCAGTTGATCTTTGGATCCAATCCTTCTCCCAGAACTTTGGACTATAGTGGATTACCATGCTGGCTGGATGAGAGACTCAGGAACCCCTTACCCAAATAGGAGACCTCAGCAGGCTCCAGTCAGTGTGGTGAGTTTGCCCCTAAAATAGAGGTCTGCAGTGGGTCAATAGGAGTGGAAGTAAAACTCCCTCCAACTGTAAGACCTTGGCTAATCTGGCAAGAGAGTGGGTAATCCCCACACACAGAGAGAACATCAGACAGGTTGAGGAGTGTGCCAATAATACCCCCCCCCAACTTAGAGAAAATTAAATGAATTTATGAGACCCCCAGTGACACAGTTGGGCCTCAGCTGACACAAGCACTATAGCCAGGGAGATCTGGTGACCTGCAACAACCTGAAGATACAACAACAGCAGGAACTAAGAGTTGGCCTACATCAATACTTCTAGCCTAGTTAGCCCAGAAAGAATATAGGACTCACCAACAGGCCCTGTAGGAGGTGACTGGATCTCCATTTCACTGTGGTACCCAGCAATTTGACAAACATCGACCACAGAGTAGGACCCTAAAACTCACACTATGGACAGCTGTGACTGTTGGAATAGAAAGAACAGATATTTACCCCAAAGGTAAAAATAACTAAATGAAAAGGCAAAATGCCATCTCAAACATTTAGTCCATCAGGAGTAAGTTCAGGCAACAGTGAAATAGAGCACTTTAAAAATCTTACACCAGAAATCTCTGAAAAGATAGCAAATGAAGTAAAGAAACAAACCCATGAGGCTGTACAGGAACTCAAATTAGAAATAATGTCTTATGTAAAGACAGAAATAACAACCTTAGTAAATCAATTGTTCAATATATCTAGAGAAGAAATAGATTTAAAAAATACAGGAGCATGGGAAATTGATTGAAACTTTGAATGAACAATGCAGAAAACAAGTAGAATCCATGAAACAAATTCAAGGAGATATCCAAGAAACAAAAAATTGTACTGAAAGCTGGCAAAACCAATTTAAATGAAGCTGAGGATAGAATTTCGGACCTTGAGGACAGGATCGCAGAAAGTGATCATGAAAGGATAGAAGTTATAAAAACAGCAAGGCAGCATGAAAGGACAATCTAGCAGCTTCAAAATGATGCCAAGAGAAACAATGTAAGGTTAATAGGCATCAGTGAGGAGGCAGGAGACAGCACAAAGGACATAACAAAGCTGTTCACAGAAGTAATGGCATAAAATTTCCCAAACATGGAGAAAAAATCTGATATACAAATACATGAGGCATATAGAATACTGAACAGTCATAACCAACATAAACCTATACCCAGACATATAATAATTAAGATCTCAGACATACAACCTAAAAACAGAATACTAAAAGCTGTTAGAGAAAAGACACATCTCACCTATCATGGAAAGCCTGTTAGAATCATGGCAGACTTCTCAGGGCAGACCTTCAGGTTAAGATGAGCTTGGAGTGAAGTATTTCAACACTAAAAGAAAACAACTTTCAACCCAGACTGATGTACCCAGCAAAACTGTCTTTCAAATTTAGTGGAGAAACAAGATACATCCATGACAAAGAACAACTGAAGAAATTCATGTTCACCAAACCAACCTTAGAAAGACTACTGAAAGACATCCTAGAGATTAAAATGACCAAAATCTCTAGAACAACAACAGAAAAAGCCACCAGGCTTGACAAGAAATTAAAAAAGGGAGAAAAGCTGGAAACCAACAATAGGAACACAACATGGCAAAGTCAAGCAGTACATATCAGTGATATCCATAAATGTAAATGGGCTCAATTCACCTATCAAAAGAAACAGGTTGACAGAATGGATCAAGAAACAGGGTCCCTCAACATGCTGTATACAAGAAACACATCTGACTAAAAAAGAAACTCATAGATTAAAAGTCAAAGAATGAAAAACAGTATTCCAATGCAACAAGAACCCAGAAAAAAACAGGGGTAGCTATTCTGTTCACAGACAAAGTGAACTTCAAACCTAAAAGGATCAAAAGAGATAAAGAAGGCCACTACATACTTATTAGTAGAAAACCACAAGAGGAAGAACTAACAATTATAAATATATATGCACCAAATACAGGAGCACCCAACTATATAAGACAAATATTAATGGACATGAAAAAACAAATACACAAGAACACAATTGAAATAGGAGAACTTAATACACCATTGTCACAAAGAGATAGGTCAACTAGACAAAAAGTCAGCAAAGAAATAACAGAACTGAACCATACCTGTGAGCAAATGGATTTAGTGGATGTTTACAGAGTGTTCCACCTGACCACATTGGAATATACGTTCTTCTCAGCTGCACATGGGTCATTCTCCAAAATAGACCATATATTAACCCATAAAGCATTCTTAACTAAATTCAAAGGGAGCAAAATTATCCCATGCATAATATCTGATCATAGTGCATTAAAATTGGAAATCAATGGCAAAACAACCTGCAAAACCTGGACAAATACATGGAAATTAAACAACAACCTTCTGAATAGCCAGTGGGTTACAGATGGAATTGAAGAGGAAATAAAAGAATACCTAAAATACAATGGAAATGCAGATACAACATATCATAACCTATGCAATGAAAGCAGTCCTCAGAAAGAAATATATAGTAATAAATAATCACATCAAGAAAATGGAATGAACACAAATAAATAACCTAATGCTACATCTCAGGCTTTTAGGAAATGAGGAGCAAGTCAAACACAAGCTCACAGAAGAAAGGAAATTGTAAAGATTAGAACAGAAATTAATGCAATTGAAACTAAAAAAATAATATAAAGAATTAATGAATCAAAAAGCTGTTTTTTTCAGAGAATAAACAAAATTAATAAACCCCTAGCCAACCTTATCAAGAAATAGAAAGAAAAAACTCAAATCCACACAATAAGGACTAATAAAAAGGAAATTAATACAGACCCCATGGAAATTCAAAAGATCATGAATACCTACTTTGAAAATCTCTACTCACATAGGGTGGAAAACAGAGGAAATGGACAGATTTCTAAGAACATATAAACTACCAAAGCTCAACCAAGAAGATATAGCAATTTTGAATAACCAAGTATCAGGTACTGAAATTGAAAATATAATTAAATAATTATCAACAAAGAAAAGCCCAGGTCCTGATGGATTCACAGCTGAATTCTATTAAAAATTTAGAGAAGATTTAATGCCAATACTCCTTAAACTCTTCAATGAAATTGAAAGAGAAGCAGTCCTCCCTAACTCATTCATGGAGTCAAGTATCACTCTGATACTAAAACAAGAGAAAGACCCAATCAAAAAGGAGAACTATAGACCAGTCTCACTAATGAACATTGATACTAAGATTCTCGATAAAGCACTGGAAAATAGAATGCAGCAAATCATTAAGAAGATTATACACCACGACCAAGTGGAATTTATTCCAGGAATGCAGATGGTTTAACATACACAAATCAATAAATGTAATACACATCAACAGAGCCAAAAATAAAAATCACATGATCATCTTAATAGATGCAGAAAAAGCTTTTGATAAAGCCCAGCACCTTTTCATGATAAAAACCCTACAGAAACTCAGAATAGAAGGTATGTACCTCAAATTCATAAAGGCCATCTATGACAAACCAACAGCCAACATTACACTAAATGGACAAAAACTGAAAGCCTTCACTCTAAAATCAGGAATAAGACAATGATGTCCACTATCACTACTTCTATTCAATATAATTCTGGGAATATTAGCCAGAGCAATCAGACAAGAGGGAGAAATAAAAGGCATAAAAATAGGAAAAGAAGAAATTAAATTATCATTATTTGCCAATGACATGATAATCTACATAGAAGACCCCAAAAACTCCATTAAAAGACTATTAAAGATAATAAAAAAACTTAGCAGCATAGCTAAATACAAAGTCAACACTAAAAAATCAATAGCATTCCTGTACACAAACAAAAAACTCACCAAGAGAAATTACAGAAATATTGCCTTTCACAATAACATCTAAAAAAAGATAGCATCTAAAAAAAATACCTAGCAATCAACCTAACCAAGAATGTAAAAGATCCATATACTGAAAATTATACTCCTCTAAAAAAGGAGATTGAATAGGATATTAGAAAATCGAAAGATATTCCTTGCTCTTGGTTAGGAAGAACCAACATTGTGAAAATGGCCATACTTCCAAAACTGTTATACAGATTTAATGCAATCCCAATCAAAATACCATCAACATACATTACGGATGTAGAGAAAACATTCCTAAAATTCATTTGGAAACAGAAGAAACCTAGAATAGCAAAGGCAATTCTGGGCAACAAAGGCAAGACAGGAGGCATCTCAATTCCTGACTTGAAACTATACTACAAAGCCACAGTTATAAAATCAGCATGGTACTGGCAAAGAAATAGACCTGAGGATCAATGGAACAGATTAAAAGATGCAAGCACTATTGCAAAGACACTCAGCCACCTGATATTTGACAAAGAGGCTAAACATGTTCACTGGAAAAAAGATAGGCTCTTTAATAAATGGTGTTGGAAAAATTGGCTTTCCACATGCCAAAGATTGAAAATAGACCCATGCCTATCACCACACACTAAACTAAAATCAAAATGGATGAAGGATCTAAATATTAAAACAAAACACTAAATCTACTGGAAGACAAAGTAGGTAAAAATCTTGGAGATGTAAGTGTAGGGAGAGAATTCATGAATAAAATGCAAACTGCATGGGAACTCCTTCAAAGAATCAACAACTGGTATCTCATATTACTAAAAAGTTTTTGTACTTCAAAAGAAATCACCAACAAAGTGAAAAGAAAACCCACAGAATGGAAAAGAATTTTAGCCAGCAGTCCCTCAGACAAAGGACTTATATCCAGAACATATAAAGAACTGAAAAACATCAGGTGCCCCAAATTCAAAGACCCTCTCCAAAAATGGGCATTGGAGATGAACACACAGTTCTCAGATGAAGATATACAAATGGCAAATAAATATATGAAGAAATGTTCACCATCACAGGTCACTCGAGAAATGCAAATTAAAACAGCATTGAGATTTCATCTCACCCCAGAAAGAATAGCTGCTGTCAACAAAACAACACATAACAAATGACAGCAAGGCTGCAGGGAAAAAGGACACTGCTCCACTGCTGGTGGGAGTGCAGACAGGGGCAGCCACTGTGGAGGTCAGTATGGAGACTCCTCAAAAAACTAGGATCGGAAGTTCCATTCAATCCAGCTATTCCCCACCTGGGTATTTTCCCAGAAGAACTGAAAGGTCATGTCACAGTGACATATGTGCACCCATGTTCATAGCAGCACAATTTGTGATAGCTAAATCTTGGAAACCACCAAAATGCCCATCAACTGCAGAGTGCATGGAAAAAAATGGTATTTTTATACAACTATAAAACTATAAAACTATAAAAAAGGATGGCCTTGGGGCCTTTATCAGTAAATGGTGGCAACTTGAGAATATTTTCATTAGTGAAATAAACAAGACTTACATTAGTAAATATCACATTGTCTCTCTAATGTAATAAATAATAATAACAGAGAATAATAGTATCCAAAAAGTATAATAGATATAAAAGTATAGTAGATATAATAGATATTGTAACAGTAAAAGGGAAAGAAAGTACTCTAAAGGATATAACGGTATATATAGTGTGTAAATAGATGACCATATTACTGAGCTTTTGTTAGATCATTGAACAGAAGAGTTTGTACTGTCAATGTCTGAGTGTCTAGCCACTTTTTATGCTTTGACTTTGTAATTTTAACAACTATTGTTAACAATATGTAATATATCAACTAGCGATTTTATGATGTTAAGTTTTTTGAACTCTGTATTCTACTTTTCTTCTTGTTTCTTCTATTTTGTCTTTTTTAAAATTTCTTTTCTTTCTCTCTTAAAATAATTTTAAAAAGAAAATAGTTGCATAATATTCCAGCTGGTACATTAATAAGAGGATTTCCAATGCATCTGTTTGTGTGTGTGTATGCATTTGTCTCTGAGGTCTGTTATTTTTACATGCAGTATATATCAATAGTATGAGAGTGAGAACTTGGTACTATTTTTAAAATGAGTAGAGTGGACAATTTGTTATTTTAATTTGTCTTTATAAATAGACCAGTGGAGTAGAAGGGAAAACAACTAAACTTAGTCACTTTACGATTGTATTCATTTCATTCCTCTTTACATTAACTTACACAATTGATATTTTAATTTAGAGTATTTTAACCTTTAATTTTTATTTTAGGGGAAATTCATATAATTGTTACATCTCCTAAAATTTTATGTGTTCTTGAGCAGAGAACCAAAGATCTTTAAGGAATATTAAAAGGATTTTAACTATGTTTTTCACCTAGTAGGTTTACTATGTATCTTTATTTTTATTATACTGGATGAGCTTTTGCAGAGTCTACAGTTATTGCAATATTTGAATCTCTTGAGGAAAATGTTAACACTCCACAGTTTAATGTTCCACACCTTGAAGTCATGCTGTCAACAAACCTTGTGATTAGAACCTTTAAAAGAATTTCTGTGTTATATTCTTTCATTTTGTATTTTCTGGAGAAAGAAGGGATGTGCATAGTCCACTGATCTCACACGTCTCTATATTCACTTGTCAACATCTTTTACAAAATAAAATAGACTTGATTTTTTTCTCTTTTCCAAAATCATTCTTTTGCTCCAGAAGAAACAACAGTTAAAAATTCTATGCCTAGAGAAAGTTGCGTATGTCAAATCAGCAGCTTTTTCTTGTCTTGTTTTTTAAAAACTCTTTTCCAGATGGAAAGGAAATATGCTAAACACAGTGTATCACTACATAATTTAATATGACAAAGTAAAAAGATCTAAAACTGGTAATGGAGCCAGTGATTGACTTTTAAATGTAACTCTCAGGTGATGTTTCTAGCTATAAGACTCAAACCAATAGCATGCGTCCTAAAACAGTCTAGCATCTTAAGAAGCTACACTTAAAAGGCAGCAAATGGCACTTTAAGAGCAAGTAAACCTAATAATAAAGTTGGTAAATGGAGTGTTTCTTCAGTTACCATTCATTATTTCTACCTTTATTTTTTTGTCAACATGCATTTTACATTGTCTGGGGAAGGAAAAGGAAAATCATTATACCACATTATTTAAATATGAGAACATTTATTTCAATCCATTCTATCAACTTTTGTTTGTTGTTTTTCTACACTAAACATAATCCTCTCAAAATGTCATGTTTTTCACTGAAAGACAAAACTTTACCTGTTTGGATGCAGTAAGTTATTATTTAATGTTGGAGCCAGATATTTATGGTCAGGCTCGCAGGTTACTGGCAGAACTTTTTTCTTTACCTAAGTACTGTGACATTAATTCTGAAGGCTATTCCCCTTTTTAAGACTATGACTCACAAAACTGAAAAGTTATCTTCATATGATAAAAGATTGGGCCCTTTTCTCAAAAAATCTATCATAAGGTTTTTCATACTGAATCTTCAGGTAGTATCACTTCTGCTGATAGTGGTTTGACAGTCATTGAACTGCCACACGCTCTCAGTATATTTCCTGAAGATCTTGGAAACCAATAAGTTTTGCAGAATCCTTGCCAGTAATTCTCCCTCTCCAGAACCCCCAGGCATATGAAACCATTAGTATATACAAATTTAAAGCTGGGCTTGTCCTATGTTACGAAGGAAGAAATGTGAACCCACTCTGAACTTACTGTACCTATCGTCACAAGGCAGCACCACTGACTTTTTCAGTCTCTCACATCTTTGACTTTTGTCTTTGGTGCTATTTATTTTGGTCTTGTCTTTGTCTTCTGAGGAGCCCCCCAACCCCGATCTGCGTAATGATACTCTCCTTCCATTAGCTCTCACCAAGAAGATGGGAAATAATGTTTCAGCACAATGCACTGTAAGAATGAATAACTCAGAAAATTTTAATGTCAAATGATACTGGAAGAATCAAGTTAAATAACAAATACAATATAAGCCTGTAGAAACTGACCTTAAGATAATATGACTAACCTCAATGTAGCAGATGTGGATTTTATTATAATTAGAAACAATATTTGACAATCTTAAGCACTTTCTTATATTTCAATGTTGATAAAAATAGCTGCAGTAAAAATTGTTTCTACTATGGAGGAATGGAGATGCCCTAATTAAATTTAATAAAGAATAGACTTGGTTTCCCCTTAACGTCTGCATGCTTTCATAATTCCCTCTTCCCTTCCACTCTTTGCTCACTCCCTCTTTCCATCAACCTTCTTCCTGCCCTGTTCTCTCCCTCTCTCCTTTATCCCATCCTTTTGTGTCTCCTTTTGTCTTAGCTAATTTTCTGTGCTGAGACAAGATACCTGACACCCATAAGTCAATGGCAGAACTGTTTATTTCTGCTCACAGTTTGTAGCAATTTAAATCTATAGTTGACTGGTTCCAGGCAGAGCAGCATGGCAGGGCAGCATTACGGAGGAGACACAGCCCATGGCATGGTGGGCAGGAGGAAGCCGGCAGCCATCTCCCTTCCCTCTTACCCTTTATATTCCACCCAGGCTTACAAATTTACTTGTTGGTGCCAGCCACACCCAGGGCAGGACTTCATTTTCAGTAAATCCACTGAGCCATACCCAGGAACACATTAAACAAGTCAATGTACTTCTCCAATTATCACACCCTTAATCCGGTATTGCTCACCAATGATTGTGCCACTTTCTAATAACCCCAGCTATAATTACATGAGGCTTTAGGGGAACATCTAGACATAAACCATAACACCATCTGCTAGAGCTCTGTGGGATATCTGCTATATGTTGGGTAACATTTTAGATACAGAAATTAGCATAAATACAATAACAATATTAACAATGGTATCTCTGATTTGTGAAATTTGTATTACTTTTGGTATAGCAGAAAATATACTATATTATCCCATTGAAATGGAATAGTGTGTTACATGTTTATGGGCAAAAAATATATGAAGGCCAATGTTGATTACTGCTGTTGGAGCCGGGTGTGGGAAACTATAATTAGGTTGTCAGGATAAGATATAATGAGTTTTAAAATTACAAAAAGTTATGGGCTGAAGGTGTAGCTCAGTGACATATCACCTGCCTGGCAAGTGCAAGGTCCTAAGTTTGATTCCCAGCACCCTTTCCCCAAAAAAAGAACTACTTTCTTTAAACTTCATTAATGGTCTCTAATCAAATTACAAAAGCGAAGCTCATGAATAAGCCAGGTAAGAATCTAGTAAATACGTCATGTGCCGAGGCCACCTGCGGTGAACATAAAAAAACCACAATATAGAATCTGGTTCCAAATTGTTCCTCTTCTCTTGTGTTAATCATATTAGTTGAGTTTTAGCACATGTTATATGTGCATATTAAAAGGATTCAGTGAAGTATTTCCACATGTGAGCACCACATGGCTCCCTTTTCTAAGGGAAAGAAACACATCATAGTGGCAAGAGCGTGAATTTCTGGGTTAGAGGAAAATTGGGTGTGAGAGTTTTGACTCACTTACTAGACAGCAATCAATTGTTCAGTCTGTGGACCTCGGTTTTGTTTCACATGGTTTCTTGAACTTCCAGGAGAACTAAATAAAATAGAGAAATTTTAAATGACCAGCACATAGGGACAATGCCACCGTGTGTGTGTGGCATAATGGACTGTGACAACCTGTGCACCTGTGATGCTGCGGTAGTCACAGAAGAGGAATAGAGGTAGATTTCTTCTTCATGTTTTCCCACCCTATATTCACTGTTCAAAAACTTATTTCCACTACCATTCCTCCCTTAGCACTGCTTCATTCCTGTCATTCTAAGAATAATATGCATGCTAATTAATACACCACCCTTACTTCAAGCAGCTCATTTAGCACACTTCTTTAAATCCATTCTTCAAGTTAGTATCTTCTCGGCGACCTATCTTCTCCTTAGATCTTTTGAGGAGCAGTGGATTACAGGTTAATCACTCATGTCGAGTTTCTACGTAGGCACCGGAGGGTGTCCCCAGCATACTCTGGAGCTGTTCAGTCCCCCTCAGCTTTAGTACCTCTGAGTCACAGGACACACCTGGAGGTAGACCTGCTGCTTCAGTTTTCTGTGTAGTGAAACTACCTTGGGTACCTACATTTTCTGTTTATTATTATTCCTCTTGGGCCCGTGTCCATCAGCTGTCCATCTTCCAGCAGGCACATGGCTTGGTAGTAGAGCCACCAAGCTCTTGTTGGACACAGTGCTCTGGGTTCCATCCCCAGCACCAAAGCAGAGGTGCAGAATCTCTAATATTTGCTGGACTAACAGATTTACCAAGAGAATTTCACAAAAAACCCAAATAAGGTCATCTAGATTCTGTTGTTTATGGTTGACAATCACCAATTCTTTCCCGGACAGTGCTGGCAAGGTTAATTAATCACCTTTCAGCTGGCAGGGAAACCTTTGCAAAACAGAGCAGAAACATAAATTAAACTTCTCAGTGACAGTTTTTTTTAAACCATTTTTCCTTCTGTTCATATTTTTTAAAATCTCCCCACCATTATTACCTGCAGGAACCTTTCTCTCCTCTCAGTTTCCTGTGGTCCTCCCTTGGGCAGCGCCTCAGACTCATACATTTAGTTAAAATGACTCCTTGTTCTCAGTCATCCTTTGTCATCAGCTTCTTATCTCAGGTTTTACTTCAATAATGTATGCATGATCTGCTTAATAGAATTAGATAAAAAGTGAAAATAAAATCATGTCATGCTTCATATAAAACTTAAACTGAAATGGATCATCTGACCTATTGATAAAATTCCCAGGGCTGGAGATTTAGCTCAGTGGTATAAGCACCTGCCTGGCAAGCGAAAGGTTGAGTTCATTCCCCGGTACAAAAAATTCTTACAAGAAAAAAAATAGAAAATTTGATGGGAAAGCAAAGATGTCTTAGATTTAAGATAAAAATCACAAAAAATTGACAAATGAGTTAATATTCTTACTGCATCAAAGTAACATAAGGAAAATTTAATAAACAGTGTTTCAGTTTCATAATTCTGATAACTTCTTATATGCAGACTATAATAAGAACCCTCAATATTATTAAAAATAAGATGTGAAATCCAAATTGGACAAATTATTTGGCCAGACATTCCCTCTAAGGAACTTTTGTGAATGACCAATAAACATGTAAAAAGGCATTCAACCTCACAAATAGCAAAAAGGATGTATACCTCTACTATATACCGATCCACACTTACTGTAAATGACTAATGGGTAGAATTTAACATTTACAAAACCAAATGCTGCATGTGAACCAGTTGATTACACAGGTATGGAAAGATTTAAAATGTTTCTACTAGTTAAGTAGGTTTCAACCACCTTGGAAAACAATTTCATAGTTTAAATTTATATTTGCTGTATGACTGAATTTAAACTCTTAGGTATTTTATCAAGAAAAAAGAAAGTTTAGTTCCATAAAAATTACTTTTATCTAATTTATATTTATTTTTTCACCAATTCCAAAATTTGTAGACAACTCATATGTGCCTAAATAGGCAAGTGTATAAACAAACTTGAATAGACCTGTTGAATGAGATGTTGCCTATCTATATAAATGAATTAGATTTTGACACACACATTATATAGTTCATCTCAGAGTGTTTTCTGTCAAGTCCCCTCTGAGCTCTTAGGTCTGTTGATGAATTTATAGCTACATGTGATTTGGGAGGTGAAGCTTGTTTGGAGGAGGAGGGTCACCAGGACACGGCCTGAAAGGGGCTGTTTCCTTCGCTCCTACCTTGATCTGTGCTCCTGCCTACCATGCCATGACAAATACATTTCCTCTGCCATGGCCATGCCATGGAACCAGCTGAGAATATGGGCTACAAACAAACCATAAGCCAGAATAGTTCTTTCCTCTTTACAGTTGTGGGTGTTGACTTTTGTGTATCAGAGATGAAAAAGTAAGAAAGATATTTTGTGAGCGAAAGTAGCCAGCCAAAAGTGTATGCGAATCCTTATCATTCCTCTTTCACCAAAAGAACAAATGATCCCCAAAAGAGAGTGCAGCTTCTGCCTGGGTCTCAGCATGAGTTACATATGGACAAGAGCCAAGCAAAGTTAAACACACTCATGACCAAAAGCCATAAACCACTGCAGGAAGCCTAGAGTAAGTAAATCTTTTGTCTATGTCACTATTGTGCGGTTGTTTTTATCGTAACAAACCAGACAGACACAAGAAAACAAAAGGTCCAAAAAAATAGATAAAATTTTCTAGGGTGATTTATTTGAGGTTGGGAGAAACAGTGTGATCTAGCTTACGAATGCATCCCTCTGTACAGGATATAATCCGAAAGAGAGGTAAATGCGGGCAAAAATAATAAATTATTCAATACAGTTATATTTATATTATTGCAATAAAATATTGTCATATGTACACTATGAAAATGAGCTTGACAGTTTATTTCAAATATTTAAACTGTGTCACACTTTGGAATGGATAAACCACAATGGTATTTTCCAAATATTAACACATTTTTCTATTAATTAACATTTTAAGATATTCTTTGACTATTCCAAAACTTTGATTAAACTTAGTATAAAATGATGCACATGTTTATAAGGTGTAGATATGTTATTTAATTAATATTATGCTTGGTAAAAACACTATTAAAATATATTTGTAAACAACTTCCTGGAAGCACATTATAGATAAATATAAGTATATAAGGATACTCTTGAAATCATTAAAACTAACTTCAATAACTACACACAATTAATCTCCTTTATCTTACCTTATTTAAATATGATTGATTCTCAAGTTATAGATATTTCTTAAGTAAATTTTCAAAATTTCTAATTTGTCTATTCTCAAAGGTGTAAGTGTATCAATTCTAATTAATTGCATGTATCTCTATTTTCTTCCCTCTAATTTCCCTACAATCTATTTTCTCACTGATATTGAAATAATATATCTAAAATAAGAATGTTTCCACAATATGAGTATACCTTTAAAACAATCAGTACTGTCCTATAAATTCCTTTCTATAAATTTCCTATTTTAGTGTTCAAGTAATTCCAGGCCTCTTTTTCTAAATTTTGAGAATTGTCTTTATAATTTATTACATGATCTATCCTCTGATCATATATAGCTAATATTTATTGGATACTTGTTTGGATCAAGCCTTATAAAAACATATGATAGATAGATAGATAGATAGATAGATAGATAGATAACTAATGTATATATATAATGTATAATCATATAAGAATTATGTGATAAAATTTTTTCATTATTTTAGTTTTACAAATGGGTTAAATAATCGGAGACCTTGAATATGTTATTCAAGATCACACTTAAAGAATATCAGTACTCAAATTCAAACTCAGGTCTTTGGCTATAGAATTACCATGTTTCTAATAAGATTTGACAGTCTCTCGAAGCACCATGTGTCCTAACTTTTCACATTTTGAATATAATGTTTTCTCTGCTTGGAAATATTTTCTCTCCCTCTTTATAAAGACAAATTTACTTTTTTACAAAATATGTAGTACTGCTTAAATACTGTTAACTTTCTAACATGTTAGTCTTAATCCTTTAAATATTTTAAAGCTAAAATTGAGTTGCATATTTCACTAACTCCTTTAGTTGAGAGTATCTGAATATTTTAATAAATTTTAATGCTCATGGAATTTCACATAGAATGTGTTTTGTATATCATGGCCGAATAAATCAACTGCGCATTTTCAATGCTCCTGAAATTTTCAAGGCTGCACACTTGGCACAACACTGACCCGAGAACAGCTGGAGAAACCAAAGCATACAAGGGTGTATTCACCAGATTTTCTGTCACCGAGACACCCGTAACCCACTGTTTCAAGAAGTCAGTCCACAGTTGGTGGCCTCCAAGGCAGAACCTTCATGGCAGAAGCAGGTGACAGAATAAGAAGCTAAGTTTGAGGGAGCCAGGAAGCAGAGCAGGAGTATAAAGCAGAGTAACATAGGCCAAGGGCCATGGATACCACCCAGGGTCAGCCTCCAGGGCCCCCCAACATACACAGGAACAGGAGCTACCAACCCCCTGGTGATGCTCAAGACAGTCATTTTGACAAATTAAGATCAACCGTCATAAGGGGTTTATAAGCATGGAAGGAGACTGCCTCTATCCCGCAGTTTATCCCACAGAGTACTGTTTGGAAGTTTTGGCTCACATTAGAGATGTGTTCTAGCCAATACACAGGTATAGCTAAGTAGTCTGGTAGGATAGGCTGAAGCCTCTCTCTCTCTCTCTCTCTCTCTCTCTCTCTCTCTCTCGATCTTCTTTCAATTAAAATATGATTCTTGCCTGTTTATTTTCTGCTTCTGAAACAATAAATTGTTTTTGATATTCATTTGGATGCTTTTAGCTTTCACACATACTGAGTTATTTTTAGTTATCTGATCTGATTTAATCATAGGTTGCCAGATGATAAATTGTATGCATTTTCATAAAATAACATCTTAATCATAAACGTGAATCAAAAAGTTCTGTGAATCCTCTTTGCTTTATTTTATTTTTTCCCTCTTTGTTTTAGAATTTAGAAATGTTTGGCAACTATAGTAGGACAAGTATACTAAAAAGTAAACTGTAATCGTGCATATTGAAATAGCACATTTAGTTTTTTTCAGTACTTTTCTCTTTGTTTCTCAAAATCTTAAAAGCTGAAACTTGATGAAGATGAATAGATGTCTCTGTGTGTACAGCGATAGAGTGATTAGCTATCAAATTGTCCTATACCAAAACGTATCCCTCTCTTACTCTCAAGTTATGTTCATCATATCAGCTATGTTTTCTCCTATAAATACACACATACTTGTAACAAAGTTTAATTGATGTATTTTATTCTACTTTATTATTTTTAATTTTTTTATTATTTTGAAGGTAGTGAAATACAACAGAACAAGACAGAACAAAACCAATTGAGACAGTGCAGTGAAATTGGTACAGGACTTCACAGCAGGTCACCGGGATAACAGTAATAGGTGCCATAGTATATCTTATTTTCTTCACAATAATTGTTCTTTCAATCAAGTATAGCAAAGTCACACCAAAACAGAACATTATAGAACTTATTAAAACAGAATGTTGAATAGAGCAATACAATTAGTCAGAACAAAGCAAAACAGTGATAACAATATTTGCCTTCAAAGAGATGGTAGAAGGAAATCCCCCCATTTGCTATATTGCATATGGCCAACCTCCCAAGAGAGGCTCAGACCTCTGGCTCCCATTTGCTAATGGCGGGGTTGCGGGAGGGTAGGCTCAGGGCTGCTTATCAGGGAGACAAGTGGGTTGCTTGGTTTCCCAGCGCCCTAAGTTCCAACATCTAATTGATGTATTTTAAACATAATAAGAGTATAAAACAACAAAAATAAATAGAACTATTTTAAATAAATACTGTGAGGAAAATGTCAGTCATTAATGTTGAGGTTTTATTGTGACCCAAAAGGAAATGCCAGTAAATTTGAGCTTATAGAGAACATTGTTACTGAAAAGTATTAAAAATAAGCAAAGTACCACTGACTGATGTGTTTTGAAATTTTGTTTTATTATGCTTTTTTTCTCTTTGAAATCAAATGAATTTTTTAAAAAAGAAATTAAGCAAAGTATCTTATGTTGGAGGAATGGGAAGGGTGACTTGAAGACCTCTTTGGAATAGATCAGACCTTAATCTTCACATGTCACCGTGTTAGGAGGGTGAACCCTTTTGAAAGATTTACCTTTGATGATAGAGCCTAGGGCACTGTTCTCCTCCAGGTACACAGAGGGAAACATTTCCCCAAGTTCAGACAAGTGGATACTCAGAGGACACTGAAGTCATGGCCCAGGGGGGCCTGATGACTGCTCCTACTAGCCGCAGATCTTGCTGACATCCACATGGTACTGATTTGTCAGGCACAAACAATCTAAGGTACATGGAGTTACAGAGGTGCTATGTCAGGAACATGGAAAAGCCAGTGTGAAACAAAAAAGTCCGAAGCTGTGGCTGCCATTAACTGTCGCGGAGAGGCGGGGCTGACCCAGCACCTTGGAGCCACATCATGCTGTAACCTGCCCTAAGGGTTGGACACAAAGCTACAGAATTTAATGTTTGCTCTGCTGGTTTTTGAGCAAGTTTTGTTCCAGTTCCCTTTTATCATGCCATTCTTCCCTTTGGAATGGGAAAGATTAAATTCTGGCACTGGGTGTTGGAAGTGTTTTACTTACTTACTTTTTTTTTTTTTTTTTTTAACTCAGACTCGCAGCTGAGTATGCCGTGAGAGTCTAAGGCTTTGCACTGAGACTTCAGAGTAGGGCTGGATCTGAAAAGATTTTGGCAACTTTTAAAGATGCACTAAGTGAATTTTGCATAATGAGATGGATACGAGCCTTTTGAAAGCCAAGTGTGTAATACTGCAATTTAGATTTAAAATATACCCCATATCACCATGAGTTAAACTAACAAAAGAATCAAAGATCTAAATATTAAAACAAAAACATTTAAATTTCTGCTGCTGAAAGATGAAATAGGTAAAACTCTTAAAGGCATAGGCAAGGATTTTTTTATTTCTTTAAAAGTTTAGCTTTAATGACAAACATCTATTACACGGTAAGGATCTTTGAATAGAACCCCAATTGCACAAGAAATAACATCAAGAATCAACAAATGAGACCATATAAAATGAAAAAGCTTCAGCACAACAAGGAAAAAATCAAGACAAGCAACAACTGACATAATGGGAAAAATTTGCCAGTTATTCCTTAAAGGAGAAAACGGTCATGTAGAAAATTATACTCCTCCAAAGCAACAGACCCAGTCAAAAACTAAGCAACTGAAGTGAATAGACACTTCTCATGACATGTGCTAACAACTGATAAATACAGGAAAAAAGTAATGTCACTGGACACTAGATAAATGCAATTTAGATCAACACAGAGATTCCATTTTACTCCAGAAAGAATGGCTATCATGAAGACATCAATCATTAATCCACTGTGGTGGGGCTGTGTGGGAAAAGGAAGCCTCTGCACTGCTGGTGGGAATGCAGATCAGTGCAACCACCATGGAAATCAGCCATTGGAAAGGAGAGTGGGAAGTTGACTAAATAGAGAAGAAAAAGTTCGGTTATCTGTATTTGCATATTATATGGTCTTTTACATGGAAGGCCCCTACCTGAAACAAAAATTATCTACCAGAAGACTCTTGAACTTGATAAACAAATGCAGCAATGGCAGGACCCAAAATTAATACGGAGAAATCAATACCATTCCTGTACATCAAAAATGAACCCACTGACAAAGAAGGAAAACAAGTATATTCATGATAGTTAAAAAATTTTGCAGGAACCAACCTTTTCAAGGAAGTGAAATTTCTCTATAATTACTATCAGAGAAATCTGAACAAAAAGAAAGAACAGAACATTAGAAAAGTGAAAAAAAATTCTCTGTTGCTGAATTGACAGAATAAGTATCACTAAAATGGCCATATTGCCCAAAATGATATATAGACTTAATACAATCCCTATTATAACACCAGAAACAATCTTATGGAGCTAATACAAACAATCTAAAAATGCATAAAAATGGGCTACAGACTAGCCCAAAACAATCTTGAGCAAAAAAGAGTAAATCAGGAGGCCTCACAATTCCAGATTCCAAATTATACTACAACGTTACAATACCGCAGACACAGACAGCACTAAGTTGGCACAAAAACTGATACATAAAACAATGAAACAAAATAGAAAACACAGAAACAACTCCACGCATTTTCAACCATCTAATTTTGGATGAAGGACCAAAACCTTATATTCAAAAAAAGATAACCTCTCTACCAATTGGTGCTAGGAAAACTGGTTATCCAAGAGCAGAAGAATAAAATCAGACCTTTATCTCTCATGTTATAGTAAAATCAAATCAAAATGGATCACAAACCTACCAAGAAGAGAAACTTTATAACTGTTAGAAGGTAGCAGCAGAAATACTTGAAGCCATAGGAATCAGGCATGGAATTCTCTACACATAATTCCAGTAACATTAAAAAAAATACCAAGTGACAGCAAATGGGGTTAAGTATACATACCTAAACTTTCTAGAGAACTTTACTAGACTGTGAAGAGAATAAGACTTAGAGTTATCACAGAATTGGAATATGAAACAAATTTTGAGTGTATCAATTAATGAATTCTACACTCTTGAATAGACTTCCGTGTATCAGTGAAACATTTGCTTTTCCCGTATTCCTCCTAGTCTCCTCTGAGACCTTGTAAATCTCATCCAGTCTCTTCTGCATATTAGAACTCCACAGCTACTGAAATGTAGCCAATGTTAAGTGAGATCTGTCTTATATGGTTTATGCATGGTAAGAGAAAATCTCTTTCCCCTTTTAGGTTACATTGCTGTGTTGAAATTAATCCTGATGGATTTACACCAAGAAAAGGTTCAAATTAGATATTGAAATATTATTAGTTCAATGTTTTTTCCTCTTGAGAGTTGGCAAATAAGCCCTTATTAGCACTCCCCTAAAATAATTGAGATCTCAGAGGTTTTTTCTGTAAAGAATGTTGCTCATTGCAAAGACTCACTGTGGTGTGAATACACTTGCAAGATTCACTCCCAGTTGCCCTTAACTTCCTGTAATACAATGAAATGAACCAATTTTGCTGTTAAATATGCCTTTTAACCATGCATCTTACAGGTCTTTTAATAATATCCCTCTATAAGACTATCAGAAAGAAACTATTAATCTTTAATGTATCAACTGCTTAATTTTTTATTATTCAAATAAATCCCAATTTAATTCTTCAGGATGGTGCTTACTTTAGCAGCATACATACTGAACACATTCATTCTTCTGTATCATATAATACAAGAAATGTTACATTTTCTAGAAAATTACAAGGTAGTCTGACATGTTTTTCTACTGCTATGATTTTGATGAATTAAAGCTTAAGTAGAAGAAAGAATCTGTTGATGTGTAAGTCAGTTGAATCTGAAAATCACTCAACCTTAAAGAGCATGGAAAGCCCTGCAGTGTCTTTTTAAAATTTTTTTAAATAATTTATCATGTGAATCTCTCCTACCTTGAAGTTATATAGGTAAGTTACCCTATTTTTTCTCACATCCTTTAGCTTATAATGACATCAGCCATAGATCCAAACTGTTCAGAGTAAATGTTTTCTAATTTAGAATGCATTCTAAGTCGTTCCTAAAGTTGTTATGAAATAATGTGGGTTACATGGGGGATCAAATGATTTAAGATGTCACAATGGTTCATTCAGCATTGCCATTGATTTGCATGTCTCCTTTTCATGTGGGTGTAGTAGAATAATCATATTAACTCCATCCCTTTAAAATTTATAATGTTTCTTTTCTGTGCAAAACTAAGAAATAGTTAGAAAACTGAAACTTTGCCAAAAGATTAGTTGAGAATATCTGTAATAGTCAAATTTCCATGTAATGTGCATTTATAGGCACTATTAACACACTTCAGTTTATAATATATAAAAATAGAATCGTCAGAGGATGAAATCTTCATTTTGATTTTAGTTTTTAATTTACACTGATTAAAAATAAAATATTCAATATGTG
Organism: Hydrochoerus hydrochaeris; assembly: GCA_004027455.1. Classification (NCBI taxonomy): domain Eukaryota; kingdom Metazoa; phylum Chordata; class Mammalia; order Rodentia; family Hydrochaeridae; genus Hydrochoerus; species Hydrochoerus hydrochaeris. The sequence continues at coordinate 207,747 of PVLA01000827.1, read as the reverse complement.
CAAATCATAATTGAAACAACCAATCGACTATTCTAGTGAAGTCTTATTGCCAATTCATTGACTCAATTTAGCAAGCCTTAAGGCTTACTGAAACCTACATTTTCAGTTAAATAATGTGGTATGGAAATTGAGGCAGTGATCTCTTAACATTTTTCCTTCTGTTTTATTGTCCTATCTCACCTGATAAACTCAAATATATGTTGAACTGTATTCATTTATGTCTGTGCATATACATATATGCTTAATATTATATTTGTAAATATATAACATATATTGAATGTATGCCATATATTATATAACATATGTAATATTACATTTGTAAATCTATAACATATATATGTAAATATATAACACATATTTAATAACTTTTTTCCTTGGGAGATATGTTCTTACTAAAATTGAGTCCTGGAAAATGACCATGTTAATTCTACTAACATGCTAATTACTATTTAATTTTTAAATGTATTTATTTGTTCCATCTACAAGAAATTTGGGTGAGTAAAAGAATAACTCTAATTTTTATCCTATTCTTGAGTGATTTCTTTAACTTCTGTCCCATTTCACAGGTCCCCCATTGACTGGGTGGTGGGGTTTGTACCAGTGTGGTGACACTGAATGAATGGGGACTCCCTTGAGTCATTGATCAGGCATTGTGTGTGCCTAAAATTTGGTGTCCTTGTGAATAAGTTAGGATGTGCCATGCCACGCCTATTTAAAGAGGAGCTATTTGGTGAAATTTATATTTTCTGACAGTGAAATCTTGTACAACACATCATATATCAAGCAAATTTCAAAAATAGCACAATCAACTTGAAGGTAATATTTTGCATAAAAGATCCACATATGCATGTTCTTATACATGTGTATATGTGTATTTTAAACTAAATTCTGCCATAAAATTATTTAATAAGGAGTATTGTTTCACAAGGCTGTCTACACATTATTTTTACAGATGCTACAAATAATTCTAGATAACTACCTATCTAGGACTTTATAAATATCCTTTAATCTGAAAGTAGAGATTATAATTACCATTTTATGATGCTTTACAAATATGTATTGATGATTTATTAAAAGTAACAGTGTTATATGTTTGTCTCTAACATAATTTTATGGTGCTTCTATTATAGCTTAAATAAATACTAAAATTAAGGAAAATCAACCTATAATTTATATATATATATATGCCTATATATGATATAAATATAAGTGTAATATAAGTGTAATACATGGCTTATATGTGTAGGTGTCAATATTATGACTATTAAACCTTAATTGTCTATTTGATTGGATTAACAGGTGCCTGGTAGATTAGTTACTCATGCACCTGTATTTGACTGGATGGATCATGAAGGAATGGCATGGCATTATGAGTGGCCCTACACATGGTAGTATATATGGTCCCATTTTCCCCTGGCACTGATCCCTGCTCTGAAATAGTAATTTTGCTCTGCCATGACATTTTCCCATGATGCTTCTTCCCTCAACCCAGTGACCATGAGCCAAACTAAACTTCTCCTTTAAGTACTATGTATTATGTCAAAGCAATGGGAAAGCTGAACAGTACAGGTAAACATCAGTAACATCCAGATATGATGCATTTTAAAGACCAGTGTTCTACTTTGAAAATTTACTTATTCTCTTTTTGGACAAGTTATTTTAATGTGGCAATGCATCCTAAGGACAAAGTCATGCTTCATTCCCAAGAATAAACCTGTTCCATCAGCAGGCCAAGTAGTTCCTGTGCTGTTAGCACTATAAATTGATTCAAACAAAGAATGGAATTGACTATCCTATAAATTTAAGATTAGTCAAATTTAAATAACCTATTTTCTGACTTAAGTTTAAATTTAAGCAGCATTGAAAGCAGAATTAGTAATATTAATATTCTGTCTACAAATGTCTACATTATTTTATTTAGATTTTTTTTAAAACATTGGATACATATATGTGTGTTAGTAATGCTTTTCCTTTATAAATGATAATTTTAAAGGCCATTAAAACAATATAAGTTTGGAAAAATTGGAATAAGTAGAACTAAAGAAGTTGTACTCATTGTACAAATGTTAACATACACAGATGCTCAAAAATATCCAATGAATTTTTTTTTTAGGAATCTCTGTATCTAATTGTATCCCTTGTTTTTCTTTTTACATGAATTATTCCTCCAAGACACCATTGTGTGGATAATGAAAGCAAAGTTGTAATTTTCAAATTCTGCAAAATTTCTATCAGCATTGTAACAAGAAAGTAGATAGATTTTTTTTTTTTTTTTATCCAGGGATGGAACTCACAACTCACACTTTCCAGGCAAGCGAGAGTAGGTTTCTATTCCACATTATAAATGCTTCTGCTTTTTCAGAAGGCTATTAGCTGTTAGACATCGTACTAATCTTTTAGTACTGGAGAGACCTTAGCCAAATGAAGTGAGGGCTGGTGAAAGAACAGCAGTTCTTGCTACAAATGAACACTTCCAATGTACTACTCACACTCGATATTTAATTTTCACAATGGTATTACATCTAGATGGACGTGTTGTGATTTTTTATATGTGATCAATATTCTACGTCCACAAAAAAAATGGTAGTCAGATTATTCTCCTAAGAATAGCTGGCAGACACGGTGGCACTAGAGGAGCGGCCGTCCTTCGGAACTGTGTAGGGTACTGTGACCTGGAGGGTACATTTGCAGCCCTCTGTGCCATCCGTGTTTGAAAGAGAACTGTGCTAGTCTACAAGCTGTGTTATCCTAGTGTCACATGAGAGAACAGTCTCAGTAGTTACAATCTAGTCTTCTTAGGATCGTCTGCCAAGAAGTGTACTACCAGGCACAGTATCTGATAAGATTTTATATTGTCTTTCTAGCAGACTATGCAACAGTGACCAAATCAATTATTATTTCTAATCTCTCTTTTTTTCAGCCTTAAACTGTTGGAATATTGCATTATTTTATTCATCTGTTGGTAAACACATTATCCAAAGTAATATTATTCACACAATTAAATTACAAACACAGGAATCATATGAATATGTATAATTTCAATATTAATACAAATTATTATGTATGAAATAAACAACTGTATAAAGGTTTTTGCAACACTGTACACTTAAAAGTTTAAATTTAAGTGATTTCTCCTAAAATAGAATACAAATATAGAAAAATACCAAGAATTGCTATTTTCAATCCTTCAGTTATTAAAAGTCTCCCTATAGCACTTAACATACTATTTTGCTATATTCATGAGCTCATGTACCTTGGCTTAATTATTCCCTATTTTCAAAGGGAAAGTAAGGATTTCATTGCATTTTACGAAGAAGAGCCGTGTAACTGCTGGATTAGAAACCTTTGCACGTACTGGTAAGAGAAGAGAGAGATAAAAATAGAACACTTTCAACTTTTGGAAGCAAACTCACTATAAAAAGAATACATATATTAACATCTCTTTTGAAAAGATGTAGCATTCCTTTTTGTAGTTAATCACTTTGTACTTGCAAATACTGCTTATTTTGTTGTCTGTCAACCAGAACATGCATTTCAGTCATCAGTTTAAAACTGGTGAAGCCGTAGCTGCCATTTCTATTTTATACTAATACCTCTCATGCTATTTGCACAAGCAGTTAGGATCACTCTAGCAGATCTCTAGACTAAACATGCAAAATTGTGAGGAGATTGATAGTTGCACAAGAGTCAATTAAATTTCTTTGGACATTTCATTAAAGTATTTGGGTAAGTGGTTCAAATGAACCACAGCAAGCTTTACAAACATCAGACAGAATGATCGTAAGGGTAAATAGGATAATTTATGCAAATACCAGCAATAGCTGGCATACAGAGCTTGTTAAGCAGTTATTAAATCCTTTGCTCTCTCCACACTTTTGATTCTTAAATCCAAATCATTATATACTTCATAGAAAGTAATATTTGATTATTCAAAAGACACTCTATGTTCTTGCAAAACAAAAACAAAAACAAAAGGTACAAAGAAAACCCAAAAATGTAACAAGCATTTTGGGGAATAAGATATAGCAAGAAGGTTTGATGCTACTTTCTGAGATAATTAATTCCCATGCTTAGTTTACAAATGGACATGGTCATGAAATAAACCTTAATTATTCCCTATAACTGAAATTCTATGAAGGGCTTCTGAAAGAGGAAATGCCTTGCTAAAGGAAAACCGCTCACATGGTCTCTGAATTTAACCATCAAGCATGGAATTGAAAAAGAAACAACATAATGAAATTCAAAGGTAAGACACTGAGGAGGACTGCAGAGAGAAACAACCTGATTCATTTCTCCTGGAGAGAGGGGAACTAACTCTGTATCTTTACCATTAGTTGAGCATTCTGGTTTTTACAATCGATATAACTCTATACTTTTATATATTACTTTTAGCCTAAGTTTATGGTCATACTACAATTTAATTCATTAGAATTAATATTAGCTACAAAATGTATGAATAAGGTATCATCTGGAGACTCTGAAAAATGAACTAAACATGCAAGACTTTGCCCTTACCTTCAGAGGATATTTTAGTATAGTGTGAAGATAACAGCAAGATTGCATGACATTTTTGGAACAAAAACTTTGTTATTTCTCCAAGCTCTATTCTATTCCTCTGATGATGAAGGATCCTGTAAGTATTTTTGACATGATGATTTCTACATATTTAACTGTGATTAATTTTTAAAAACTAAATAGTATCAATGACATGTCTCATTCTGTACCTTACATATTCTTCTTTAAGCCTCTCCATTCAAAAATCCATGAATTAGCTTCTTTATTTATCAACAGATATTAATTGAGAAATAATAATGGACAAATTCAATTCAGGCTTTTTTCTAGATCTAATCATATTTTAAATTTGAAAAATACATTACTCCAAGCCCTGTAGCAGTTCACAATTTATTTCACAAATTAAAGGAAATATGTGGGCATAGCTTTAGAGTTTATTATTATAGACATATTACAGAATAAAATAAAATAGAAGGTTACTACCATCACTAATAACTAATAATGCCAGAAAGACTTGAAAAGAATTTTATAGAAAAAAAGAGAAGTCATCATGGCTGTGAAAACTGTGTAATAATTGCCACTGGAGATTAAAGAAAAGGAAGAGGAAGAAGAAAAAGAGGAGGTGAAGGAGAAGGAAAAAGAAAAACTAGAAAAAAGAGCCTTGTAGAAGGTGTGATAGGCTTGGGAACTTAAACAAGTTTAGGATTCTGAGAATTAAAGCACTTTCATGGTAATAGGCATTTTGGATAATAACCTAAAGATAAATATACAAGCTGCACTCAGTGAGGGCCACATAGCTGTGTCTAAATACTGTATATTGCTTTGAACAGTAGAGGATCACTGTCACTTCTAGTTCTTCTCCTAGGGATACGGGAAGTTTTTACTTTCATACCTTTTGCAATTAAATATCCTTTTGTGATTTAGAAGAATTTGTTGATTCTTTGCCAAATTCAAAATTGTCTTAATGTAACTTTAACATTGCTACATGATTCTACATCTCCAAATTCACAATTTCATCTCCTTGGATGGAACACTTCTCTCCCATACTTACTATCTTACTAATTCTTTACACTAACAATGTCAGTTATTTAGCTATCTTGAAATATAGTGAATAATATTATAATAGACACCAAAACTTCACTATTCCTTGGGAAAAATCTGTCTAATATCTGCCTTACTTTCCATATATTTTTAATGGCAGATCGGCCAGTGTTCAACAAAGAACTGCATCCCATTACTCCTTCTAGTTGTATATCTCACATCTACTGAGTTACCGCCTTCGAGGGTCTAAGAGCTAACTTGTTGGTCAAGATTTCATAAAGTTTGGTACTAATTTCTTCTTTTCATAGTCACAAAAGACTTCAATTATTGCAGCAGTCTATTCATTAGTGGCACTGTTGAACACTTAGTTTATCTAGAAAAAGAAAAGACAAAGAAAAAATAACCTTTAAACTCTCCCTTCCCTTCTCTAACATTATTCTCATATTATTCTGCTGGCTACTGAGGCCACATCTATTGTCTCTCTTTAAAATCCTCTTCATGTCTCCAATTAGTAAAATGTGTAGTGCTTCAAGATTTTTCTTTTGAACTATTTTTCTTAATTTTTTCATCTGTACATGCTTCCAATACTTAGCGGTTACGTTTCTTGAGGGTAGTTACTGCCTCTGCACAACGTATCTCAACTTCTTTTTTCATCCTTCCCCTCCTTGTGTCTTGATTGCCTTCCCATTTGCAAAAGACCGATCTCTGTATTTTCTATTATCTACCTTTTATTTTGCTCTACATTCCTATTTTGGATTCCTCATGTAAGAGAGCCCACAATGTATTAAGCTTATGTGATTTATTTCACTTAATATTATGATCTCGGAGTGCATCTGTTTTCCTAAAATTGACTTCAGTTTACCCTACTTTGTCCCAGGCTGGTATTCCATTTTATCTAAACATGAGATTTTCCTTACTTACTCATCTTTTGATGGACATGATAGTTGCCTGTAAGATTGAGCTATTATGAACTGCACTGTTTATAAATACGGGGATGTATCACAAATGTATTATGACAGCTTTACCTCGTTGAGGAGATGCCTAGGAGTGGAATTGCTGAGTCTAATGGAATCTCAATTTTTAGTTTTTAAAGGAGTTTCCATACTGATTTCCATAATGGATGTGCTAGTTTATTTTTTTTCCAAAACACAGATGATCTCGTTTCCCCCTGTATGTAGCCTCACAACAGCTTCCTTTCATTTTAATTGTGATTTCAATTACTGTCTATATCCAGTAATAGTATCACAATTTTTATGAATTTTAGACAGAGACACCTTGTTTCTTGCTTCTTCAAGTCACATATATAGCAAAGTTAGCATACATATAAACTCTATTCTTTTCATACTGTTAATTTTATATCACACTGTAATACTCATGAGTTTACACAGTCAGTATTGTAAGCTGGATTCCTGATAACTCTGCAATGAATTGTCTTTTTCCTCTATTTCCACTGGAAATAAAAATACTCTCTGGTTGCACCAGTCAACACTCACCAATGGTGATGAAGAGTTCTTCTTTTGTTCCCACAGTTCTCAGCTTTGTTATTGGTTGATTTCTGTTCTTGATTATGCCCATTCTGTCTGGAGTGAGATGGAATCTCAGGGATGCTTTGAGTTGCTCCTCTTTAAGGACCAGTGATGCTGAACATTTTTGATATGTTTATTTTCATTTGTACTTCTTCATTTCAGAAACATCTGTTCATTTTGGATGCCCATTTTTGAATTGTGTCTAGAAATTTGAAAGGTATGGCTTTTTGCAGTTCTTTATATGTTCAAGATATTAATCCTTTTCTGAAGAACAATTGGAAAAAATTCCTTCCCACTTTGTGGAAAAAGTTTTTTCTTCACTTTCTTAGTGATTTCTTTTGATATGCAAAAACTTTTAAAGATGAAATCCCAGTTGTTGATTCACTGTAATATTTCCCATGCAATTGAGGTTTCATTCATAAAGTTTTTGCCTACATCTATGTCTTCAAGAGTTCTACCTATTTTATCCTCCAGAAGATTTAGTGTTTCTGTTTTAATATTTAGATCTTTGACTCATTTCAATTTTAGTTTAGTGTACAGTGAGAGGCATGAGTCTAGTTTTAGCCTTTAGTATGGAAACCAGTTTTGTTATGGAAGCCAGTTTTTCACAACCATTTATTGAAAAGGCTACATTTCTTCCAATGACGGTAGAAGAAAAGATACCTGATTTTGTCTCATCTTTTTATTCTTAATTCCATTGATTTAAGTCTTTCCTTTTTATTGTAAGGTGGGCTAGGGGTTTGAAATTTTTATTTAATATTTCAAAGATACAATTATTTGACTCATTGATTCTTTGTATTGTTTTCTTAGTTTTGATTGCACTAATATCTGCTCTGATCTCTATAATTTAGACCTTTGTGTGAGCTTCAGGCTTATTATTCTTTATTTAAATGTTTGTGGTTCAACATTAAGTTGTTTATTTGAGCTTGATCTTTCTTTAGGTGAGAATTTAAATGTTGTTGATTTTCCTTGTAACACTGCTTTCATAGTGTCCCGTAAGTTCCAGCATGTTTTATTGGTATTATCTTTTAATTGTAGAATTTTGAAGCAAATCTTGTGTGAAAATAATATATATATATATATATATATATATATATATATATATTATAATCTTGTGGTGTGTAACACTCTGTAGACATTTACTAATTCCATTTGTTCAAAAGTTTGGTTCAGTTCTTGTTATGGATTAAAAACTAATGGTCAACTTAATGCCAGCTGAATTAAATCACTATGGTGCTGAGCATAGATGATCCCCCTACGAAAGCTGCCAGCTTGACGTGGAGAAGGAGAAGGGAGGCACTGAGGCATTGTGGGTTCTCCTATGTTTGCTGTTTGAGCCGTTGGTTCTCCTGGAGAAGCTCTGGTCCTCAGGTCGAGCATTGCTTCCTGGCTCTGGAGGGGAAGACATGTGCTGCTTGGTCTCTAGAATGAACTCATCACGCTGGCTTCCTGGCATGCACTTGACTGCGCTTATTGTCAGAGGAGCTCTGGGCCTCCATATCGCTGAGGATGGCTGTGGTGCTTTTCAGGACAGCCCTGGTCTTTATTATAAGCATAACTTCTCAGCTCCAGTGTACAACCCTCAACTTACTCTCACAGCTCCTTCACCCTGCTGGCATAGACATTTTAGCTTTTACCACTGACCTTTGTGCCTTCCCAGAGCGGATCTATAAAAGAGACTGGTGTGAGTCCTCTGTGTGGTCTCTAGACCTCCAGTTGGACTCGTGGGAGGCATTGCCACAGGCTCCAGGTTTTTATCTAGACTCATGTAAGACATATCTGTGGGATTTAGGCCCTTGGCTAAATATTTTGTATCTTTGGTGTTGGGAACAGATTTCCTTCATTTTCTTGTGTTAACTCTGGGTGACCATCATAAAATAATACAAATTCCATGTCCTGATTTGAATTGTTCTCCTCACAACCCCTGACTACAACAGTTCTCATATTTTGTTGATTTTTTGTCTATTTTGACAGTGGAATATTGGGATTCCTCTTTACAATTGCCTTAGTACCTTTTTTTTTTTTTTGTACCAGGGATCAAACTCATGACCTCATGCTTGCTAGGTGGGCACATGTACCACTGAGCCAGCTCAATATTTGTTTTTTGTAGTTGTGTCTACTGGTGTTTTGTTGCATATATGTCTATGATTGTTATCTTTTCCTCTTCTCTTAACTTTGTCCCTCTTGACCAACCTTGGCTTGGAGTTTACTTTGTTTTAAACAAAATAACTCCCCCTGACTTTTTCTCCGTTTTTGTCTCCTGAAGTACTGTTTTTCTATCCATCTCTAAGTCTATGACTTTCTTTTGGAGTTAAATGTCTTTCTCGTGTGGAGCATATGGGAGGATTTTGCTTCGGGATCCATTCTGTTTCTTTTGATTGTTTCTTTAGATTAGTAAATGGAGACCACTTACGTTGTTGGTAATAACTTATGTGTACTGACTTAGCTTTATCATACTATTTTACTGTTTTTGGCACCCTGTTTTTTTTTCTGTTTAATTGCTTGCCCTGCCTGTTGGATTCTTTTGACTGGTATTTTTGGAATTATAATCTTTCTTATTTCTGTTTATAATAATTTTCAGAATATTTTGGAGTGCAGGTCATGAATTTCTTCATTTGCTCTTGGCATGGAAAAATTGTTTTCTGCATTGATTCTGAAAGATAGTTTTTTGGGGGTACATAACACTGGGTTGGACACTTTTCTTTTAGAACTTGAAATGCTTCACCCCAAGCTTGGAAATCAATGGGGAGGTTCCTCAAATAACTAGGACTAGAGGTGTTGAAGTCAGGATTTACAAGATAATTGATTTAACACATGACACATAATTTATAGGCTATTTTATAACATTCAACCAAAGAATTCAATGCAGAAGAGTGCCAGAAATCTGTCAACACACTAGAAATGTGAAGACTCTAGCTGAGAGCCTACATCCCACGGCAATGTCCTCCATGAGTCTAGCTGGAGACCTAGAGCCCGTGACAATATCTTGTGCAAGTCACTCTGAAGGATCTGCACTAGGAAGGCCCAAAAGTCAGTGAAGGAAGCTAGAAAATCTGCACAAGTAGAATTAAGTGTGTGTACCAGCAGGCTGAGGAATCTGCACTGGAGCCAGGAAGTGATGTGCCAGGTAAGGACCATAGATCCCCAAAGAGAACTACAACCATCCTCAGTGAAAGCAAAGACTCACTGTCCTACATAATGAGGACAGCTCAGTTCATATAAGGAAAATCAGTGACAGGATTCTCTAGGAGAATCAAAAGCACTATTTCCCCTGTGTGTCAAATAAGGAAAAAATGACAATGATAAAGTGTGAAACTAAGCATATACTTACAGGAAAATAGAAAGAGTCAGTATTAATGCAGTCCTTAAAAAAGCACAAGAAATGATGAAAACATTCACTAATAGAGTATCAGCAATTCATTGCATGTGATGTAATAGCACTTAGAACAGTGATATCTTGGTTCAAGGATAGAGAAATAGATAATATTGAAGAAATACAAGAGAAATAGAATTGCACACTGAAGGCCACTTAATTTTTGAAAGTGTTCATTCTGTAACACTGTGAAAAATGACAGTATTCCAAATAACTCTCCTGCTGCTCAGCTACCAAAAGTGTAAAGATTCAAAAGGTACAATACGTATTGTGAAAGGGAAAGGAATTGTTCAAAAGAAAAGCGCAACTGGAATGGGGGAAGGAGAAAAGAAGGAAGGGGAAAATTATCTATCTATCTATCTATCTATCTATCTATCTATCTACCTTTCTATCTATCTATCCATCCACACACAAGATAGCTATGATAATTGTACTACTCATTCTATTAGTTTATTGAAAGGAACAGTTAGTGCTTATAATGTTTGATAAATTTTGCATGCCTAGATATGGTAATCTGAACAACTGTTTTGAAGATAACACTATGCAGTGTAATAACCATTGTTTATTTCCTGACAACTTATTTTGAAATTCTATATCATTTTATTTTTTTATCTTTAAAATAAAAAAAAGAAATCAAATAACTCATCCTTGGAATGTGGATGTCACAGTCTATTACACATTGACCAGAAAAAAGATCAAGAAAATAACACCAGGTTCTGAAGAGAAAATTTACCACCTTAAAATTTTAATACAATTCTGATACAATCAGAAGTTGGAATGACTTTGGATAATTTTTAATGCATAATAAACTTGTACATATCTATATTCTATGGTATAAATGTCCTCAGAAAACTTTATCAAAAGGTAAACAGAAGAGAGATAAATAGGAAATAGGGAGAAGTTCAAATATGTCTTCACACTACATATTCTATTTCTAAAAATATGTTGACTAGTTTATCTTAGATTATTGAAAAGAAAGTTTTATACTATTATCGGTTCATTTTTGTAAGAATCTATGTGGCTTTTCTTGCACTCTGAGTAACCACCTTGAAGATGAAAATACACTGTGGAAAAAGTGCAATGGGAAAGTTAGTGCAGAGACACATTCGTAGCAACATTATTTGGAGAAATTGCAGCTTAGGAGAAATACTAAACCTAGAGAGAAAGGAATTAATGGGCCATTTATGATATATTCATACATAGTACAATTGAATAATGATTATAATAAGTTACAGCTTCAACAGCATAGAAAAATCTCAGAAAGATAATTTCAGGGGAATATCACACAATGAAACCTTAGGAGCAGGCCAACGTATCTTCGGAGGATCTAGGGTATTTGTTGCCCTTGCATAGAACGTAGCAACATGATGCATTGTATTATTCTCATGATTTCAAGTTTAATGGTATGCATAATTACTTTACACTTGTGTGATTTGTTTTGAAACTTAGCTACAGTTGTTTTGTGTAATTTTGTAAAATTAACAATAAGAAATAAGATTTTACAATACTAATATTAGGAAACTAGTAAGCAATTTGATAATCTAGTGTAACTGGAATGTAAAAATTGATAGAACTGACCTGCTAAGAAATGGTATGCAATAAATAAACCAGTCTTTCATTTGAAGCAACTGATGTATTCTGTGTAATCTATGGATAATAACAATTACTATATAAAAGAGTGAAATACAATTAAAATCTACTATTTACAGTAATTTTAAATCTGATTTTTCAGAAAATATTTTTATATTCAAAATTTATTCTTCTTTGCTAAAAACATAACATCTAATTTGATATAAACTAGTCACCACAAAACATCTAAATATTACTACAGTTTTAATAATGTCACAATTGTTTAAATATCTAGGAATTTAAAAAGAAGTTGAGCACAATGATTCATTGAAAACAAAGATCAAACTATATATAATTTTATTTTTTTATGCATTAGTTGAAATGAATTTAATTTAAATTTTAAATACTATGAAACATTAAGAATTAGCCCTAGAGGAAAATCAAGTATCACTGGTACAAATAAAATCATTTAAAAATATTTATGATGAATATATGTCATAAGTTATAAACAAAAGATTTGGATTTTTCATACTAGTAAAATTAAAATTATTTAAACATTATGAATAATAATATATATTAGTATATTTATCTTAGTATGTACTGTTTAAGTTACTATAACTGACTGTAAGACAAGGAACTAAAATGTACACCTAAATAGAAAAAAAAAGCATTATCAAAATAATAATACCAGAGACATTGTCACTTCAGCTGTTAAAAGAGCATGGAGCAACATTTGATAAGATAATGATTGAAACTTTGCAAAACTGAAGAAAACACACGAAATCTCAAGGCAAAGATAAGATAAATACTAAGACCATGAATGCATATATATTATAAAATACTTGCTGGGGAATTTTTTTAAGTCAGAAATTAACATGCCCCTTTGAAATACCACAAGACAGCACTCTGCACTTCCAAAGACACTATGTGATGGAAACAGTAATGAAAAGTTTTTAAAGTTTAAAAAGTTTTACAGCCAGTGTGCAATGCTATGTCCAGAAATATTATCCCTCAGATAAAGACTTTTGAACCCATTAAATATTAGGCCTGTTTTTCAGCAGTGGAACTAGTGAACAATTTTATAAGATAGTCAAGCACTTGAAAATGTTCACAGATGAAAAGACAAAAATCAAACTTTGACTTTTTAGAAAGGTCATACCATTATCTTGTGCTTGTTTAATCTTCCTAATCCGAAAAAGTGGAATTCGCAATAGAAAATTTTATGCATCAAATTTTTTATTAGTTTAAAAAGGGATATTTACATAATTTTAGTTTTATTTTGCTATCTTTATTTATGTTAATCATCCTTTATTTTCTTCTACTTTTCTCACAGTTGTTTGACTATTTTGGTGATTTTTCCACTTCAGATATTTGAAATGTTTACATGATATATCTACATTTTAATATTACACTAAATATATGTTTTATACTTAATTTATGGACAATAACAAATTTTGAGAGTTTAAAGAATTTATAATGAATCATCATTGAAAAAATTGGCTGTTATTTATATAGCAGTATAATTGTCACACTATTCTATGTATTTTAAATAAAAGAATGTGGATGAGCATGCCATACACATAAGAGGTAAATTCTACTCTACATTTATTTTTTGGGCAGAAGCACTGATCCAGGGAATATTTAAACATATTTATCAAACTTAACAGGTTCATGAGGGATGGAGTGCATTTGATCACAATGTCTACAAACACCTTCTTACTGATTTCTTTGTGCTAACTTACATCCCTATCTTACATGTTACAGGATATTCTTTTATCTAAAATCAACCTCAGTTGCTTTGTATTTCTATTTTTTGGGTTTGAAAACAAAATTTCAAGTATCTCTCACAATGTGCTAAGTTCAGTTTCTTTCTTGAATTGCCTTTTGTAAGTTATTATTTTAAGTAAGTGAGATAGAGGTAAAAATATGTTCATCATATCTCAAAATTAAATGAAAATACTGTTTGATTTATAAATCCTAAGTAATGATTAATTTTACTTCGCATTTTGAAGATATTGTTTCCTTTTGTTCTTCCTTCCTTTATCAGCATATGTTTGTGATACTTCCTGTATCCAGTCATCACAAGGGATCAATCACACAAACATCACATCTTAATTGATTTACTTATTTCTTCCACTTCCCCCTAGTCCATACCTAGAACTCCTTCCACTTCTACAAATTTATCTCCACCTTTCCACTTGATTTTCACTGATTTTTTTTAAAAAAGCAAAACTGAAAAAAGGGTAGAAATAATACAGAATTTCAAATAAATAACAGTAAGAAATCAACGCTAGTTAGTATATTACATATTGCTATCTTAGAAGGAGTTGTTCAAGTTACAAAATCAAAGCATAAAAAAATGAACAATCAAGCTTCACTGTTATTTTTGATGCAGCAAATGCATTTCTCTTCTCCTTGCTTTTCTGGTAACTGATCATATTACAAAATAAAGCACACATCTTCTACATGGTAAACAATTATTTATTGAATCAATGCTAAAGCAGAATGGCCAAAGCTTCTCCATCACTGTTGCTGTGATATCCTGAATAAAAGAATCTGAAATTCTGAAGCAACTTAGAAATAAAATGCTACAGCTCTTAAACAACCACCTCAATGTAGTGCTTTTCCTTTCATAATTAGATATTCCTATATTTGGAAATAGAGAAATTTGTTAAATCTCCTGTAAATATGCTTACTAAAACTTTCCAAATATTTATAGTTTTAATTCCCTATGCACTAACTTAGAGACATTTTAATATTCAAGGATGGAAAAATGTTTAAATTGAGGTATAGAGTAATCATTCTGAGAAGTTTCACATTTTAAAAATGTGTTTTATTAATATAGAAAAAAGTATACTTGAAGAGAAATGTTACTAAACATAGAAAGTGTTATTTCTAAAGAGGGATATATTCAACTAGAAACGTGTCAGTATAATTTTACATTCACTGAACAACATTGGATAGAATGTTGGGAAAGAACTTACAATTATAAATAAGTTGGAGAAATTTAACTTATAGAATGGTAACTATACTTAATAATAATTATGCTAGTCAAGGTTTACAAGAAAAGCAATTCTTTATAGGACACATAATTCATAGAATTATTTTAGAACAGTTGCCCAAAGGGTCAAACACAAAAAAGTGCAGGAAATCTGTCCACACACTAGAGACACAGAGAATCCAGCTGAGGGCCTGGATCCCATGGCAGTGTCCTGCCTGAGTCCAGCTGAAGACCCAGAGCCATGACAATGCCTTCCATGAGTCCAGCCAGAGCCTACAAGAATGACTCACATAAGTCTGTTTCTCAGATCTGCATTGGGAAGGCCCCAAAGTCAAAGGTGAAAGCCAGATAGTCTGTGCCAGAGGGGTGAAAGATCTGTGCCAGCAGGTTAAGTGTTCTGCACTGGAGCCAGGAAGCAACACTCAATGTAAGGATCAGAGTTCCCGCAAGAAGTGAAACAGCCATCCTTAGAGACAATGAGGTCCTGAGCTCCTCCCATGAGAACAGCCAAGTACATATCAGGAAGTCAGCATGACAAGCTTCTCCAGGAGACTAAACAGCACACATTTTCCCCTCCAGAGCCAGGAAGCGATGCTCAAAGTAAGGACCAGAGCTCCCCTAACATGAGCTACAGCCGTTCTCAGCGACAACAACGTCTCAAACTCCTCCAATGATGAGAACAGCCAAGTTCATAATGGGAAAGAAGCTTGACAAGCTCTTCTAGGAGAATCAGTGACAAGACAAGAACTAATAATACCACTTCTTCCTCTCCAGTATGCTGGCAGTAATCTTCAGATGACCCATCCCCACCCAGCACAACACTGATTTGAGTTCAGCTTGGTGTTACAAGTTGACTATCTGTTGTAAATCCATTACAATAGCTTATTATTTATAGAAATGTTAAGGGTAGTTCTTAAATATTTTAGATTTAAAAATACGATGCTATTGATCTGTTAAAGCTTATTTCTGAAAAATCATTTCAAAAGATTCATATAATGAAAATCCATATTACCCACTTTTATTTGTCAATTTTACCTCAATAACACTGCAAAATATGTGGAAAAAATATAAAAATAATACAAGTTTTGACTCACCACATTAACTGATAGAAGAAAAATAAAGTCATAATATGGTTAATCAAATTATCTTAATTGACATTAATGGCCACCAGTCACAATGTAAATCAGTACCACTGAAATGAAAGCTGGCCTTATAACCTGGCCTTTTAGACTATGCACACCAGTGAATGGACTGACGCATTCAAAAGCCATGTGTTGTTGGAGAAGGGCTGATCCTGATTCATAAAGATAAGTGATGTTAGTAAAACATAGCTTTCCATGGGCCAGGAATTTAGCTCAGTGGTATAAGTGCATGCCTGGCAAGCTCAAGGTTGTGAGTTCAATCTCTGGTAAAAATAAAATAAAATAAAATAAAATAGTACTGCTTCTTACAGAGTAAAGAGACATTCTACAGAATGGAAAAGATATTGTTATTGCTGTTCCTCCCACAGAGGACTAGTATCTAGAATATATAAAGAACCCATAAAAATTAAAATCTCCAAAGTAAAAGACTCCATCAAAAATGGACAAATAAAATGAATAGTTGCTTCTCAAAAGAAGTATGGAGAGTTAATCAATACCTGAAAAGATATTCAGCACCACTAAACATTAGAGAAATGCAAATTAAAACAACATGGAGATTCCATCTCATCCCAGTGAAAGTGGTAACTATCAACAAACAAACAAACAAACAAACAAAAGCAAGTAACAAGAAATGGTGGTGAGGTTGTAGGGAGAAATGAACCATACTACATTGTTGTTAAGCAAATAAACTAGTATGACCACTATGGAAATCAGTGAGGTTCTTTAGAAAACTCAAGCTAGAAATGTCATCCTAGCTATGACACAGCATAGCCATATTTATAACAGCACAAGTCACAATCACTAACTCCTGGAATAGCCTATATGTTCATCGACAGGTAAGTGGATAAATAAAATCTGGTATTTGTATGCAGTAGAGTAAAACTCTGCTATAAAGGAGGGTAAACGCATCCTATGTAGGAAAATGAATGTACCTTGAGACTGCAATTTTAAATGAAATAAGTCAAATGCACAAGCTTAAATATTGCATCATTTTTCTTACATGAAATCCAAAACATAAGTAAAGAGTAAAATAAAAGATAACAGAAAATAGAAAGACAGTTTTTTTTTTCAATGGATATGGATGAAGGGAAAGAAGGAAGGAAGGGGGGAGGGTAAAAGAGGGTCAAGATGAGTTATGTACAAAGACTATGATCACTACCCACTGCAAATGCAGGTAATAAAAATAACTGAAAAAAAAAAAACTTCCTTCGCTCTTGGCTGTCACTTGATAGTTCTCAGTGTTTGTGGACTTTTTTTCTTATGTGCTGATTTGCATAAATATTTTTTCACCCCTTACATGGCCAGAGAGAGCAATGCACTGTTTTCTCTATGGTCAGTACTTAGCTACTACCCATTTTAGGATTAGATTAAATTCCATGAAATCTTCATTTTTATAGTCAAAAAACTCCCTTTCCAATTTAACAGATTAAATCCTATGCAGAACAGATTCTGAGACATAGAAAAGATATTAATAAAAAGTAATAAGTGAATTACTTTGTTTAATAAATCAGTGAACATATTTGTACTGGATTATTTATTACTTCAGCTGCAAACATTATATAGTTTCCAATGATTTTGAGTCCCTTAAGGACAAATATCACATCATAAATTTAGGAGATTAAATCATTGGTTCAAAAGCAAGTATGAACTTCTTATAGGATTGTTACAAAGACTAAATAATGATAGAAACTATACATAGTCATTGGATTTCATAATCTATAGTGGAGTTACATACATTAAATGATCACAAATTTATGTTTGCTAACACTTCCATAGGCAGATGATTACAAGATTTATCAGAAGCCTATAAAATTGAGACTGAATTTCATTTCATTAAAGATTTGAATATAAATAACACTTTTTCAAGAAAATTTAAATTGAGAGGCCATGAGGATAAGAAAGAATCCATCAGACAAATAATGTTCCCCAATGTTCAGATTTAGAAAGGATTTAAAAATACCTGGAACAAGACCAAGATGGACAGGACACATACAAAAGAGGAAATTGGCACCTAAATCAAGCAAGATAATATAGTCTAACTCATTGCGCAGTCTTTAAATCCTACCTATCAAACAAAGTTTAAGTGGTATAGTATCAGAGTTCATATTTTCCACATTGTCTAAATTTTATCTAGGAGACAGTAGAAAGTTTAATGTGAGAACAATAATAGATTTAAACAAAAACGGCCATTTGGACTAAGTGAGAATTTTGCAAGAACAAATATTGATATGTATTTAGGGTAGAGTTAACAAGATTTAGTGATTCATGAAGTTTGAGTATTAGAGAAGTGTCAAGGAAGAATCTCAGATGTCTGCACTAAGTAAATGGATGGAAACAATGCATTTTTCTTAAAATGAAACTGTAATAGGCAACAGGGTAATAAAATGATTCATGCTGACATCTACTTAATGTTACTAGTTACATATTCAGATAACTATGAGTACATGTGTATGAATTTCAGAAGAAAATACAAGGCCACATAAATAAAACTGAAACTCTTTACTATGGAAACACTATTTAATGCTATAGTTTCCTTGTTTGGTTCTTTCAATAATTTAAATTAAGTTTATGGTTGATTCTCCTGCTATCATCCACTCAATTCCATTTGAATACTTACAGTTATTTTTAAAAAGTCATACATGAAATCCCTAATGGAAGCAGAGCTGTGCATGAATTTGTTACACAGACCACACAGGTCATGAAAATGTTTAGATTACCATTCTTGTAGTCAACACTTGAAGAAAGTTTCTTTGAGTTGAATGGTATTTTGGCATCAATCTGAAAGCTACTTTAATATAAACGATAAAAGTGACAATTAAAATAAAGATATGTTCTGCACTTTACAAATATTGGCTGTAAGACAAAGGAACAATAAAAGTTCATGAAATAAACCTAAACCTAATGAAACCTTTCTCTCTGTAATATGAGTCACAGTGATGACGATGTTTTCATGACAATCAGATGAGCTCAGAGATGTATAGTTCAAGACAGAACAGGTGAGACATGTGGCTCCCTTCTGTAAAAGTAACTAAGCAGTGTGCACTTCAAGGATGTTTGAATTTTGTAGTTGAGACGCAAATAAATCTTCAAAATGGAGACAGAGATGGAGGCAATCTCATTCTGTGACATTTTAGAAAAGCAGACCTAGGAAACTAATTCTAATATCTTTCTCTGAATTAGGAAAGTCAAGTGGGCAGATAGAAATGTCTTTGGAAAGACAAAAACATGAAAATTTAGGGTGCGATCAGATTAGCCATAGGTGAGCCAGCAACTAGCAGAAATGCTCAGGAAAAGGCAATCGATAGGACAGACACAATCCCAGTTCTCATGAAACTTGTCTGACAAGCAGAAAGTATGTTGAAAGATTTGCTTTAAGTTAGCCTATTATAAATCTTATGTTATTTCATCAACGCATTTATGCTTCACTATTTTTATTAGGTGCCTGGTCTCATTTGATGAGTATACGGTAGTTTGATTACAAATACTATTTTTAGTGGTTTTTCTAAACTTTGCTGTTATAACAAGTCCACAGTGTACCATTTGAAAATGGGATTTGCCTAGATTAAAATTCTGTTGATTAAAACGTTATTACCACCTTGTGAAAGTGGTTTCAATATACCAAACTGGAATTGGAAAAGGTTTCAGAAAATCCAGCGATCCAGTCATGGCAAAGAACCACCTCTACAGTGCCATGCGACCAAGCCTTTGTAAATTTCTCATAATTTTCTCATGATGCAATACTACCTACCATGAGAATCAGCTTGGTCAGGAATCAAATTCTTACTGAAGTTTCATCAATTTGTCAATGAAAAATTGATTATGACTTACTTTTGTTCTTTTTTTTCCTTAGTACAGTTTCCAGTGCATAATCCTAGAATTTATTTGAAACCAAAAGACTCCTGGAAGGGGGAAAAAAAAGAAGTACTAACAAAAGCAAAGCACAAGGCATCACAATTCCAGTTGTCAAGTTGTACAATAAAACTACCATGATGAAAACAGTCTGGTACTGGCAAATAAACAGCCCTGCGGATCAGTGGAACAGAATCCAGATTGCAAAAGCAACCCCAGGCGCGTTCAACCACCCGATCCCTGAGACAGAGGCCAGAAGCATATGGGAGAAAGATGCCTGTCTAACAATCAGTGACCAAAAACTGGCTGCCCATGTGCACAGGAGTGAAGCTGAAGCCACATCTTTCACCACGTAGTATACTGAAATCAAAGTGGTTCTAAAGAAAAATGGCACAGCAGAAACACTTAATGTGCTAGAAGATAAATAATACTTTCTGCATAGGAGCCTAATAGCACAAGATTGTGATTTCTGTTATGTAAAATTTTAATATTTATTGATTAGTACTTTGTAATTCACCTTCAATGCACTATAATGTTTCCATATATGTTATTGACACTTATCTTAATAACTCAAAATATGATGAAACATTGACTGCTATATATAAAAATTTAAAAATTTTAATGATAGGCGATAATTCTCTGGAACAATTACAAATCATATTTCATAGCTTTTTAGAAAATCAAACATATTTTTTGATAATTTTGATTTTGTTTACAAAAACCTAAAACACATTTCATACACTGCATTTCTAAATTTATCCTATTTCTCCCTTTTATTATTGTTAAACCAGGTTATACTTACTTTTTATTTTAGAAAATAATTCAATTTAACAGTTTTATTTATGAGCTCATGAAAGATCTCATTACAGATATTTTGCTTTTTTATTTGAACAGAGCTTCAATTTTTCTGCTATTTTTATCTTTTCATTAGAGACTTTAATATGCCATTATTCTCTAAAGTGTAATATATATATTTCACAAAAATTTCCCATTGCATCTGTTTGAGTTTTCCTGAGCATAATTCATGTCTCATGTGAAACTCTGCTGTGCATAGATTAGGGAATTTCAGGGGCCATGGGATTTTAGCTGTCACAAAGTAGCACGAGAATAAACCTGGTTGGACTAACTGAGATATTTACATTTTGGCATAAAATGCAAGGGAACTTATATACCAGGGAAACATATTAGCGAGCATGGAAATGAAGCCAGGAATTGGCTTTCAATCACAAGTAGAAAATGATCCAGTGCAGTCATTCTAATGGCCAGTGGTGGGAACATTGGGTATTGACATGTAGAAGAAAACTAGACCCATTTTTCTCACCAGTTACAAAAGTGAATTCAAAATAGACTGAAAGCTTAAATGCAAAGAATGAAAGGAGTAAAATCATTTTTAAAAAAGTAAGGAAACCATTTCAGAATATTGGAACAGGCATAGATTTCTTTTTTGTACAATTATCCTAAAGTATAAGAAATAGTGAAAAAAAACAGACAAATGATATCACATAAAACTAAAAAGTTTCTGCTCAGCAAAATTAATACTCAACATAAATCCCATAGTAAATGCTATGGAAAGGCAGCCTTCAAAATAGGCACACACGTTTGGAAACTACTTGTATACACATGACAAAAGTTTGCTGCACAGTATATAAAGCACTTCAAAAGTGCAATAACAAAAATAAAAACAACAATATTTCAAATAACCCATTTACAAAATGGGCAATCTATCTAAGTAGATATTTCTCAAAACAAGATATACAAGTGACAAAGAGATATTTGAAAATACGTTCAATACTACTAAGCACCAGGGACTTATGAGTCAAACACAGTGAGACCCTGCCTCATTTCACCAAGAATAGTTACGATCAATATAATAATAATAACAAGTGCTGATGAGAACGTGAAGGTAAACCCTGGCACTTTATTTGTGACAAAGTAATTTAGTACAGTCATCATGGAAAATAGCATGAAGATTTCCCAGAGATAGAACAACCAGTGAATTGCAATCCCTTCACCCTGGTTATATACCCAAAAGAGACAAAAACAGTTATTGGAGAGATGTATACACTGCCATGATCACTTAAAGAAACAGAAATAACCTAAATGTCTACCAGTTGACAAGTGGATAAAGAAAATATGATGTATATACAAAATGGTATTTAGAAACAGGAGCATGGAATATCGTTACTTACAGCAAGATGGATGGAACTAAGTTCATAACGTTAGTGAAATGATACAAGCACGGTGTGCTATCACCCCTGCGTGAAATGTAGTAATGTTTATTGCATGAAATTTGGGAGTAGAACGACACTTACTTTAGGCTGAAGAGAGTCATGCAAAGGCATGGGTGGGGGAAGGTGGATCAGTGAGCCCTGGTAGGATGTGTACTCAGTGCATGACAATTTGCAATTGACCTGACACCGGTTACTCCTGTTATAAGAAGATCACAAATGGTGATCCTTAAACAGGATGTCACATCAGACCTGGATGAAGAATTAGATGTGATATTCCATCAGACTTGGATTAAGAAGATGGATGTCAAAACAATCAAACAAAAAAAAATTTAAAAAAAAAGAAGATGGATGTCATCTTACATTGAGAAGAGTCTAATGAAAGCTATCTAATATTGTCCTAGTCCTTCACTGTAGGTGAGTAGCTGGATTTTTTTTGCTCATTTGTTTTGCTGTTTATATGAGTTGTCATTGTTGAAAAACACAAATATGCAGGAGGACTTTTCTGATAGGTTTTGTTATTCTTGCAAGTAATTTTATATATTTGAATTCACACTTTTATTATATGTACTTTGTTGTACGAAGTATTTTATGGCTCTTACAAGTAATAATTATTTGCTTACATTTTCTTGACTTCAGCGACATTAGTATTGAAGTTCATGTTGAGTAGCGGTTCCATAGTGTAATGGTTAGCACTCTGGACTCTGAAGTTCATGTTGAAGAAAAAATAAATTTTTGTCTGTGTGATTTTAGTTACTGATAAAATAGGTATGAGTTGCTCCTGGCAAGATTTATTCTATCTGATTACACACAACCTCTCCACATGATGTTTTAAATTTTTACTTATTTTATAAAAGCTATGGCAGGAAATCCCTAAGATGAAAGTTATCAAATTATAGTCTGACTATCCCTAGGAAAATATGGCAAATGCAGGTGTATGACAAGTTTTCTAGAATCAATGACTTTAAAAATGCAGTTATAATACAAACACAGATATAACAAAATGTAAAATTTCAGTCACCTTAAGGTAAAGCAGATATCAGAGAAAAATCTCTCATGAACTTCAGCCTGAAATCTACCCCTTCTGAGTAAGCAAGGCCTCTGCTTTATAGAGAGGAAAAAGGAGGGATTCTAGGGAAAAACGTGAAATTTAGGCTCCCACACACATTTTGGGATTTTATGTCTTCACCAAATCCTCTGTAAATCTGCCTTATTATCTAATACTTCATCAAACATTGTAATTAACATAAAATAAAAGATGCTAATTTAAAAACAGTATTATGAAGTTATGACAAAAGCATGCATCTGTTTAGCTCTTAACACAAAGGAAATTATTTTTAGCACAACAAAATGAAAGTGTGCTTCTGGGTGAGCCAGAAATTCTATGTTGGTGCACATACGAAGAATTGAAAGAAAAGTTTTAAAAATGTATTTGTAAGACCATATTTATAAAAACAGTATTCGTAGTAGCTCAAGGTGGAATCAGCCCAATTATTCAATAGATAACTAGATTAAAATATCCATTATATAGATGTACTTCAAAATAAAATAAAATAAATACAATGTTTTTGTCCTAGTCTAAGTTAAGCAAATCTAAGTTAAGCAAGTCATAAAAGGACAAAACCTTTTTTATTCTACTTATATAAGAGACCTAGTCCAGTTAAATGTATCAGGATTAAATATGGAATAACCATTTTTGGATCCTGTCCAAAGGGAAAAAATCACCAATTGATATTTAATGAGTACAGTTGCATTTTTGCAAGACAACATTTCTAGCTGATAGATGATTTGTACAATATGAATGTACCTAATGCTGCTGAACTGTGCACTTGTAATGACTGAAGCAATAAAGCTTCTGTCTTACATAGTTCACAGCTTTTATTTAAAAAATTAACAAACAATTGGGCTGGGGATTTAGCTCAGTGGCTTAAGCCCCTGCCTGGCAAGCATTAGGTGGTGAGTTTGATCCCTGGTACCAAAAAAAAAAAAAAAAAAAAAATTAACAAACAAGAGTCCTGTGTTACATTGCAAGTAATAAAATCCATGTTCATTTCCTCGCAGCTTAAAACAAGATAAATTTATTCTTTTTCTGTTGTCAAAGGTTGAGGTGCATAGTTAGGGAGTAGGCGGACCATGTTCCCTCCAAAGCCTCTTGGGAAAGCTTGTTCCTTACATGTTCCAAGTTCCGGGCACGCTGGCTGGGCCTTCACCACCCCTGCCATCCCTCCATCCTGTCTTTATCTTCACGAGGTCATTTTCCCTCCATGTCTTCACATAGAGTCTCCTCTCCATGTTTTTATTTTCTATTTTATAAGGATGACGGTCCTGTTAGGTTAGGCCCAAGTCTCATCCAATGTTACCTCACCTTAACTTGATTACATTGGTAAAGGCTTTATTAGCAAATAAGTTCGCATTTGCCATCACGAAGAGTTATGACTTTATCTCAGGACAAACTATGCCCAGTCAAAACTCATGGATTGAACTCCAAACCCTTAAGGTGACTGTCATGGTAGACAGGAAGTTTCATGAGGTAACTAAGGTTAGGCAAGGCACACAGTGCTACATCTGTAGGACATTTGGATCAAGAAGGGACACCATAAATTTACACACAAAAAGAGCCTGTGAGAGCACAGAACAGAGAGGCAGTGTACACATCAGGAAGAAAGGCACCCCACAAACCACCCACTGGACATCGTAATCATGGTTTTTTAGCCTCTAGGAATTCTGAGAAAATAAATATTTTGCCGCTAAAAGTTTTAAGTCACTCGGCTTACAGTGTGGTGTGATGGTACCCTGACTGAACTCACAGTGTGACACACACTTTTGGAACATCATTCTATTGCCCTCTGGCCTTCCCTGAATTCATTTCTTCTCACAATACACTCACTCTTTTCTAAAATCTTTCACAATTTTAGTTCCCCCAGCATCAACCTCACCCTTCTAAAATCTTTGTCTAGCAACATCCTCGGTCCTATTTTCACAGCACGCTAACTGCATAGGAAAAGTGCAACCCCAAATATCAAGTGTTCACATTTTTTCTTTTAAAAAAACCATCTTACTGTTGCTTACCATATTAGGATATAAATTCATCATGCATCTGAGTCAGAGGCAGTGCTGCATGCCAACACATTTAAAAAGCGTGCTTTAACTGAATCTCTCTCCTCCCTTAATCTGTACTTCCACATTTGTCATTTTGGTGTCTTGATTATTTTACTTAGCTTAGTGGCTACTTCCATTCATTTTTCTGCCAATGTCAGGATTTTATTTTTTCTTTATGGCTGAAAATAATTCCATAGGTAGATAGATAGATAGATAGATAGATAGATAGATAGATAGATAGATAGATGCTCAATACAAATATGCATATGTTTAACACAAGAATGTGTATATATGTATACATACATATGTCACATATATTTGGTGCCTATCTACACATGTACTAGGCAGGCTGTGGAAGTGCACTGGTGGTCCCATAGGAAGGAGTTCATGGCTCAGATATTTGTGTCTCTGTCTCCTACCACCCTTCTCCTTCAGTCCCCTAGGAATGAGCAGCATCCCACCTCCTCATGAGCACACACGCTTCTTTCTTGTTGGAAGTAATAAACTGACATTTTCCATTTCCTCCAGGACCCTTGAAAGATGGGCTGGGCACAGCTGGGCTCTCTCTTTTGAAATTCTTTACCCCTATGGGCCACAGAAACGTGCTGCATCTCTGTACAAGTAGAATCCTAGGAGGAATCCCGCTTGTTACACCATTGCTAGTCAGGCAGTATGTGGAATTCTTCACAAGCATTACTTCTGCAGGAAATGCAGAGAGATTCTGATTGAACCTAGCTTGTCTGTCATTAGATTGTCCTATTGAGCCAAGTAGATGTAGGGACATAGATGACAGATTCCAAGAGTAAATAAAAGAAAAAAAAATGCTTTCAGGACCATGGGCAGCGCCTGCTAGACCCTCTCTGGATCCTGCTGCAAGCCTGGAAAAGTCACACTCCAATTCAGGGCTGCTATGGTTTTCACCTAGATGCTTCCTTCAAGCCTCATGTGCTCCTAGGTGGGGGTTTGAAGCAGTGAAAAAAGGATCATAGCAGTGATATACTCACCAATTGATTAGTCCACTAATGAGTTTGTAGCCACATGCGATGTTGGGAGTTGAACCCTGCTTGGAGGGGTGGCCTAGAAGGGTGTCTCCCTCCTCCTTCTTTAATCTTCCTCTGCTTCTGCCTCCATGCCATGAGCTCTTCATGTTCTGCCATGCAACCCGCCTCAGAGCCAGCTGCCTGTGGACTGCAACCTCTACAAACTATGAGCCAAAATAAACCTCTTTTTCCCTTCAAATTGTGGGCATAGGACTTTTTGTTCCAGCAAAGAGAAAGTGACTATGACAAGAGACGTCGTTCTCTTTTTGGTGCCATGTCATAGCTGCTTGAAGAACTGTATCATGATGTGATCAAGTCAGGAGAAAAGCAAAAAGGGAAGATAAATGAGAGTACAGAGGGCAGAGGGGAGAGGAGAGAGGAGAGGGGAGGAGAGAGAGGGGAAAGGAAAGAGTGGGGAGGGAGCAGAGAGAAGAGCAGAGCAGAAGAGCCATGATCCTCTCTTTTGGCATTTAGATGACCAATTTCAAACATCTGGCAGAACCTAACTCCTTTCGTGTGGGGTGTGGGGTCCAAAGCATTGTGTAGGATAACACTCTTCCCTCTCTGCCCACCAGAACTGGTAGTGGCCCACTTTTATAAATAGGTGGAGTGTATTTTTCACTTGTTCATCTAATGATAGACATTTTGGTTGATTAAATCTACTGTAAATAGTGCTGCAAGAAACATGGAACGCAGGTATTACTGTACTTTGCAGCTTTTCTTTTTTCCCTCCCTCCCTCCCCCTTCTCTCTCTCTCTCTCTCTCTCTCTCTCTCTCTCTCTCTATATATATATATATATATATATATATATATATATAATATAGTTCATATAATTTATCTAATTTTAGACTTGCTATTCTGTTATTCATAGTGCTTGTACTAATTTACATTTCCACCAATAGGGTATGAGAGTCCGTTTATTTGTACCATCCTGTTAGCATTTGATATATTACGTTTTTATTGTAGTAGCCTCACCGGTGACTGTGCATTGCAGTTGATAAAGACCATAAAAATTGTGTGAACCAATAGTGAAAGATGTTATTGCCATTATTAGCAGACATATGAGTATTAGTGTAGATTCTGGGGAGGGTGAGGCCTTCAAAGGGTGGTAAGAGGTACGTTGAGAAAGCTTCTGTCTTCATAAGGAGCCTAATAACTGGTGTCATCTGTATTCTCCAGAACTGCATAATTTATGTACCCACTCACAAAATGTGACAATTCTAGTAGTAAAACATCCCTAATGTAAATTTTGGTATGAATCTTTTTAGTGTTTATATTGCAATGGATCAGAAAAGATTATAAATTTCTAAGGTTTTATTGACATTAAATGGGAAATCATAATAAACATATTTTCATGTCTCTTTGGCCTTTTACAACTTTTTGAACTGTCCAAATCCGATGCACATTTTATTGGGAATTTGTGAGTTGAGAGTTATGTGATTATATATACATACTAGATAAAATCATTTGTGAGTGACAGGTATTTTAAGTAAATTCTGCCAGGATCACCCTACATATCAGTTTTCCTAATTATGATATACAGGGTCAGATGTTTAGATTTTGACTCAAATTTACTTAATTTTTCTTTTTATATTTTAGTAAAACCTCCTTAAAGAGAAAGTTCTCCTGTATAATGTTCAGAAAATTTTATAACTGTAGTTTTATAATTATAATGTCAAATCAACTGTCTTTTTATAATGTTAGGTAAAATTTAGAAATTAGTTTCTGTGTTACATTCAAGTATCTTCTTTTTGCAGTACAGTTAGTTGAAAAGTCAGTTCTTAATTCCTTAAAATATCAGCATCTGTGACTGAGATAAAGAGCCCTGGCTATATGGGTTTTACTAATAATTTATATTATTTGACTTATTTGTCCTATCAGTATAAATCATTACAACTATACTGACATTAAAAATTCTTTATAAGAAAATAAATATTGAAGTATTTATGGAGTAAATTCATGTATTGATTTAAAAAATGTAATTTTAAATAATTATAAAATGAAGTTGGAAAAGTTTCAAGATAAAGTATACTGAATTATTTTTGAGAAGAGTTTAGTGAATAAAAGCAATTACATGTTGATATAACAAGGTTAAACATAGGTATTAAATTTAAAGCAGAACACACAGTAAAGATTTAGCTGTACATTATATAAAAATGATGAAGGCAATTATGTAGGAAAATTATGTACTTTAAAATTTAATATACTTTAAAATGAAAATATAAAAAACAATTGGTTTATAACAAAGGGATTTTGTGGTACTTTTGGCTGTTATTTTTCTTTTGAGTTTTACATTTATTCAACCCTTGAAACATCTTACTTGTACTTACATAAGACTTTCAGAGTGGAATAATTTTCTAGGAACAGAAGTAGTGTAACAATATTTGAGTCCATTTTTTTATATATTAAAAAATTTATTCTCACACATATCTATTCAATACATTTGACGCTGAATTTTTCTGTATGTATTAATGCATGTTCTACATCTCTAGATGATAGTTTTCATATTTTATTAGCATTGAACTTTACATTTTACTAACATTGAATTTCATTTTCTTCTTTTATCTATATTATTCAAGTTCAAAATACAGAATATTTGTAAAAATTAAAATGTTCTATCCAACTTCCCATGATTCAAAAACAAGAGCTGACACCCACAGTTTAAAGAAGGGGAGGCTTACTTTGCTTCACAGTTTCCGAGGATGTGGTCCATGGACAGCTGGGATCATCACACTGAGGAGGTGGCTGGCAGAGCAGAGTTGCACAGCTCATCCCGGGCTGGAAGCCAAGTAGCAGAACGTCAGAGAGGAAGAGCCAAGGACCAGGTATAGTCCACACGGTCACACTCTGTGACCCACTGAGGCACAGCCAAAAGTGTGCTTTACTAATTCCATACCAGACATGGTGAATCTTTCAGAGCTCTCAATAGTAACAAACAGCTACTGCACCACAGATTTACTGTCACCGCCTTGGCAGATCCAAAGTCAGGCATGGGAATCCTTCGCTGTAAACATCACATTGGTAATTAAAGTTTTTATTATGAAAAAGGACTGCTACGATGACATTATAGTGACCTAAATATCATTTGAGATCCTTAGAAAATGCTTCATCTATTTACTTTCACTTATTAATACGTGGCTACTGGTGACATAAATAATTAGGGTGATAAGGCACTGTGCATGCAAAATGGTGGATGGAAGAATTTTGATTGATTCCTGGATGCAAACATTATGTAATGTACAGATACATTGAAATATCACATGATAGCACATTGTTACTATCAAAATGAATAGAAGAAGTCTAAAACTACAGAATATTTATAAAGTCATCAGTATAAAATTATAAGTCTAAAACTACAGAAAATTAAAATAGAAAAAATATTTTATCTGATTCTTCAAGGGAATATTGAAAAATTAAACTATACCTAGGAAGTTTTCATGTAATATGACAATGAGTGTATCTATGTTCCCATTTATCATTAAGTATCTCAGAGAATGAAGAAAGTTGTGCCAATGTTGTGGTTTTTAAAACACAGTATAGTTTAGAAATTTTAATTAAGTGAAACATCTTCTGAGCTGGCTTTACTTACATAGAAATATATTAGAATATATTTTACAATGCTTTATTGAAAGGGATACCTATTTTTAAAAAGGATGAATTGCTTCTTGGCCTTTTGGTTAAGATCAAGTGTAAAAAAAGGATGAAGATATAGTTCTGTCCCGTTATTTTATAGTATTAAGTGTACAATTTCATAGTTGGATATATGCATATGCTTTTAAATCCATAACAAATGAATCAATGAAATCAAAATTACCTCTGTGCCCCTCTGTGATCTGTTCTTCTCTTGCATTGTCAATTGCAGAGAATTGCTAATCTGGCTTCTGTCACTACTGATTGTTTAGAATTTTCTGGAATTTTTCATAAATGAGATTATTTAGCATGCATTCTTTTGTCTGTCTTCTTCCATTCATCACAATCATTTTGAGGTTCATTTAAAAACTATTGAGTTGCTTGTCTGAACAGGGCATTTTTTGACTGAGTATTATTCCACTGCATTAGAATATTACATTTTTTAATTCATGCACCAGTGGAGAGCTATTTGCTAGGTGACAATTGTTTCTGGTGTTAACTAATAGCTATCTACATCAGTGTTGTTGGCTTTGTGGGAGCACAATTAATTTCCAATGGATAAATACAAGATAGCTAATATGAATGATTAATCTTATGTTAGGCATGTGGTTAGGTTTTTAAGGAATGGGATGCAAGATTTTCATAATATTTCAATCATCTTAACATGCTAAGAAATATTTATCATGGTTAGTGTTTTAGTTTGTAACCAGGTAAATGTAGTTTGAGCAACACTTCACTGTGGACTTTTTTTTTCAATTTTTCCTAAAGACTTATTGTCTTGATCATCTTTACCATGCTGAACTGTCCTCAATAAAACTTTTTGTTGAAGTTTCTATTGAAATCCATTACAAATTACAAATTGTTGTGAAATTAAATATTTTCTAACTAGTAAAGTTTAATTTAATGGCATTTTCTTTGATAGTTAATGGATTAAGGGTCATACTTAGGAAATTATTGTCAAGTGCACAGACATCAAGTATTAACTTCTACAAGTTTTAATACTTTAATTATTAAATTTGTTTTGGCTTTATTTTCATATCAGTGATGTAAGAACTTTTGAGTTACTTTTTGTTAGGTAAGTGAAATGAAAATTGAGATATTTCCCACATTTCACTATCTATTTGATCTACCACCATTACTTGATAGTTTTATTATTTCTCCTTGAGCCTGTCCAGACAACATTATGAGTATCAGTGGATCGTACATGTGTCCACTGATAGACTTAACTCAAGAAATACCATTTAGCAATGCCAAATTTTGTCAACATGTTGCTATAATTAAAGACTATGTCTTCTGTACACTGGCATAAGTTTTGAGTCTTTGCAATTGACCTGAATCCTTGTGACACTCTGAACTGATACAAATCCTGGGAGAAACATTAAATTCAACATAGCTAGTAGATACATAGCCTTAGGATCACTCATGCATTCCTCACAAGTAGCTATTTGTAGGGACTCTGGTTCAACCAATTCTAAACCAAGAAGTAATTTGCTACATGATGTGCTGTGATGGGATTTGAGAGAATCAATTTTCATTTTTGAGCATATGGAATAAATCTGCACCTGGGGATGACATTGAGGTCACAACCTCATCCTGGTAATGCGGAGCAAACCACAGATGTGCCCACCTTTATGATTTCTGAATCTCATCCTGTAAGTCACTGAGTCTACATACTTGTAACTACTCATCCAGTGACTTCAACATGCATGGCACAAAGTGGGTCGGCTACCCAGAGCCTGCTATTGCTGATACCGTTTCACATGTAAGTCCATGGGCGTTGCTTCTGGGTCCATCTCAGTCCAATTTTTTTCTCACGCACCAGTGAAGGGACTTGTGATGACATGCTTGAAATATTCTATGAATGCTTACAAAGTAGAAAAAAGACAGAGCTTGGTTTTTAACTACACAGTTAGAGTGTATCAAATAGCAATATTTAGCATATAGCAATAGACACAACATTCTACTTCATTCCCGAAGTATAAAGATCTTGTTGTTTGGCATTCTTTACTTCTGTGTTTACATTCACATTTTAAGTTAAAATAAAAACATGGCCACTGATGATACTGAGAAAATGTCATGGTTATATGAGTGACTAAAATCTAGTTTGTTCTTCTCAAAAGCATAAATGCATGTAAACTTATTTGTCATGAGATTTACTATTTCAACACTTTAAATTATAGAACTTTAAAAGTATGTACTTTCCATTAACTATAATGCCACAGATAATAACTTCTTATGTATTTCTTACATCTTTTGATGTTGTAGCATATAAATAAGTCATTTTACTACAATGCATATATTTTTTTTTTATTGGTACTGGGGATCGAACTCACCATCACATGCTCACAAGACAGGTGCTTATGCCGCTGAGCTAAATCCCCAGCTCTACAATGCATATATCTTAAGTAAACAAGAATAAGCTTTATATATGAACAAAAAATGTAAAATATTTTTAGTTTTTCTCACAGTCATAACTAGTTAGATAGAAGCTATGTTCTAACAGGAAAGCATGCATTGGCTGTCATTGTTATCACTAGAGTAGAACACTTTACCCCTCCTGTGACAGAGGAGATATTAAAATACTAGGAAATAATATGGAAGGGGTGGAATACCAGAGACTTCAGTCTTCTATAGATCTCTCTTTTTTTGGTAAATTCATTGTGAAAGGTAGAGATCTTCTACTGATTCCAAAGATGAGAACATTTCAGTAATACTGGGATGAGGGCATTTCAGTAATAGGGAATGATTCAGAGTGGTATAATCTGGGTTCTAGTAAGTAGATGTGGGAGTGAAAAGCTCTGCAGATGGAGACATTTCTCCTCCAAATATTACTAGAGAATTTGATCATCCACAATGAAATTCATCTAAGCCGGGAAGCTGTGGAAGCACGGAGAAGAGAACTTGCAGACATGCATTTTTAGGCTGAAATTTTTTCAGGCTGTCACTCTGTCAGAACTTTTCAGCCCAGAGTCCAACCTTTCAGGTGCTGGAGCCAGCTCCTCTGTGACAGAGCTGGTGTGTGTCAGGCAGCTGACAGACTGCTATAGGATAAGAGGCTAAGAGTAAAAACAGAAAAGTTTTCAACTGAATCAAGATAATGGTCATTAATAGACCCCAGCAGCTTTCAGGGACGCAGGTAATTGCTCCTAGTGGCAAATAATCCTTCTGATTTGTAATTAAAGTGGCTCAGTTATCTGGGGAACACTTCCTGAAGGATCAACCATTTTATTAGCTGGTGATGAAAGGATTTGGAGGAGATTGAACTGAAAACTATTAGCATAAACTTTTAGCAAAGAAGTCTAATGAAGTTATACAGCATTAAAGTATGGTACCTAAATGTGGCTTTGGTAATGTCACAAAGGCAAACATAAAAAATGAAGCAAAACAATGCAATTCTTGGAACAGTGGGACAGAATAGAAGAAACAAAAACAAAAACAGTAAAATTAGGTAGTAGGAAAAAACATTTTTGAAATGAAGAAGTTTTAAGCAGTGCTAGTGTATGAATGTCATTTTGGCTCTGTATAGTAGAAGAAACAACTTTCAAATGCGTATTGAATCTCACCTTCCAAATGCTCCAGGAGGCTGAGGCAGGAGAATTATAAGTACAAACCTTGCCTTTCCAACTCAGCAACTTCAAGAGACAGTGTCTCAAAATCTTAAAAAACAAATAATAAGGACTAGAGATGTAATCCAGCCCAAAGACCCTGAGTTAAATCCATAGTCCTACAAAAACAGAAAACAAAATGGAGCAACAAAACTGAAATCATTTTATACCATAAGAGCATGGACAAAGAAATTCCAATAACAAATATATCAGTAAAACCCTCACTTATTGTTGTTTATATTGAAGACAAATATAAAAGGAGACAAAAAGTTAAATACTATAAAGACATTGTATTCATATACAAACACAGATACATTGATTTTTTCATCTGTCTATCATCTTTCTGTCTTTCAAGAGATCACAAGATGTTTGTCAAAATTAGAAAATCTAGAATCCATATCCAACATTCTACTTTTTAAATGTACTTGTAGGAACATGTAGACAATGTGACAATTCCGCAATTATCCTGTGGTTCCATTTAATTTCTAATGTTCTGTACATAAACGTCCCAAGGTCAAGGCTAATGTAACTCAGTTTGGGGAGTTTTTAATTTATTTCTTAGCCATGCAAGTGGAGTCATATCCCAGGCAATTAGATAAATGAATATTGAATTTAAGTGAGATATTCTGTAGTCAAGTTTTCTACAGTTCACAATAATCTGTTATACATTTTATGAACAGCAAGAAGGCAGAAGATCAAAGTCTCCAAACAGAAAATAATGACAGGGAAATATTTATTACTTTGACATTGTCAAAACATATTGTACACAAGTATTGAGATATCACAGTTCACTAAAAAATATGCAGTACTGTTACATTTTAATCAAAAATTTTTAAATGTCTAAGAAGGTGAAAGTGCTGACTTCTTCCAGACATCATTACCCATTGCACACCTGGATGGGATTTCCATAGTGTACCACATCGACACGAACAATTGAAATAATAAGTGAATACACATCTCCGTGGGCAGCATGTTGGTCACCTCACATCACTCCATTGGTGAGGGCAGGAGTCACACCAGTGGTGATGGGATGAAACAACAGTAACTCAGTAACCCACAGAAATGTACTGGTTGCTCATACTCACAGCCTGGGAACGGAGAACTTTTGGAGGTGAGTTAGCAATCAGGCTTGTTTTATGAAAATTGAAAGGAAACCCAGGAATCATATGTATAATGCTGATGATAACCTATGCCATCCTTCTCTCCCTGGATGTGTATGAGAAACATAATCACTCCAGTCATTGGTGGCTCAGGAACCACAGAGATACTGAGTTGAATATAACTGTTGATTTTCACGGTCTTACTTGAGACGTAGAATCTCAATGGAGGCAGTGACAGAGTTCTCCTGCCCTATTGTGTCAGCCAACTTACTTTGGTTTCTCTGTTACTTAGAAATAGCATTTTTGAAAAGTTGTATTCTTCTACTTACAAATTTTATTCTCTCTGCAGAAGGTACTTTCACCATTGAAAAAGCTGGGTGTTTGTCAGGTCTTTTGAAGAATAATTAACCTGGATGATGCAAACAAGTTCTATGCACCTCTCCTAATAGCTGTTGTCTGAATATAAAGCTACAGGGAGGCAAAAATACGGCATTGTCGTCACTGGAACCAGGAGTCCTCAAACAGGTTATTGAAGAATGGTTCTGCTGTAGCCTTAGTGCAATAAAAATTCCTACTCCTTAGAGCAGTCTTGCTAATATTTAATAAATATTCTTTCCTTACCTTTGGCTCACTTCTGTTAATAATTTGAAGCATTATTTTTAATACTCAAAAGGATTACTCATATTTTTCAATTTTTAATATTTTTTTATTGATGACATACACTTACAATTTTATAAAGTTTATATGACCAATATATTTTATCATATATCTGTCTAACAGAAAAGCTAATTTTTACACAATATAATAAAGTACTTTTCTTGTGTTTGCTATAGGTAATATTCCTGTCAGTGTTCTTGGCTTTAAAATATAAATTTTTTGAAGATGATTTAGGAGATTGCAAGATGGCCAACTGAGTCGTGGCACGATAAGAGAGCCTCTCTGAGGAAAAAAAAAAGTAAAAACAACTCAGACGCTGGAATCTGGCAACATGGAGAAAGCCAGACAAAAGGAGAGGAATTCTCACGACCCAGGAAGAAACTGAGGAAAAAGAAAAAGAAAAAAGAAAGAAGAAAAAGAAGCATGGACAGAGGGCTGGAGCTGGACAAGTCCCGATTGCTGTACCAGCACGTCTTAGAGTCAGGTGACTCACAATCGAGCTGAGGTCGCGGCCCTGCCAAGAGTGGGGGTTGGTGAGCTCCAGACCCTCGGCTGGAGGAGGCGCTGAGACGGGGAGTGGAAACAGCCAGTCGAGCTGCATGAACTTTGGTGAGTGATGGGAACTGTATTCCCCAAACCAGGAGGACTGGCTGGGTGACATTTTGGAGTTGGGCAGGGCCATCTTGAATCAAAACCCGAGGCAGCATCCACTGATGACTCCTAGTCCAAAGCAGATTGGTGGGATCTGCTTGGGCAGGGCCACTCCCCTGGTTGAAACCCAATAGCCAGGGACAAGGCTTTTCTGGGCCAGTGGCATCCCCAGGGAACACACAAACTTGTTGAAGCATAAACTGGTTGACTGGCGTAGGGGGAGGAGCCAGCTCTCAGCATGCAACTTGCAGATCCGCAACGAACTGGGGGGCGGTACTTCCCTAGCAAGTGTGCTGCAGAAAAAACTGTAAGCAATATGAAAGGCCCAGAGACCTCCACCACCCACCTGTCTGAAGGGGGCCAAAAACATGACAAGACAGAGAAAGAGCAAAAAGTCCCCAACTGCAGAACCAGGGAAAGTGAGTCCAACATAGGTAAATGCAGAGGAGGTTGAGAGCAGCAAACCTGTAATGTCAGAGACAGCCTCATTGGAAATAAAGAAATACATTTGTGACCTCATCGTCGAATTTAAATCTGAAATTCTAACTCAGGTGAAGCAAGATATAAGAAGATTAATAAAAGAAGTCCTGGGTAATCCTCAAGTAGACACAAATGAAAGAATAGAGGAACGCAGAGAAAGGAGAGAAGTCTTTGATGAAGAATATAAACAAAACCTAGAATATATGAAACAGATCCAAAGAGAATATCAGGAAATATAAAAACTCCATTGAAACCTGGCAAAACCTTTTAACAGAAACTAAAAACAAACTTTCAAAACTTAAAGATAGATTTGCATAGTATGATCATGAAAGGAAAGATCTCTTAAAAATAACAAGGAACCAGGAAGCAATGATACAAAGGCTAGAAGATGACAAGAGGATTTATAACCTAAGAATAAAATATATGAATGAAGATGCAGCAACAAATACAAATGAAATAAAAAGTCTATTCACAGAAATAATTAAGGAAAACTTCCCAAACATAGGTAACGAAAGTGAAGTTCAGATAAATGAGGCATATAGAACTCCAGCCAGCTACAACCAAAACAGATCTACACCCAGACATATAATAATCAGGATCCCAGAAATCCATCACAAGAACAGAATATTAAAAGTGGTCAAAGAAAAGAAACAGAGTACCTATAAAGGAAAACTCGTCAAAATCACAGCAGACTTCTCAATGCAAACCATCAAATCACGAAGAGCTTGGAGTGAAATATTCCAAGCCCTGAAAGAAAATAACCTCCAACCCAGAATGATGTACCCTGCAAAACTGTCTCTCAAAATTAGTGGAGAGGCAAGATATTTCCACAACAAAGAGGAACTGGGAGAGTTTGTGACCACCAATCCAACCCTGCAAAGAATACTGAAGGACATTCTAGAGAGAGAGAAGAAAATCACCAGGGTTCCAGGAATAATGGCAGAAAGTCCTCAAAGAAAGGGGCAGACAGTGGAATGAAGGAGAAAAGTAAACAAATAACAACAGAAAAATAGCATGGCAGAGATAAGTCAGAGAAGATTGGTTATATCACTGTTTTATCTTGACTGGTTTTATTTGAATCTGGTATGCTTGAGAGTGTCGAGTCTGAGAGTAGGGGCAACTACTCTGAAGATGACAGGATTCAATAGGATACCCATTCTGTTTTGATTATTAACTGCCTCTGAAGTCCTATAATGTCTCCAATGTTTAGATTTTATTAATAGTGTAAAGCAATGCTAAGTTTACATTATATTTGATGATGTAGACAATTTTATTGAAGATAACAAGAGATATCATAGTGAGTACCGTAGATCACCTAGTGTTGTGTTTTTGTATGTTCGTTTCGTGTTTCTCTAGGAATTTGTATTGCTGACTTGTTTTGATTTGTTTCTCCCTCTAATACAGAAAGGCTAGGTATATGTGTAGAGACTTATACATGTGTAGAACTTCTAAGTAGTTTACAAGAATGGATTATAGTTATTGTAAAGAAAAAAAGGTAAAGAGAGTATTCTAAAGGATATAACTGCATGTATGTTTGAGTGTGTGGAATTAATAAACATGTTGCTAAAGTTTTAGTTGAATGGATGAGCAAAACTGACTGCAGTCTCACTGTTTGGATGTCCACTTTGTAACTTGAACAACTGCATCTAAGAGGAAAGTATGTAATTATCAACTAGCGATTTTTTACTGGTTACTATTTTTGGGTTTTTGTTTTGTTCTGTTTTGTTTTTGAGATTTTGTATTGTTTCTACTCTGTTTCAAAATTTTTTCTTTAAATAAAAAAAATTTTTAAAAAAAGCAAGAGGAGGAAAACAAAGTGCTCTAAAACAGATAACTGTATGTATACTTAAGGGTGTGGGATTGATAACCATGTTACTGGGTTTTTGTTGAATCAGTGAACAGAACTGTTTGCAGCCTCACTGTTTGAATGTCCACTTTTATGCTTTAATTTTGTAACTTGAACAACTATATCCAAGAAGACAATATGTAATGTATCAAATAGTGATTTCTTACTGTTTATTTTTTTTAAATTCTGTATTGTTTCTAACCTTTTTTCTGTTTTGCTTCCCCCCTTTAAATAAATTTTTTTTAAAAATTGTGAAAAAAGACTATTTAAACAGTTTAGAGTTTATTTAGTAAATATGTTTAATGTTATAGTGAAATTATCTTTTTTGAAATTCATATAAGAGAAAAAAAGAGAAGAAAAGCAAAAAGCAAAAGAGACAAACAACAACAACAAACCCAAAACAATAACAACAAGGTTTTCAAAACAAGGTGATCGGAATTTGACAATGGTTGTAATATTGCATACTATTACCTTCAAAAGAATTGCTTAGATTACCAGCCATAGACATGTAAAATTGATCTGATCATAGGAGCATTAACTGTTATATTTCAAGAACTAATATAATTAGTAGTATAGTCATTTTAGCTACCCTATGTGTGTGTGTGTGTGTGTGTGTGTGTGTGTGTGTGTGTGTATGACATTTTCCTTTCCCTTCCTTCTTCCCTCCTTTCCCCTATCCCAGTTACTTTTCCTCTTTGAGCAGTTTCTTACCTTTACACAGTATTTATTGTAGATTTTAGATCAGATTTGCTCTTTCAAATATGATCTAAATTTCAAATATCTAGATCTCAAATATGATACAGGGAGACAATACAATATTAACACATGTGAGTTTGAGTGACCTATGAGTATGGTCTCAAGTCATATCCATTTACTTAAAAATATAATTTTTTAATAATTTATTTTATAAACTTTGTAATGTTAAGATATTATATATTTTTTCTTCATGTCAGTATTTTTTTGAGACAGGATCTGTCTATATAGTTCAGGTTGACCTGAACTTGTTATGTAGCCCAAGGTGACCTCAAACTCGCATCGATTCTCCTGCCTCAGTCTCCACCACTCTCGGCTCCCTTCACAGCAATATTAAACTGTATACAAGGGCTGATGAAAATTCGATGTTTGCCACTGATATCCCTCCAAATATCACCTTTCCTATGAAAACACTTCTCCCATCATGCTTGTCACTTCCCGAAGCAGTTCTGTAAGCCCTCTTTTGTGAGTGTCTTTATGAGATGTGCTTGTTACTATCGTGAATGCCGATGGTAATGCCAGCCAACAAAAAGACAAACTTGTAAAAATACTGCAGTGTGGCCTCATTCACCAAATTCACTGAACCTGGTACTGTTTGAATAAGGCCCTTTCTCAAGTCAATGAGACAGTGAAAGGTAAATTGATTCAGCACTCCGCGCCAATCCAATACACAACTAACCGCATTCACGAAAGGGAATAACCAGAACTGCTTCAAAAAGTAGCAAACAGTGGAGTGTGATGGCGAGAAGGGGGGATACTTGGAGGGGATTTAGTGGTAATGTTTTTTTAAAAATTTTATTTAAAGAGAAAAAAGCAAGACAGAAAAAAAGGATAGTAGTAATACAGAATTTCAAAAAAAATAAACACCTTAAACAATTTTACAAACAATAAACATTCACTTTACTTTTGGTCACACTTTGTATGGAATGTGTTTCTTTTTATATTTCCATTTGTTACATTGATCTATTCCATGTTCCCTTGTGAGGAAACAGATCGCTTCTATCTTGTTGGTGAGTCTATAAACTATTAATACCACTATGCAAATCGGTGTGGAGATTTTTCACCTAAACAGAAATATCACTAGATCTGGCTATACCATTCCTGGATGTATTCCCTAATTTTAATAATGCACGCATACTCATATTTACAACAGCACAAGTTCCAATCACTAAGCAGTGAAAACAGCCTAGATGCTTATCAACAGATGAATTGACAAAAAGAAAATAGAGCATATATACAGCATAAGAGGTTATTCCTCCAGAAAGAAGAAAAAAATATCAATTTTATTAGATTATTGATGCTCTTTAAACAATCTAGATAAAATATTCTCACTCAAATAATTTTATAAACATCTATTTATTGACATCTATTTTGTGAGCAGACATTTGTTATTTACTGGTTTATTTATTTTTCTACTTACTTATGAATTTTAATGGTAAATAAATGCAATCACAGGTTGGATGCAACAATTGCAAAACTGTTATCTAATTTGGCCAGTGGCGTTTTGTGTAATCAGCTCTTCATGGTCTACGTAAAAGTCATTTGAGACTATTGACCTAATGGGAAAGTACAATCTGTCAAGGAGCGGACTCCCCATTTCCAAATATTTCTCTCAAGCTTTCATACTGTATTAATAATATAAAAATTATCATTTTCCAATAACTACTTCAAAATGAACCCTTGACCATGGTAGGTGTACTACTGATATCATCACTAGTATTGCTATCAAAGACTTTTTTTCATATGATCATATCTATCATAAATCCAACATTCTGAATGGTTAAAGTCAACTTTAAAATTAATATGTAGGATCCAAATTTCTAAAAATTGTAACAATTTGTGTATGGCTGTAGACCTACACATGATAATTTTCTCTAATAAATTCCTTTGCACTTGGTATAGTTAATTTCTAGTCAAATATGTCCTGGTAAAGAGCTAGTTCACTCTCAGACCATTAAGTTATTAAAACTAAAAGGCAGTCATCAAAAGGTTTATTGACTTGTAAAATATTTTAGCTTAATAAATAAAATGCATTCTTTTTGAGTGCCACAATTTTCTAACCAAAATATATAAAAAGAAGACTGGGTAGTGTTCTATCTGAGAAATTAAGGGTTGATAAAGGTCTGGCAATGTTGTCAGAGATCTGATTTTTCATGCAGTTACTTATTAAGTCTTTTCAGGAACTGGTAACTTGCTGGATATTGTTTTGAGGGATACCACAGAAAATAAAAAGTAAGCCACCAAAGTAGACACTGGTGTGACTTATGCCAGACAGAAAAAAGGCACTCTATCCACTTGAATAATACCAGCAAAACTATAATTGCTGACTTTGTGATGGCTAAACATGACAATGACTTATTGATCTTGTGTTTGGACAAAAAATATTTTTCTACTTTTTATTGCAGAATAATGAACAAATAACCAACAAAATAAGCTGGTTCCTTGAACAAGGAACTGTACTTGTCCCATTCCAAATTTCTTACAAAATGACTGATAAATTTCAGAACTACAACATTTGGATGATGAGGGGATTTTTGAGTGGGGGAAGCACTTTTTAAAAGTACTTTTAAGTACTTTTAAGAAATTCAAATATTCTGAGAACTTTTGAAAACAAATTTATTTAGAAGCCAAGATGAGCAAAGTGTATTGTGGATATTGTTACTGTATTATAATAAGATACATGTATATATCAAAGGGAAAACTCTAAAGAAAGGTGGGTATTGGAAATTTGCTACCACAGATTGATCATAAAAGCTTATTTGCAGGAATCATAGGGATTTTCATCCCCCAGAATTGACAGCAGAATTTAAACACGTGACAACAGCTCAGTCAAAGCCCTGAAGGGACTTGACTTTCACAATGCAGCTTCCTAGTTTTCTTTACCTTCTAAAACCAGACAGTTGATGGTTTTGGACAAGCAAAAAGAAACATGTACAAACTATTCTCCAAAAGGGCTTTTCAGTACAATCTTATTTTATGTTCCAATATTCATCCAAAGAATAAAATACCAGCACAATTTTTTCCATTTTAGAAGATATTTTACATAATATTATTAATTATGGTGTACTAAGTATTAACAATACAGATTGAATATATCCTGCTAAGACTATTTCGGTAAAATTAAGAACTCTCTGGTATCATTCTCTTAATGAATATTTGCATGTCTATAAACAGGTTCAATTTTGTGACTCAGTCTTTGGCTACTAAGTCACATAGGAGGATGTACCCTACTTAATCTTGTGTTCTTAACATATAAATAAGTTATTTTTTAAAATATTACAGAACCCCAATCAAAATGTTGAAAAACCCCTGCCTCATTCAAGAGTAACTTTGCATTACAATTGCACACTAATATTAACTATTAAATTGATAATTGTACTTGTTTTAATTATGATGTTTTGCCAGAATTTAACATGTAACTAGCAAATAATGTGACAATTTACATAAGAATTATTTAAAATGCTACTAATATTTATTCAAATTATTTAGCTCCTAGAATATTATTAAAGAGAATTAAGAGTACATTGTAAATAATGATAAAATATTCTCACAATATTTTAAAATTCAGGATAATGCATCAAAAATTGAACATGCTTAAATAAACCGTGCTTTTGTCTAAAGGTAAATTTTTTTATTGACTAAAATGTTTTAGAAAGCATAAGCAGTGGAAGGGTTTGCTCATGACAAATATTCCATCAATATCTTTAGAAGCTTCATATTTTAAGCCAGTAATTAAGTTTCCTAGCAGTTATATAAGGAAACATAAAAATTTCTTCAGAGGCTCATAGAGTGG
Source organism: Hydrochoerus hydrochaeris (assembly GCA_004027455.1). NCBI lineage: Eukaryota > Metazoa > Chordata > Mammalia > Rodentia > Hydrochaeridae > Hydrochoerus > Hydrochoerus hydrochaeris. The sequence goes on along the minus strand of PVLA01000827.1, from coordinate 164,851 downwards.
AGATAATTAAAGGGTATATAATTTCCATCAGTAAAAGTAAATCAGTTCTCCTGTGAATTTCAGTAAGTGTCTAATTTCTTGGGCAACAGAATTTTCATTTTTGATGAATAAGGTTTATAAAATTTGTTCAGTTGACATAATGAAATATCAAGTAAAATTGTTGTAACCTAACTCAAGTGCTGCCATTCTGTTCTGTATGTGCCATAGCCTTTGTTCTAAGTTGAACTTTGTATTTCCTGTATGTCTCCTGCACAACCCCCAGTGCTTTGTTCCCCGTTGATTCCCCAAGATAGCCCATCCAGAGCTGTATCCCCGGAACAGGCCTAACCACAAGCACTGCACTTTGACCCTAGGCAAACAACAAGATGTCCTGTTTCCTCAGGAATGCACAGGTGTGCCGATGAGCTAATTTTTTTCCCTAAAATAAGCCTGTCTCTCGGGACAACTTGCCCTTTACTCCCCCACACCTTTGTGGTTTTTCCCTTTATGAACCACTCCAAATCTTAGCCTAGTTACACAGCAGTGTAAATTTCATCTGCACTCTGTGTCACTGGGTACCAGCCTAAATAAAGTACCACTTTTTCCTTCAAGACATCTTGGCCTTTTATTTTTTTTTTATAACTTTTGATCTTTGATTTTTGGGGTACAACATTTGGGGGCTCATCCAGGATTAGCCCTAAGACCCCCCCTCAAATTTTTCTTTCACCTGGGTCAGTGCTCTGAAAATATCTTCTATTTATGTGTTTGTGGTATTTTTTTGTTTTAACTTTGGTGTACATTTGAACTTCAGACAAGCCAAGAGCTCCTTCTGCACCAGAGTGGGACACCCTCAAGATTTGCTACTGCCTGTCGTTTGTGAATTTGGGGTTTTTACCTGTTTGTGAATTTGGGGTTTTTACCCATTTGTGAATTTGGGGCATTTGCTTGTTTGTAACTAAGTTGTTTGCTTCTGTTCCAGGTCTTATGCTGCCTATTGGATTTAAGGGATTTAATAACTATTATTTCCCTTTAGGTTGCACAAGCATGGACAGAAAGGCATTTCTGTGTGTTATTTGTGACTTCTGTGTCTTTGTAGCAACTTATTGTGTGTTTATTTCACTGCCTGCAAGTGGTCATCTCAGTGGTCTTGTTGGTAAAGGAAGCCCAAAAATTAACTTTTGGACAGAGACTCACGGTTGTTTCCTCTCATTCACTGGAAACCTTTATTGAAGCCCCACTGAGTCATTGGTTATCCAACTCCAGAATTATGCACTACCAGGTCTCTGGACCCTGACACTGTTAGCTATAAGACCACTGCAGCTTTAAACCCTGCCACTCTGCTGCCTGATGACGACCCCTCTGCACCTCTACACAACTATGCCAAGGTAATTGATCATCTTCAAAGTCTCCAACCAGACTTAACTGATATGCCCCTGCCCAGGGCCCCCTCATACTTCTCTGGCAGAAGCAGCTATATCCATCAAGGTAAGCAGGTCACAGGAGCAGCGGTTACCACTGAGTCCCAAGTCTTATGGGAGCAGCCTTAGAGCCAGGAGCATCTGCACAGAAGGCTGAGCTCATTGCCCTCACTGAGGCTCTTAAATTGGCAGAAGGAAAACAGGTTAATATTTATACTGATAGCAGATATGCATTTGCAATGGCCCACGTTCATGGAGCTATTTCTTAAGAATGAGGCCTATTGACTTCAGGGAGACAAAAGATCAAAAATGCCCCCCAAGTATTGGACCTACTAGCGACCATCTGGATGCCAGAAAAGGTTGCCATCATTCATTGTAAGGCCCACCAGACAGGAGATGATCCTGTTATGCAAAGGAACAATCTAGCAGAATGCTATTGCCTGGAAATCAGCTACAAAATCAGTGAGGACTGATACGGCCCAACATTATTGCTGATTCCCCCCACTTTGTCAGAGCCAGTATCTACTCAGAAGGACCTACACCTGGCAGCCCAGCTTCCTGCAAAGCCCAACATTCCTGGAGGCTGGTATCAACTGCCTGATAGGCGGGTCGTATTGCCTGAGGCACTTGGATGGGAGCTTATCCAACAAGCCCATAAGTCTACCCACTTGGAGGGATCGAAACTGGCGACCCTCTTTTGGGACCACTTCTTCATTCCCCAGCTGTCCAAGATTGCCCAGTCTGCAAGCGTCAGATGCCCACAGTGTCAACTTGTAAATCCAAAACGTCAGCTTCAAATTGAGACCACCCACCATCGAGGAGCTAAGCTGGGAGAATATTGGGAAATGGATTTCACAGACATGGGAGAACCTGGACTGCAAGGTCACAAATACCTGTTGGTCATGGTGGACACCTTTACTGGATGGGTAGAAGCTTTCCCCACTAGGTCTGAGTCAGATCATTCCTCAATTTGGCCTCCCCTTATCTATGGGGTCTGACAGTGGCCCAGATTTCACAGCCCAAATAACTCAAAAGTTATACAGGTTGATTGGAAACTTCATTGTGCTTACCGGCCTCAAAGCTCAGGACAAGTAGAAAAGATGAATAGGACTTTAAAAATGGTGATAACTAAAATGGCCTTAGAAACTGGCAAAAACTGTGTGAATCTCCTTCCTTCTGCCCTCTTGCATGTGTGTTGTACTCCATATGTTGCTGGAATTTCCCCTTTTGAGGCACTATATGGGAGCCCTCCACCCCTCACCCCCAAGATATCTGAGGAAAAGCTTGCTGATCTTGCTAACCAGGAACTTATTAAGTCCCGCAAGGCACTTCAACCAGTCCTGACTTCATTCAGACAACAGGACCCAGCACCTGAGGCCTCTTCAAGGGACAACCAACCTGCTGCCGACCCTGGAACGTTAGTCCTCATCAAACAGCACCACCAGGAATCCCTCGAGCCTCACTGGGAGGGATCTTATACCGTGGTCCTCAGCACCCCAACTGCGGTTAAGGTCGCCTGAAAGCCCGCCTGGATTCACTACTCGCACAGCAAGCCGTCCCTACATCCGACGACGGCCACGCTCCAGATAAGTGGACTGTGCAGCCTCTAAGGACCCTCTAAAGCTTAAGGTAACTAAATGCTCCTAATGTTGTTGTTTGTGGCTTCCCTTTGGGAGCCCTGCGAGCCCCTGTTCACAACCCTGCTTATGGGACTTGGGTAATAACAGACTATAATGCTGGGGAGAAACTGGCAACCAGCACCACTGTTCACGGTGTCGTAACCCTAGAGCTTTGTATCCTACCGAATGGGGCCCCACTGATGGTTTACGATTATCCAAGAGTGTAAAGGGACATTGAATGCAGTCTGGCTTCTGAAGATCTGGGGTTGTTTTTCCTTTCTTTTTAAATTTTATTTTATTTTTTAATGGCAGCTAAAGGTATTCAGATTACAGTTAAATTGCGGCCTTTTAGAAAGATATTTTCTTGGATTATTTAGAACATGCAAGCCTCATATTTTTAATCAGATGAAATATGTATGAAATTAATGAGTTTTACTGATTGTAGATTCATCATGACTTTTCAGTACAATCAATTGTGATATTTACTGTATATGCTAAAATTCAGAATTTTCCAAATGCTGGAATTCTACCAGCATTCTTTGTTAAGCCTTGCATACAAAATTTAAAATTTTTATTTTGCCACCTAAAATTTGCATAAAACATATTTGAAGTATTTCAAAAATTTACAGTGAAATGTAGCTTCCTTGAAAAACAAACCATGAGATTTAGTAAGTTTTCTATTTTATCAACTGGAATGCTTTATGTTATGTTAAGCTATTTTTTTTCCATGCACATTCCTCATTTTTCATTCATTTATCCTGCTAATTGTTTCATGTTTTTATTGTAAAGTAGTTTTTAGTATTTGCTTTTTTGGGGGGGGTACCGGGGATTGAACTCATGACCTTGCACTTGCCAGGCAGGTGCTTATGCCACTGAGCTAAATCTCTGGCCCTAGCATTTGCTTTTATTTTTTACTTTGGTGCCTTTTCAATTGGCATGTCTTTAAAAAGTATTTTTCTTTCTGATTAAAATGTGTGTGTGTGTATATATATATATATATATGTATGTATATATATATTTGTGGGTTTTTAAAATCATATTGACTTTACCAAGTGAAACCAAGCCATACTGTTTTTGAGCCAGTTAAAAAAAAACACAGTTTTTAAAGTATAGCATTTTAAGGTGGTGAAAACACATGAAATGATTCAATATATTCTAGACTACTTAAAAAAAATCACTTCAAGGATTTTGTTGAAAGTTTTAGTGTTGTCTGAAAAGCAAGAGGAAGGTAATTGACAGATAATAAGTAAAAGAAAAAAAAGAGGGACAGAGAAAGTGGTTTTGTCTTCACGTCAAATGTCTGGCTGTGCCAGAATGTGAAAGAAGATAGAAAAGCTCAACTTGAGGGTGTGTAGTAAGTTGTAGAAAGATTGAGGGGATGTAAATTTTATTTGCCTTGGTTTATAGTACCTGCCAATAACGGGTTTGAAAAGAAACAAACCTGTTCAGAATTTGACAGTATTAGATCAGTTTTGGTAGACTGGTGAATCTTTACTGCAAAATGCTTCCATTAAAATGAAATTATACTCTCAATATTGTTCATACTCACCTGAGAAGGAATTCTTCTGTTGTGCTTGGAAATGTGTTACTTGGAATTGAGATGGCTAGATCAATAGGATTAAGTATATCTAGTTTCATAGTAGGAGACCAAAACTCTAGACACCTCACTACACTCATTAACTGAGACCTAGCTAGCCTTGGTGACTCTGTATCTAAATTGAAAGATTCTCTAAGCTCCTTAGCCGAAATGGTTTTACAAAACTGCCGAGGCTTGGACCTTCTTTTTCTAAAAGAGGGAGGTCTCTGTTTGGCCTTAGGAGAAACCTGCTGTCTATATACCAATCATTTGGGAGTCATCGGCAAAACATGGTTGCTCTTAGAAAACAGTTACAGGAACGGGAGCAGGCACAACTTGCAGAACAAAATTGGTTTGAGCAATGGTTCTCATATTCCCCATGGCTGACTACTCTTATATCGGCAGCTATAGGACCTCTATTAATTGTCTTGGTCAGTATAATTATTGGTCCCTGTATCATTAATAAACTGGTGTCTTATGTTAAGAGCCAAATACAAGCAGTTAAGCTAATGATCTTAGAGACTCAAGGTTATAAATCGGTATCTTCAGACTAAACCATCAGCCAGAGATTTGTCTCACTAACTAAAATCAGTGGGGAATGTTGTAACCTAACACAAGTGCCACCATTCTATTCTGTATGCGCCGTAGCCTTTGTTCTAAATTGAACTTTGTATTTCCTGTATGTCTCCTGCACAACCCCCAGTGCTTTGTTCCCCGTTGATTCCCCAAGATAGCCCATCCAGAGCTGTATCCCTGGAACAGGCCTAACCACAAGCACTGCACTTTGACCCTAGGCAAACAACAAGATGTCCTGTTTCCTCAGGAATGCACAGGTGTGCTGATGAGCTAATTTTTTCCCCAAAATAAGCCTGTCTCTCGGGACAACGTGCCCTTGGCTCCCCCACACCTTTGTGGTTTTTCCCTTTATGAACCACTCCAAATCTTAGCCTAGTTACACAACAGTGTAAATTCCACCTGCACTCTGTGTCGCTGGGTACCAGTCTAAATAAAGCACCCCTTTTTCCTTCAAGACATCTTGGCCTTTTATTTTTTTCATAACTTTTGATCTTTGATTTTTGGGGTACAACAACATCCCAGTAGAAAAATTTTCATTCATCCAGTTTGCTTCATAAGCAAGCAAGCTGTAAAATATAAACCTATAATTAAGCAAAGTTTACATGCATAAGAGGTACGAACATGCTACAAAAATAAATTTCCTTGTTAAATAATATACACTGATTTTAAAGACAATGAATGATTAAATGTATTTATTTGTCTGTATATCCACATATTAAATAAATTATTCTGTGGATTTATATAAGAACATAACCTTCTTTCATTTAGTCTTTGACTCCTGGTTATACACATGACTTAAAAAATAAGACAGCAATAGGTAATGACTAAAGTTTTGTATAAAGTCTAAGTGCCCAAATTTCAAGCTAAATCAGTCACAACCAAGAATCAGGAAGATCTCAAGCTGAGTGGAAAAGGGAGAAGCTGCACTCACCGGATATTACTAGGATTTTCTGATTTCCTGATTCTGACACCAAAACAGACATCATAAAAATGTTTCAAAAAGCAATTTAATGCTTGCAACAAATGTAAGCCTACAAAGCTATAAATAGGTAGATAAAAGGCAGTACGAGAAGTTAAAAATGAGACCAAAGAATAAATGAAACATGGAGAAGGATTTGGTAGCATATTAACAGAGGAACTAACAAGAAAACTAGGGGGAAAGGTCAATGACAAAATACAGAGGGCAGAAGAAATTCAGAAAACTAAAAGACAATGCTGTACAATAAAAATTGCCCACCTAAATAACAAAGAACAGAATAAATCATATCAACAGTCTTGCTGAAATGAGAGAATATATCAAAAGAACCCTCAAATGTGTTCTTTTGTGTATCAAAAGGTCAATGCAATCCTTTAAGCAAAGAATGAAAATGATGAGGTTAAACAACTCCTTTAGGAAACATGGCTGAAAAATCTCCAAATGAGGTAAAAGGCATAAAAACAAATGTTCAAGAAACTGAAGAACAACAAAGAGAATAAATGCATAGACACCCATACCAAGGTACATCCCAATCAGACTTCAGAAGATTGACGCCAATAAATGGAGAAGCCCTGCCCCATCAGTATGATGGGCACTGTGATAAGCTTCAATGCCACTGCTGCCCAATCCTTGGGCTGTGTAGCTCAGTTACCATCCACTGCAAAGCAGACTTAGCAGCTGTGGTTAGGACTATTAAATACCCTATTTCTTCTAGACTTCCTGAACTTGCCCAATATAACCTCATTTTTTTTTTACAAGGAAGGCAGAGTCAAAGATGGAATAGCAGTGGTGAAGCAGGAGTGGGAGCAATGTCCTTTTTGGAAGGAGACTGAAAATGAAGAAGATGGTCTGCTTCTGGAAGCTGGAAGTGACAAAGAAATAGATTCTGCCTAATAGCTCCATTGAAGTATATCATATGTGTGACCTAGTGGGAATTCTGATCTACAAGACTTAGGTGGTAAATTTGCATTGCTTTAGTCACTAATTGTGAGGTTATTTGTTATGATAGCAATAGAAACTACCTCAAAAGGGAAGATACTTACAAATAACAAAAATGACTCCATAGGAAATTCTAAGAAATGCATAAAGGTTCTCTATTTAAATCAGTTCCTCAAAGTGAAATCTATTGGTGGAGATATTTTTAAAAGCAAATGAAACTAACCAAATCAAAAGAAATCCAAAATTTGGCAGCACCATATACCAGTCAATATGCAGAGAAATTGATTCATTCATTCATTACTGGACAAAGTGTAAAATGACACCACTACTCTGAAAAACAATGTATAGTTTCTTACAATCTAAACCTATAGCTTCCCTATAACCAAATAAGTTGACATCTTGGGCACTTATCCCAAAGGAAAGAAAACCTCACACAAAACCACAACATAAATATTTATGAGTTTCTTTATAAGAATAAAATCTGTTAATAAATTATATGCATTTTAATGGGCAAATAGTTAAAAACTGTGATACATGAATAATACTATAATTCCTTGTTTTCTTTTCAACAAGGAAAAGAAATGAATTATCCATGCAGGAATCTTAAATCTCCACAGAGTTACAGCACAAAAGAGTAATAATGAAATGCTGCATATTCCATAGTTAAATGTATACAACATTATCAAAATAATGAAATAGTGAAGGAGAAAAGGTCATCAGTTTTAAGGAGTTAGGAATATGGCTGGGATAGAGATGAAAGGCAATTGGTCATGGGGTCTCTGTGGGAATGGAAACATTCTGTCTTTTCTCTCTTGTCTGTATGTGTAATTACCTGAAACTATAGTATTCTGCTATACTTTTTCAGAGTAGAACTACTAGACTAGGTCTGATAAATGCTACATGGATGTGTATGTATTTCCTATAACTGTATGAGAATCACCAATTTTCTCAATGTTTAAAAACTTTGTTAACACTTTCAACTCTATTTTTCTGTCACATACTGTCATTTTGTATTGACATTTATGACTCTATTTCTAAATTTAAATGTCTAAGCCACTTTTGTTAATTTTTCCTTTTGACATGAGTTGATGTGCTACTTTAGCAAGACGACTGACCACTGTCATAGTTTGTTTCTGGGCATGCAGGTGACAGCATGGACTCACACACTGTGTGACTCATTGGTTTCTTGCCACTTTTGCTATAGATCTTGATTAAATCATTGTTTCCTCATTTCCACCATTTAGTATGAGCTGGTTTCATAATATGATTGTTATCACTTTCCTATTGTATAAATTTCTCTTATAGAAATTTTCTCTTATAAAATTCTTCTTATAGTTAATAATTTAGGACATTCAGATCACCTGTTCCTGGGAATGAACATGTTTAGTGTCATAAGAGCTAAGGATGGTGAAAACCAGGCACACTAAAATTTGAGAAAAAGCAATTAAAATATAAGGCTAGCAAATGTGGAGAACAGCATGATGATCTGGGCTCTGTGCAAAGTAAAAAGTGAGTAGAAAGGAAGGAGATTGTGCTGTGGGCTATTAATTTTTTATGACATGCTAATAAAGTGACTATCCATCTGCCTCTTGCCTCTTATATTTTGTTTAAAGTGTTACTTACTGGACTGAAACATCAGAGAAAAGGCTTTTCATTGTCAATATTGGATGGAAACTCATTTTGATAAATCACTATTTTAATATTGGAAAGTTTGTTGCACAAAGACACATAGCTCTTCTGTACTGTTTTTTGTGCTTTAATATACAACATTTACCTTGGTAGTTATGCTTTTTATATGGTGGGAAGTAAGGCTTTATGCTCGACAACCTTTGAAGTTAGAGATGATGAACTATATCAATAAATTATATTGCAACAAAATCACCAGGACCAGATGGCAGTCATTCAGACATTCTCCAGGAACTTAGAAATTAACTTGCTGAGCAACATACTAAAATATGTTTAATCTGTCATCCACAATAGCTGTTCTGTCTGCAAACTAAATTCCAGTCAATGTAAGGATGATTATACTACTAAAAAATAATACCAAGTATAAGAAATGCATTTAAAATATATCTAAAGAGATTCTACAGTTAAATACAGTTTTAGCTGCTTAATTTCTTAAAGAAAAGGAAGCATATTTTCATTTTAATAATATATTTTGTTTATATTTTCTACAAAGCCATTTAGTTTATTCTGTTCAGAAAAATACGTGTTGTGAGTTGTGATATGACAAAATGAAGCTTCACATAAATCCAAAAACAGACAGATCACCCAGGATGGGACATGATAGGTGTCCAAAGGTACACTTAGTATGCTTTAGATATCATAAAGAGAAATCTTAGCTCAAGAAGTTCAAAATTCTCTTGTTTCTAACTAACTATGAAACTAGAGTAAGAGAGTTTTCTAGGGAACATTTTTCAGTAAATCTGTCCTTTTGTGAAGGTTTTAAGCCAGGGGCAGAGTTTAACATACAGTAAATAGTAGATATTCTCCGGCTTCTTAAGAAAAAATATTCTTAAGACTAAAGAGGTATTTATCCAATTAGAACCAACATGTTTAAAAATATGAGAATTATCTGCATTCGTGAAAATTCTGCTTGTTCTATAACAAATAATCATGAAATTATCTTTCCTTATGCCACAGGCCTTGCTCATAACCAATGGTAAGAGCTTCTACAAAGGTGCAGGAGAGATGAGCTTACTCTGCTGCCCACCACAAGGGCTGTTTATTTGTTACATAAATTTATGCATTAAAAAGAATAATAAATTTATGGGATCAGAAAGAAGATCAAATGCTTGTTGATTCTCTGTTCAAATTTTAAACACTAATAAAACATTTAAATTGTTAAAGGAATAAAAACACAAAGTTGAAACTAAACAAAACTACTTTTTAAGATGTGATGCCAACCAACATATTTGTAGGAAATACAGTTAAAACTTTTGTAGCAATATTTGACTTTAAAATATATCAGTGGATTTTCAAGCATCAGGTAAAAATGCATTGAGTGAACAAACTTGGAAAATGTCTACATAAATTGCTCAATAATCCCTAAGGGAAGGCAGAATTTTTTGTATGTGAAAATCTGGGGTACATCAGCATATCGAAGTCCCCAGCATTAATAATGGCATGCCTTGTACCAGCTGTACTCTGATGTGACACTCTGAAAAAAATCATGCTTCAAATACATAATGTCTCTGCCAAAAATTCATTACCTCATTATGATGAAATATGCAGTCAAAAACAATGGTAGAAAACACTCTTGACCTTTTTGATTCAATTTTGGGAAAAGCTGAAAAACAGCTAAAGAAAAATAGCATGTTAATTAGACATTATAACCACAGGAAAAACATTCCTATAATGAAGTCTGGTTTTGGAAAAATTGTTAAGAAAGCTTTCTTACAGTGTAACAGTTGAACATGAATAAGAAAGGAATTACAGGTATTGTAAAGTTGTATAATTTAAAAATTGATGTTTATACTAAAATATTTAAAGATGAAGCTAAGCTATCCATCAGTTAGTTTCAGGGGTTATAATGTAATTCATAATATTTACATGCATATTTATTGAAAATTAAAACCATTAAGAAAATGTTAAAAATTTGAAAATCTAAACAGACTAATACATTGTGTATTCTTCTAATAAGTTGTTGCAATTTTTCTTTAAGTTTCTTTCTAACTGAAATAAGAGCTATTTAAATCATTTTGGTACACAGAAGAACAAAGAAAAAGTGTCTGTATTCTGGAAAAATATTTACTATTGTATAAGGGAAGACAGTAAGAGAAAAAGAAAGAGGTAAATGTTCAACTGCAGAAAAAGTAAAATGCTTAATATAATTGTACGAGTTACATATAAAACCAGACTTGCATTCTTTATTATTAACTCTGTGTAATATACAAGTGGAACAGTGAATATATTTCATCGAGAAAACATCAGATGGGTATACGACTCAAGGAAACTCTACCCCAAACATAAAATAAAGCATTGGTTAACTACATTGAAGAAATACAGAACCAGTGAAAAAAGTATGGGAAACCCTTGTATCTTACCGCTCTACTTAGTTAACAAGATTTTAGGAATTTTTTTTTCAGTTTTCAGGTTTTTTTAAAAAAATTTAATAATGAGAAAAAAAGGCAAAACAGAAAAAGGGTAGAAATAATATATACTTTCAAAAAAAATGAACACTAAGAAATCACTAGTTGATATAATATATATGTCCTTTTAGAAATAGTTGTTCAAATCATAAAATTAAAGCATATAAAGTGGCCATTCAAACAGTGAGATTGCAAACAGTTCTGTTCAATGATCCAACAAAAACTTAGTAATATGGATATCAATCCATTCAATCCAGCTATTCCCCTCCTGGGCATTTTCCCAGAAAAACTGAAAAGGTCATAGTGCAATGATATATATTCACCCATGTTCATAGCAGCACAATTTGTAGTAGCTAAATCCTGGAAACAACCAAAATGTCCATCAACTGTAGAGTGGATGAAAAAGATGTGGTATTTTTATACAATGGAATATTACTCAGTTAGAAAAAGGATGATCTTGAGGCCTTCATAGGCAAATGGAGACAACTTGAGACTATCCTCATAAGTGAAATAAATAAGAATCATTTATAAATATCACATTGTGTCTCTAGTGTAAAATAAGAATTATAATTTTTAGTTTTAATTTAGGTTTTAGTTTTTAGTTTTTGTCTTTAGTTAACATGACTTCACCTTTTTAGTTTTTTTTATTTGAATCAGTAAACTATTCAATATAGATACAAGGACACAGGAAATTATGCTTTACATAGTCATGTTTTTATGTAGTCATCTGTTGAATCAAGTACAATGTTACTACAAGAAGGCAATGTAAGTTGTTGATAGAACTCTGTTAGAGAACTTGAGGTTGAAATGGATCCCAATCTCTGAGATGTCTTCACCAAAACTCTTAATAATTATTTTCATATTCAACAAAGACCTTCAACTTTTCTAATATATTAGGTTACTATCCAGTTATTATACATCAATCGCTTCCTTATAGTAATCTATGCACACTTAATGAATGCACACTTAAATACTAAGAAAGGCTGTTAATAATTTCTATATTCTAGTATCTTAGCTCTATTTTCACTAGTGACATAACTAGTGATAATCACATCTGAGATATGATCATGCTATGCTACCACTAATGGAGTAAAAATTTTTTCCTCCTCCTTAAAAACTATTTTAAAAATGCCTTATTTGGATCAGGTTCTTATTACATATGTTCAAGTTGCTTAGAAAATCAGATAACATATATGGGTTCATTTCACAGCAGTGGTGATGTGTGAGGGCAAATCTTGGTGCTGTAGAATCTTTTCATGCTGTGGAGTAAAGTATGGAAAGTGAAGAGAGAAATTCAAAGAGACATCTCAGAAGTCTGTCAGGTGTCTTGGTCTGAACTTTATGTCCTGATTTATCTGAGTTACAGGAGCATTTCCCTACATTAAATACTCATATTTTCAGAAGATATTCTAAGATTCCTTCATCCTATGTCATTGAGATGCATTGCTTTCCACTATCTCTCCTTATCCTAGCTCATGTCTGCAAGGTTTTAACATTATTTTGGGGAGTATTTCCAAAGCACAGACTGGTTCATTCTTGCACAAATAAACCAATTTCAAGTGAAATTTAGGCAGATTTTGACAATGTAAAATGTCATCTTTTGAGAGGTAACATTCATCTAAGGACTTCATGATATTTCTTTTTCTAGTAAAAGACAGTGGTTGTCTTTTCTAGCTCTACCTGAAGTATTGGAATTGGTATTAGGGGTAATAAAGTTCAGAGTGGTAAACTATGAGAAAAATTTGCACAGGGAACCTAACGGACTTCCAGCAAGATGCTAACTTCTAGGTCTTGGCCATGTGAAGAATGTACGCAGGTGATACACATTTTTGCATTCTTCTTTTTTGTAATCCTTATACTCAAGCAATGAGATCTGAGTTTATTATCATCATAGTTTTATTTTGGCTCAAGAAGATGAGCACCTTTGTTTGGAGGTATCTCCACGTTCACAATAAGTCATGGGTCCTAATTACCTAACCCAAGCTTATCATTTGCTTCCTTCAGAGTATCTGTGACATTTAACAACAGTCAGCAGTTTCTGCAATCCGTGTCTCCCTTTTATGCATCTCAAACACTATCATATTATATAAGCTAGTTACACTTCAAATCATATGGCATCTCAACTCGCAGCATGTAGCAGTTGTAGGGATTGTCACAGTACTGTATACCAGGAGGTCAGCCACTTTACTTAAAGTCCACAATAGAGTTTGCTATATGAGCAGCATAAGAATCAATCCTATGATACTATTTTGATCCTGAGTATCTGCTTCCTGGAACAGTATCTTTCATTAACTGCTTTAATTTAGACTCCTCTCCAGGACCACAACAAGCAAAGTTTGAAACAAGGAGTTTATTTAAAAGGTAATTCAAGAAAGCACTGACACAAAATAAGGATTTATGATAGAAACAAGAAAATAACTTTTTAAATATCTAGAGCTTAGTTTTAGTAAGGAATTCTTAGAACCAGCATAGAATCCAGTGTCTAAGAATCATCACACCTGACTCAGGAGTATGCACACATTAATTCCCGCCAGTCACTCAGGGATTTGTAAGTATAATCTGGGATGATAGTCATTATTTCCTGGACACTGTAAGATAGCAAGGACATAACTGTGGTTTCAAGTTCGTATGAAAAGCCATAATCTCCAGAGTGACTATAACTGGAGATAGATTTTTCAATAAAGAAAGTAAAATGAGTCGTAAGAATGAAATTTATTATGATATATATCTAAAATGTACTCTCAAAAATCTCAGATAATGAGGGGAGGGACTGAGTGGAGGGAGAGGTCACCAGTAGTACAGGTTAGAAAGGGTTGATTCTCAACTCCAGTTCCCCCCTTTTCCTTCAGCCTCCTCACTGATGTATCATGAGCAGCTTCCCTCCTCCAGACCATTCCACCACGTTGCTTGTGCCTCACAGCTGGCCAACTGGTGAACTCAGCCCTCTGAAACTGTGAGCCTAAGTAACCTTCCCTTTCTTAAATTGTGGGTTCAGGGTATTTTGTTTCACTGTTGGGAAAGCTGACTAATACAGAAAATGGGTACCAGGAGAGACTGTATGTAACCATATAGTTCAGAAGCCTGTGGAGCTGCTTTGCAGGAGGAGTGTGGGTTTATTGTGACATTTGCAACAGACTAAAGCAGAGGCTGAATAGTCATGGAGGCAAATCTGACATTTCTTCACAACAATGACCCTTAAACAAGGTGGGCAGAGGTTTTCGGTGGGGAATTGAGCAACAGAGACAAGAAGGGTTAAAGGCAAGTATAGGAAAGTCAAAGAAGAAGAATGTGGTGCTGACAGCCTGTGTTGCAACAATTAGTTTTAGGGATCTTATGCAGATTTAGGGATATTTTCTTTTAAGCCCTCAGATCTATAAGAACATGGAGTTCACTACAGTAATCGGACGTGTTCATCAGTCCTATATTTCCAAAAGTACAAAGAACTCATGTTGGGGTGAACAGTAGCTGAATGTCTTGTGCAGGATGACAACTAGGTTTCTTTAACAATTCATGCTAAGGTAATTACTTAGCAATGAAACTATTTAAATTTATACTAAGATAATTAAATTACATTGTTATGCCCTAGACAGTGTTTGAAATTACAAAGTGAATCAGTGTTATTTGTTTAAGACCCTCTAATTTCCCATGAAGTCTATGTGATTCATAATAGGAAGAATCAAAATATTGATTATGATTTGTAGTCATTGTAGGTAACTCATATATGTAAATATATGAGTCCTAAAATGGACCCATTTCATTATTTTATTGTATCATTGTATTAATTGAGAGATTCCTTTTTATGGCTAAACCAAGTAACATTCTATGCCTTCTTTACCTACAATTTTCCTAATGCATGGTAGGAACAAAAGCAAAGGGTCTATTGATTTGATTTTTTTCTTCACTCAAAGATATGATTTCATACTTGAAGCAATATATATTAGTTTAGATTTTACATGGTATACATAAAATATGTTGATTTGATGTCAATTTTACAACTAGTATGTAATTTACATAAATTAACATATCACATATTTTATTTTTTGTA
Organism: Hydrochoerus hydrochaeris; assembly: GCA_004027455.1. Taxonomy (NCBI): domain Eukaryota; kingdom Metazoa; phylum Chordata; class Mammalia; order Rodentia; family Hydrochaeridae; genus Hydrochoerus; species Hydrochoerus hydrochaeris. The sequence goes on along the minus strand of PVLA01000827.1, from coordinate 149,632 downwards.
TATTTTGTGTCCCAAAAGTAAAATTATGTCATCTAAGTACAATTACTAATCTAATATTTAATTCTTCCTCTCAGTTCTACTGTCTCTGATTTCTCTCTGTGATCTGCTTATATTGAGTAGTATATCTATTACAATGTTAAGTAATAGAATACCTAAAGGGTTCATTTCTTTGTTAAATAGCACAAGTCACATAGTCGCAACACAAACTGATGGCAGTTCATTTTTAAAGCAAGTATTTTTTAGTTTGTTTTCCTCTGTCCTATAACCTTAAAAACATTAGCAAAGAGATATCTGTACATATCCACTAGCTTCCAATGAGAAATAATTCTTTCTTATTTAAAAAAGCAAAACAGAAGAAAGGATGGAAAGACAGAATTTCAAACAAGAAAAAAGAAGCAGGGAATTAACACTAGTTAATATATTGCATATTGTTATCTCAGAATTAGATGTTCAGGTTATAAAATCTAGGCACAAAAGGGATTAATCAAACAATGGCAGCACAAAATACTATTTTGATGAACTAACAGATTAGTGGTATAAAGTTTACCTATATATATAAATGATAATTACAATATTCAAGTGCATAATGAAACACAAAATTGCAAAATAATTAAAGTAACAATACAAAATCAGTGTCAATCTCTGAGAAATCTCTAACAAAGGAAATCACTGAGAGTCATTTTCAAAAACCCACGGGAAAATATTAACTAAAACATCATTAAAATTATGTAAACAAGTCAGGGATCATGGTACCCCCCTGCCTTGCCCTTGTTTGTCCACAGTTGCTTTTGCTATTCTATTCTTCTGGTTCCAAATGAATTTTAGAATTGTTTACCCTAATTCTGTGAGATATATTGTTGGAATTTTGATTGGAATTGTATTAAATCTGTATAACAATTTCACTGTATTTGTTCTTCCCAAGAGCAAGGGATGTAATCTTTTTCAGAGTTCTGTAGTTTTCAATGTAGAGCTCTTTTACATCCCTCATTAGACTGATTTCTAGGTATTTCAATTTTTGGATGCTACTGTGAAAGGTGTTGTTTCCCTAATTTCTCTCTTAGTGAGTTTGTTATTCATGTACAGGAAGGCTATTGATTTTTGAGCGTTGATTTTGTATCCAGCTATACTACTGAATTTGTTTATTAAATCTAGTAGTTTAGTGGAGTTTTGGGGGTCTTCTATGTAGAATATCACATCATCTGCAAATAATGATAGTTTGACTTCTTTTCTTATCATTATTTCTTTTGTTTCCTCTCTCGTTTAATTGCTCTATCAAAGGTTTTCAGGACTACCTGGAATAAGGGTGGAGATGGTGGAAAACCTTGTCTTGTTCCTGATTTTAAAGAGAAATCTTTCAGTTTTTGTCTATTTAGTATGGTGTTAGCTGTTGGTTAGTCATTGATGGCTTTTATCAGATTAAGATAAACACTATGTATTCCAAATGTCTGTAGAGTTTTTGTCATGAATGGGTGCTGAATTTTGTCAAAAGCTTTTTCTACATCTATTCAGATCATCATGGTTTTTGGCCTTGGTTGTATTAATATTGATTCACATAGGTTGAACCATCCCTGCATGCCTGGAGTGAATTTCACATAATTATGGTATATAATCTTCTTGATGAATTTCTGCATTCTGTTGGCCAATATCTTATTGAGGATTTTTACATCTATATTCATTAGAGAGATTATTAAACAGTTTTCTTTCTTAGTTGGGTCTTTTTCTGGTTTTGGTATACTTGTTTCCAGGTGATACTTGCTTCCAGGAATAAATTTGGGAGTATTGCTTCTGTCTCAATTTCATCAAAGAGTTTGAGAAATAGTGATATTAGTTCTTCTAAAAATGTCTTGTATATTTGATAAATGCAAAATAAAACAACACTGAGATGCCATCTTACCCCAGAAAGAATGACTATTATCAAATTAACCAAAAACAAGTACTGGAAGGGCTAGGAGGAAAATGGAATCTTCCACTGTTACCAAGAGTGCAATCACTGTGAAAATCAGTGTGGAGACTCCTCAAAAAACTAGGATTGGAGGTCCCATTTGACCCATCCATTCCCCTTCTAGATATCTTCCAAGAAGAATTAAAAACATTGTGCTACGGCACTATATGTGCGCCCATGCTTATAGAAGCACAATTTGTCATAGCTAGAACTTGGAAGCAACCCGAATGTCCATCAGCTGAAGAATAGAGAAAAGAAATGGTGGTCTTCTTATACAGTGCAGTACTACTCACCTATAAAGAATGGTAAACTACAGACTTTTACACGTAAATGGATGCAATTAGAGACCATACTCGTAAATGAAATAAACCAGACTTGCATGTGGAAACATTATGTTGTGTACCTAGCATAAGAAGCCAAAAGAGTAAATAAGATACTACATGTACAACAGATACTGTAAAATGGGAATATACTGCTGAAATGGAAAGAGAAATTGGAATGGGGGAAAGGTGGAAAGTAGCAGGGGAAAAGAAAACAATATATATCTCTACAAGATGGTTATACTACTAATTTTCCTTAGTTCATTGAAAGGAAAGATTTGTGCTACACTGTTTGGGACAATTAAATGCCTATACCTTGTATTTTTAGTAACTAATTCAAAGATGACAATACACAATATATGAACCATTGTTACTCTCCTATTGCCTTGTTTTGAAATTTTGGATTTTTTACTCTAAAAAATTACATAAATATATTGAGACATGATATGTTATAGTCACTTGAGTTTTATTATGGGGATTGAAGATGGTTTAATTTTAGGAAGTTATAAGTCAATTCATAGTAACCATAGAGCTAATGAAAAAAGTGAAATGGTTTTTTACATATACTCAGAAAAGCTATTTGAAAAATGTGCTCCATCTTCATAGTTTTTTTTACTTTGCACTAGTGAAATTAATAACTTTCTTCTTGTAGCTGTTCCTTCTGCTTTATTTCAATTTACTCCAGTCTTTCACTTGTATTTGCAGACACTAGTTAATTACATTGATATAGATGTGTAATGCTTATGATATTCCTTTCCCACTTGATTTTACTGGATTCTTTCAATCATAGTTTATTAATTTGTACTATTGTGGTTAAGAAATGTTCAAATTTTAGTTAAATTTCTTTGAAGGAAGTTTGTTGTACATGTAAATTTTATTTTTGGTTATTTCTTTTTAAATTTAACCAGAACTGAACTTTTTGATTTTTTGTTTGTTCCCCTTATTTCTTCGTGGTCACAGGAGGTGACCATGTTTTTTAATTTATTAAACTGTACCTTTTAAACAAGCTATTAAGATGTTTAAGTCTTCCATATGTATTAGAAAAGATAGCATATTCTCTTTACAACTATACACACAAGTTTTCATGTAAAAGTATGGTATTTTACATTCAAAAAACCAAGTTTTTGAAAAAATTAATCATTTCCATTTGCTCTAAAAGAGCAATCCACTTCAGAACAAGTCAGAAAACTTAAGTGATCAGAAAGGGTGTATAAAAACATTTTTTATTTTTACCCTTTTCTAAATTTCTTTTTGACTACTAAAGCTGAAATAGGCATCTCAGCTTTAAGTCAGCAGTTGCTATGTGAGGTGACTGGTAGCTCTTTGCATTTTCAGTGTCCACCTTTGTCTTCTATATTGTTGTTCAGATTCTACCTTCTCATATGTATGAATTATGCTGAATTGTTTCTTTTGATTTATGTTTTTCCTAGTGCATCTTCATCTATAATTTATTTTAACTATTACAGATTCATTTATTTATTTTTGAAGTCATTTTATACATTCTCTTTTCAATTGTTTCTTTTGTTTTATTTTTATGGCGTAACACATTTTCTGATTTATCTCATATCTCATGTGAAATATCTTTATTGATTTCAACATTATCCGAGTATGTGAGGGTTTTCTCCAAATTTTTCTTTTTTCCCCAATCTTTATTTCTAACATTTTCTAATTCTAATTTTAAATCATATGGTCTCATTAGATTAAAATATGCAGCTATTTCTTAAAATAGTGTTTTTAAATTTTATTAATTTTGCTAGTATGATGTCTTGGTCTTCCTTCTTTGTTCAAATGTTATTGTGCTTTCATAAACCATGTGAGTACTTAGGCGCTAAATGCACTCCACTACTTACTCACTGGTTTGATCAGAAACTACTCTGAAAACAAGTTAAACCATACAATAGCTTGCATCGTTTCAAATCTCTGCAATCTCTACACAAACAAGCCCCTTGTGACTTTACCTAGATCATTATTTCAGTTGGATCATTAAAAATTGCACTGACACACATTTTAAAAGTCATTTCCTGTAACTAAGTGAGCAAGTTGCAACATAGAACATTATTAAAATCTTTAAAATGCAAAATTAAGAATGTTCATCTGAAAGCATGGTATTGTAAATCACAAATCAAGTTTCGGTGTTTTTTTCCCCTGAGAACAGCCCAGTAGGGAAGAAGAAAAAGATGGCAAGACCTACGTAAAATAGAAGTAATCGGGCACAATATGATGCTACGAAACTGCTGTAGTAATTTGATGTTTCCTACAGGGGTATAAATTTTAATTCGTCCTGGCACCGTCAATGCTCCAGCTTAAGACACTTTTGAATCCTACAGCAATATAGCTGAGACAGCATTTATCTGATGTCATCCTTTCAATAGGAGATTTAGCTTGCAGTGAATTAAGTCTCAGAGAGTTCTTGATTTCTTTTTCTTTTTATGTGGTGATGGTCACATTAAAGTATCACAATTCTTCATCTGTCTTAATAAGCTAAAGCATGAATATTACAATTTTAATTATCCAATTTGTTTAAATAACTGTGGTTGGTTAACATGTGGAAACAACTGCAGAGGAAGAGATGCAACTGCCTTTGTTTCAGAGTGAGTGTGTGTATGTGTAGGTGCGTTGTTGCATATGAGTGTGTGTATGTGTGAATGTATGAGATAAAGTAACTTGGTTTGCCATTTCATGGACATTAAAGTAAGAAAAGGAATTTTGATATAGGATGGAAGAATTTCTATGCCTCTACCAGACCTTAATATGGGTAATCCACAGGAGATGGCTTTGGGTTGTGTTTCCCAGTAGAAACTCAGTTACTTCTCTATGTAGGGTGAAGAAGAAGCAACGGAAAAGGATACAGCAAACTCGGAGTGTGTGCTGCTAACACTGAGTTTCCCTCTTTGTTCAGCCACCTTCTGTGGTACTGTGCAGCCTCCTCATGTGTCACCCCAGCAGTGATGGCATGTAATTGTGCTGCTTCTTACCGCCTATGGCTCATATGGCGCCAGTTCTGTGCAGGACAACATATCTATGAATAAGCATTTTGCTTTCTGTCTTCTCTTTCCTTGACTAGAACTATTGGACATGGTCACCTCCACATCGTCACTAGCCATGGACGGTGAGAATCAGAGACCTCTTCATCAACATGAGCCCAAGGCTGGTGAATTTCTTTCTTTCTATTCCTTTCAAGTTTGTTGTTGTTGTTTCTTATTTGTTTCTTTTGTTTTACTTAACTCAGCACCCAGTACTTGATGAATTTATTGGAAGAATATTTTGCAAACAATATCTGAAACAAACAAAACCTCACATCCAATCATGCAAGAGGAGGTGTACATTTTCTTTGCATCCCTAATCCTTGTTTCTGTGTATCTCACTTTATTGCAAAAATAACTTTGTCTCTGCTGATAGAATGCACTTGTGTCTCAAATTAAAATGGTCTTGTACACTTAAATAATGAGCATTTCATGAACATAAATAATAAAACATACTCATTGTATCTCAAAACATACCATCAAATTTTAGTAGTTCTTACGCTATCTGTGTTGACGCTGGATATGGTCACACATGCATGTAGACACCGGATGTGTGTGAAATCAAGGAAATAAGACATATAGACTAATCAAGTTGTAGTTGTCATTGCAGTAAAAAACAGCTGGACAAAATTTTGGTTCACCAAAATATGCATCATAGGTGTTGATGAAGTTTATAATTTATTACTCAAATAGGTCTCAAAAACTTTCAAAAACTCCTCTGAAGTTTTAATGTCCCAATAGTACTTTCATCTAAGAAATAATATTCTAGTTGTTTAGCCAAAATTATCTCTGTCCTGTTGAGTGAAGTGATAATAATATGTTGCTTTCAACTTTCAAATGCTAACCACTTTTCAAATGTTCAGAAGACATGCTAAATAGTGTTACCATTAACAGGCTAACACATTAGTAAATAGGAAAATTGGAGAAATATACTGGGGCAAGAAACTTGCCTTTCTAGTTATGTTTGAATTTCAAAGTATATGCAGTATTTTCATTTTGCAATATCATATTTCCCAATGTAGAGAAAATTATGCTCTTGAATTAATTCAACTTTGCCTGCTATATCAAAATTATTTGAGTTATATTAGTAGAATATCATGTATATTAAATCACATGTTAACTTTAAATAAAATTATAGTTAAAAATCTCATGCTTAAGTGGATGCAAAGTTAATAGTTTTTGAGATATTTATGAATAAATTATCTCACAATGAGAACTTTGAAAATTAAAAAATAAACCTCTAGTCCTCATGTGTATTCTTAGAAATAGATATCACTCTACCCTCTATACAGATCAGTAAACTGAGTCATGGGAAATTTAAATTTAATTTAACTGATGTAACATACTCAAATGCCACCTTCTAAAAATTTGAACATAAGTAGCATGAATTTAAAGCCTGTACATTTTGTTGGTTGATTTTTCATATACTGATGCTGTGAGATTTTTCTTCCTTTAAATTGTCAGTTCACCAAATACATTTTTGAAAATTACTTCCAATAAATAATTAAGGTTTGGTTCACATTTTAGACTGTATAAGGAAAAATACACCATCACGTGTTTTAAAAAAACCTTAAAATAACGGATTATTTTCCATCTTTGAAATAGCTCATCTGTCTCTCCATTTACATATCAATTTATCTACCATCTGTCACCTACTATTACTGATATATATAAAGTTAAATAATGCTGAAATAGAAATTTCAGTATCTACATGGTGCAGCTATTTCCCTAGATATTCTGAGAGAGATAAGTAGGGAAATTGAAATCTTTGAATTTACTAGAATTTGAGGTTTATTAAGTTCTCAGCTTTAAATGTTACACAGTTAATATGTGTTTGGCTGTACTTACAACACAGAGGAACGTTCCATGCTTTTAATCATAACACAACTGTGTCAGCTAGCTTTCCAATCCCACAACAAAATGCCAACTAACCAACCTAAAGGAGGACTAATGTTTTAAAATTTTCAGTTTATGGCTGAGTGGCTGCATTGCTTTTAAGAGCACTACAAGGGAAAGAGAATTATTTTGGCAAAAGAGCATGACAGAGGAGAAGTATTCACCTTAGCAAAGCCAGGAAAAAAAAGGAGGCAGAAAGGAAGCAACCAGAAATAAGACACCCAGCCATTTGAACAACATTTTTAGTCCCCTGCTCTAATGAAGTCCCTGAACATACCAATTCAGCTATAGAACATCTACTTGATGTGTTTGCGGCCCTCATGATCCAATTATGTTTGAAAAGACAGAATTTTGATCACACAAGTCTTCCGGAGGACATATAAGATCAAATCATGAGCCAAACATTGAGTCTCCAAAGCATCATTGTCTTTTCCTTGTGAAAACTGCTTTGGGTCTTTCTCTAAAGTCAACAAAATCTTAAAATTTCCAGCATCACTGAGAAGTCCAAGTCCCAAGTCTCCTTTGACAGTGAAAGCAAACTCTTGGCTTAGGTCCCATTAGAATAAAAAAATAAATTAAAACACTTCCAACATACAGTAGGATAAGATCGCATCCCCACACTGAAAGGGAGGAATGGCAGAACAATTCCAGGAACACTCGGCTGTGATTTATGACAAAGGGACTGAATCTCTTTGCTGGAACAAAGACAGACTGTTTCACAAATGGTGCTAGGAAAACTGGTTATCTTCATTGCAGTGATTAAACCTAGACCATGTCTCTTACCAAGCATGAAACTAAAATTAAAATGGATCAAAGATCTAAATTTAGAACAGAAACATTTAAACTACAAGAAGACAAAACAGGTAAAACTCTTTAAGACATAGGTGTTGACAAAGAGTTTCTGCACAAATTCCCAGATGCACCAGCAATAACCCAAGAATCAATCAATGGGGCCTCATCAAATGAAAAAGTATCTGCAGTAACGGAATGAACAGAAGAGGAAGAAATATCTTTGCCAGTTATGCCTCAAATGACTAATATCTAGAATATGTAAAGATTTCAAAAAGTTAAACCCTCCACATTTAAAGGCACAATTAAAAAATAGGCATCTTGAATGAATAATCAATTCTCAGATGAAGAAATATAAATGGCCAATAAACATATGAAATAGTTCCCTTATTATTCTTTCATAAATATATTAATTCAGAGAAGCTATTCAAACAAAAGAAAGTGAGCCATGACGCTTAATTTATGCCTTTTGTATTAAATCATAATAATTAAGCTTTATATGAGTTAATTTTAAAATATATACTTCTAGATGAGTCCAAATGACATATTGAACAGTTGTGCAATTATCTATGTTCCTATAAAAGTGGCACAAGTGAAGCTGGTAAGTGCTTTCCTGATGTTATGGAAATGTTACATATAAATAAGAAATAAATACATAAATTTGTAAAGACTTCTGGTCAGATTCTATACCATGTATTGACTTACATTTGTTTATGACCGAGATATGCTTTATATTTTTATTCAAAAGCAGGCTTCTTGAGTCATTTTGACTTTTCTTAATCAACTCATTAGTATTACACAAAATAACTGATGTCTTTGTTATAACTTTGAAGTTTGCAGAATGTTTTATTCATCTAATTAATAATCCTGTCTACCTGCTCAAAAGGGAAATGCCAGATGCAACACAATACAATTTAGCACATAAATTTTAAAAATGCAACCAAAAGGCAGAAAGTGATATGCCCATGAAATGTCCCAGTGGTAACATAACAGCTGAAACTAGCAGCAATTCTAGATATAGTTAAGTTCTGGAAGGATTATTCCATAAGCAAAGTTATTTTGCGAGCAGGTACACTTTATAGTCCTTGGATAAAAGAGAGTTTTCAATGTACAGCTGTTACCACCAGATGACCTTTCAGAAAATGAGTTTGACTACTTTACTCTGTGAAAGTCATGATGCTTTATTTCTTTATAATGGGCCACCATCTTCCATCACCCATTCAGAAAACTTCTAATGGAAAATGCCATAGTGTATTAGACAAATACTAATTTGTCAAGTTATCCACACTATCTGCTGCTTGACTGCATGAAATTGCTAAGTTTCATCTTAAAATATACTTTCGTTAGCCTCTAAAAAAAAAACATGTCATTTTGAGCTATAATGGCTTGCCTCTATAAATACTAAAACAATATCCAGAGATGTTTCCTAATAAGTCAGAATTCTTGGTTCAGAGAAGTACCTCAGTGGTACAAGTGCCTGCTTGGTAAGTACAAGGTCCTGAGCTCAATTTCTGGTAACAAAAATAAATAAATAAATAAATAAATAAATAAATAAATAATGCTGTATTCTTTTCAAATGTATTTGATGTTTAACATGGGAAATCAAGATAGGAATCCACACATAGAGTGGATGCTCCTGAGGCTTTTGGTGCTTTTATGCAATGCTCTACAGGACCTGAAACAACGAAGGTAGCTGCTTTCACCAATGTGAGCACCTGCTCAAGACTTGGCTGCTTAAATTTTGCACCCAAGAATCATATGGGGAATTGGAAGAGATTTCTTACAAACAGCACATCATCATCTACTTTGCACAACCACTGATCTCCTGCTTTCGTGTTTACCATCACCCTTTAAGTGAGAAGATAGGCTAAAAAGGAAGTCACGAAAGCAGATATATTCTGTGAGTTGAATGTGTCCTCCCAGAAGCACACATTCAGAACTTAATCTCCAGGGTAGCAGTTCAGGGAAGCAAGACCTCAGGAAATATATTTAGACCTCAAAAGGATGAAAAATGGATTAATGTTACTATTGTAGATGTGGACTCACTGTAAAAGTGAGTCTTTATCTTCCCAGTTACACACACACACACTCTCCTCCTTACTCTCCGGGCTTTCCTTAATCATGTTCTTCCTGAGTCTAAAGCAAAAGGGATTTTGCCCAATGTTGATTTTGGCTACTAGGTTTCCTCACTTCAGTGCTGTAAGAATAATTTCCTGCCTTCTATAATTTATCCATTGTCAGACACTTGTTACAGCAACGTAAAACAAAGATCACTTGTAAAAAAACTGAAAGCATCGTTAATATTGAAAGTTGAGCAGATCAAAATATCTCATGGTATGAATTTAGCTTATTTTCTGATACTTATACAAGGAAAAGATTTCTTCCCATTCTGGAAACTTAATTAAAAAACAACATGTGTGGTTTACATGCTTTTTTCTTGCCCCACACCAATGACACCTGTCTTCCCCACCATTGTGCTTAACTATGTACCTGTAGGGAATCGTGCTATTGTGAGACATGGGAACTGGTGATCTTAATGAACTCATCTTGGTTGGTTTGCTTCTTGCTCTAATGAAACTTCCAGAAAAGGGAACACCCAAGTTGTCTGTAGCCTGGAGTTCTGCAATAAGAAAGATAATTGTTTCCCCAAACTTTCACGTCCTAGCTTTTTTAGCATGTGAATATTCTCTTATAGGACAAAAGTGACTCTGCAGATGTGACTAAGCCAAGAACCTTGAGGTAGGGGAGCTAATCTTTGTTTTGTAGATGAATACAGTTCAATCACGATTTTATAACAAGAAAAATGAAAGAGAAATGTGTGAGAGAGAGACATAGAATTGGTTGAGGACAGAAACACAAATTACAGCTCAAGGATGGAACCACCACTAGAGACTATGCACGGACATTAAAAACCAGAAGGACTAGACAAAGCAAAGGTATCCTGGAGTTAATGGACACACATGGGCCAGCGGCTTCGGGACACTGAATGAGGAGAGAGAGGCCTAGGAAATTGCTGGATTGCAATTAGAGTCAGCAAGAAACCAAGCAAGTCAGAAAATACTCATATTTCAGGAAGAAGTGAAGTAACAAGTACACATGGGCACTGAATGAATGGCAGCTAAGCAGGGCCAAGGAATTTACCCCCTGGCAGGAACGTAAGAGCAAATGTCAGCCTACTATTATGTTGACGTTGGAACTGGACAGACATACAGCTTAGGCAGAAAGGGACTTGAATTTAGCCAACTGATCAGGGGTATCAGTGCTAATTCCAGGACTCCCTTGGAGGCACAGCGTGTCGCAGGTTCAGGGGACAACTTACGGGCCTCCTTTGTCTGTGGGTCGGAAGCCTATGTGAGATATATTCGGACAACACTGCGACGGGAAATCATGCCTTAAATAACCCCCTTTGTCTTAGTAGGGCACATGGGTACCTACTGTTTCTTTATCTCCAAGATGCAATGGCAGCTTCTCTCCAGGTGCAGTGGGCACCCTCCCCGGTATTCAGTTTAGACCCAGGAGAATGTGGACTGTCACACAGAAAAAGCAAAATCAAGGCAACAACGAGAAATGCTCTAGAGACTCGGTTATGCGATAGTGGGCCCCAGCCTGGGACGAGCTGGCTACGTGGTGTGACACCCCATCTAGCCGTGAGAACATTCAGCCAGGTGGAGGAGAAAGCTTTCTGAAAAGCGTTTTGAGCACTGTGACAGGCAGAGCCCAGATGCGTGTCATCTACCTCCGGAAGCGCTTGCCCTTGCGGGATCCGGCAGAGGACCAGGAGCTCCTGACATCTAATCCCAGCAAGGACCCTGAGCTCAGCGCCAACGCTGCCATACTCAGAGGCCTTCGGAATGACCAGGGCAGCAGGAACACTGGCCAGCCGTGCTTTCAAGAGCGTTAGTGATTTCTGAATCTTGGGCTCGCAGTGCAGATCTGCCCATAGCCCAGAGCAGTGAGAGATTTGGCAGCAACTCCCATTCTTCCTCTGCCCTCACTGCAATGTGGAAAAAGGGGAGATATTAAGTGCACAAGTCCTACCCCTGAAAACCTGGCCTCAGTGCTCACCTATGCCACTGAAGCGTAAAAGACTCCAGCTCTTGATTCCTTAAAGGTTTTTTTTCTACTTCGACAAAGGCTGAGAAAGAGAATTTAGGCAAAGTTTTTCACAAACCTACTTATACTGGGCAGTGTTCCATAACATAACAGAACTCTTGGAGAACTGACTCCATTATCAATAGACCCACAGGAAGGAATATTGAATTCTCTCTAAATTAGTGAAGCAAAAAAAAAAAATGGAAATTTTTAACATCACGTTTATTGAAATAGAAGAATGAATATCAAGATTTGGAGAGATGTAGATATATCAGAACATTCATATAGAAGGCCATAAAAGATAATAATGAGTGGAACATTCAGGATATTTTTGAAAATGTCTAAATAACACATTTAAGAATCATTGGTCTGGAAGAGAATGAAGAAATAAAGGCTAGTGACAGAAAAACTCCTGAAATTATACCAGAAAAATGTTCCAAATCTGGTAACAAGATACATATCCAAGAAGAACATTTAGAACCCCGATAAGACATGACCAGAAAACAAAGTGCTCAAGATATATCATAGTAAAATGGCCAAAAGCATATCAAAAGCTGTTAGAAACACCAAGTTACTTGTAATGGCAAATCCCTCTGAATGAAGACAGCTTTCTCAGCTGAATGTCTACAGGCCAGGAGAGCTAGGACTTACACTTTTCAAACCCAGAAGGAAAATAATTGCCAACCTAGAGAACTATGTCCTTCAAGACTTTCCTTCAGAATTCAAGGAGAGACTATAAGCATTCCAGGTTAATTACAAAATAAAGAAATTTGTGACTGCTAAGCCAGCATTGCAGAAAATGCTTATGGGAATCCTAAATAGAGGAAGAAGATACTGACACTCCCTAAGAGCAGGGGAAAGAATAAATCACGTTCATAAAATAAAGAAATGAATGAAAATCAGCAATGAGTTGAATGCTACACCAAAGGAAAATCCCTTTTTGCTGGTGGAATTTAGTAAGTTATTACACATAATGCTTTAAAATAATGACTTTTTGATCAAAGAGAGGAGGACTGTCCCAAACTACAACAAACCTAGAATACATGGGGACAGTGAGGGTTGTCACCCTTCTAATGAAGTAAAAGGCAATAATACAACCAAACAAGGTAAAGCTACTGACCATTTCTTTTCTCATATTAAATTTAAGTGATTGAAAAATAAAAAAATTTCCTAGAAACATCTTCAATTGTTATTTTTTTTATGTTCATGAATTTGGATGTGGGGGATAAAGCTTAGCACATTAAAAGTTAAATATTGGCAAGAAGGTCCATTTACCTTGGAAAAATTTATAAGTCCAGAAGCAAAGGCACCTGAAACAGACATAGACAGTTGGAATTTCCCTAATATGAATGAAGGATATTTGTTATTCTCTTGTCTTGATTTTGCATGTTAAGTACTTCGTTCTCTTTTATGATAGGTGTTTTATAGCCTCATTATAACAGAGATGTTTACATAATCTTCAAAGAATTATTCTATAGTGATAACAGTGAATAGAGTTACTTATGAATGAATGGATATGATTAAAATAAAATGCAATTTGTTAATATTTCATATCAATTCTTTAATGTTTAATTTAAATTTTGTGCATTTTAATCCTTTTAATATAATTACTTACAGGTGATTTAACATCATTTCCTAGCAACACACTTACTAGTCTAATTTATTATACTTCTAATTCTTTGCTATCATTTAATCCTTTTCCTCTTGAGAATAGAAAATGTGCCCCATGAGTTGCTGCTTTCCAGTGATAATAAGATTAAAATTAAAGCCCATGAAAAGAATGGCTAAGTGATACACGTATACAGTTGTCCCTTGGAACCTAGAGCTAAGGAACAAAGCTGTGTTTTCATGGGTTGTTCTACCATTTCTGGGCATACATTATCTATTGATATCAGGCATCATGAAATGTTAAACAGTAGCATACAGGTTCTGGACACTTCTACAAATACTAATATCCCACAAACACTTGACCAATAGATAACTGGTGTTTGAGAACTACTAAAAATAGTTGAAAACAACAAAAGTTTTTACCTAGGAAAGGAAATACTACGGAGAGGTGATCTCCATATTCTTGATGATTCAGTCAATCATTTTGTTTTATTTATTTTTACCTATCAAAACTATTCATGATATGAATTTTCAAGAGAGATACTAGCAAATAATGGATTGAATCAATGAAATAGACTCAGATTAAATATCTGGTGGATATTTAATTATTTGCAACATTAAACCAAATAATAATAATTAAAAAGAAAGTTAGTAATATTTGAACTACTGATATTTGTATATCATTGAAATTCTCTCTTGCAGCAGTTCAGTTACCAGAGAAAGTATAAAGAAAGTGTCAGTTGTACACCATAAATCATCTCCTACACCATTATGCTTTCTACTCTTTGATACAGTAGAGTAATTTATATTTAATGGAAAAATACATAATAAATTTATAATTACAAAATAATATAGGTATAGGTTTTTGTTTCTAAACATCCAACAATTGGAAAATATTTTTCCATAACATGTAGAAAATACATACTGTAAAATTTTTATTACACCAGAATTACCAATACTAGCATAAAACTTGTCAAATGATACAAAAAATATTTAATACTCCGCTTTACAATTTTAGAATGCTTTTTCAGCACCTTAATATTTAGGGTTATTTTTAGGATTTAGAAAACTAATATGATTTTAATAAGGCTCAAGTTCATTATTTTCCTTAAAATTTATTATCTGGTATCTGGGAAAATGTATGTAACTCCCAATGTATCTTTACTTACAATGCTGAAAGGGAGTACTCTAAGTGAATAATAGAATTAAACTTTTTAAGCTGCAATCTCTGTCACTTTATCATATGAACCATTTATTTTATGAAAGTGGACATTTTATATTTTTACAATTTTTGTATAACTACCTTGACAAACATGACATTCCATGATATAGTTTACATGATCATTATATGGTGGCTATTTTTAGGTAACTCAGCGGTTTTGTGTATCTCCAAAGAAAATAGTCATTCTTGAGGAAACAGTGAATAGCTCAGCAAAATTCTAGGTATAAAATAACTGAAGCTTAAGATATAAATTTGAATATAGTTTTTTTAAAAAATGTTATTTAAAGAGAAAAAAAGCAAATCAGAAAAAAAGGGTAGAAATAATACAGAATTTCAAAACAGTAAACAATAAGAAATCACTAGTTGATGAATTACATATTGTCATCTTAGAAATAGTTGTTCAACATTGAACAGAAGGCTTTGCACTCTCACTGTTTGAGTGTCTAGCCACTATTTATGCTTGGATTTTGTGACTTTGACAACTATAATTTAAGATGACGATGAGTAATATATCAACTAGCCATTCTAAGATGTTAATTTTTTTGAATTTGGTATTGTTCTACCCCTATTTCCTGTTTTTCTATTTTCTTTAATTTTCTTTTCTTTCTTTGAAAAAAAGAGAACAATTTGCAATATAACAACCATTGTTAAATTTCTTGCATTCTGTTTTGAAAACCTATATTGTTGTTTTGAGTTTGCTGCTGTTGCTTATGCCTTTTGCTTTTTTTATTTTCTGACTTTTCTCTTTTTAAAATAAAATTAAAAAAATAAAAAATAAATTAAAAAAGGAAATAGTTGTTCAAGTTACAAAATTAAAGCATACAAAGTGGACATTCAAACAGTAGATTGGAAACAGTTCTGTTTCAACAATCCAATGAAAACTTAGTAGTGTGGTTATCTATCTTACACGTTTAAACATACATGCAGTTATACCCTTTAGAGCACTTTCCTTTCCTCTCTTTTTTACAATAGCAATTACACATTTTTGGTTTTATTACTCCTGCAGTTCTTATTACTTTTTACACTAGACACACAATGTGATATTTATAAATACGATTCTTATTTTTCACTTATAAGGATAGTCTCAAGCTGTCTCCATTTACCTATGAAGGGCTCAAGATCATCCTTTTTTATAGCTGAGTAATATTTCATTGTATAAAAATGCTACCCACTCTGCAGTTGATAGGCATTTTGCTTGTTTCCAAGATTTAGCTATTACAAATTGTGCTGCTATGAACATGGGTGCACATTTATCAGTGTAACATGACCTTTTCAGTTTTTTTGGGAAAATATCCAGGAAAGGAATAGCTGGATTGAATGGAACTTCCAATCCTAGTCTTCTGAGAAATTTCCATAGTGATTTCCATAGTGGTTGCACCAGTCTACATTCCCACCAACAATGGAGCAGTGTTCCTTTTTCCCCCGCAGCCTCGCCAACATTGGTTATCAGTTGATTTCTTGATGGCAGCTATTCTTTCTGCAGTGAGATAAAATCTCAATGCTTTTTAAATTTGCATTTCTCGAATGACTAGTGATGGTGAACATTTCTTCCTGTATTTATTTCCCATTAGCATATCTTCCTCTGAGCACTGTGTCTTCATCTCAGAAGCCCATTTTTGGAGAGGGTCTTTGAATTTGGGGGACTTGATGTTTTTCAATTCTTTATATGTTCTGGATATTAGTCCTTTGTCTGAGGGGTTGCTGGCTGAAATTTTTTCCCATTCTGTGGGTTTTCTTTTCACTCTGTTGGTGATTGCTTTTGAAGTGCAGAAACTTTTCAATAATGTGAAATCCCAGTTGTTGATTCTTTGAAATGTTTCCCATGCAGTTTGTGTTTTGTTCATGATTTCTATGTCTATCCCTGTGACTCCAAGACTTCTACTTATCTTGTCTTCCAGTCGATTTAGTGTTTCTGTTTTAATATTTAGGTCTTTGATCCATTTAGACTTTAGTTGTGTGCATGGTGATAGGCATGGATCTAGTTTCAGTCTTCAGCATGTGGAGATCCAATTCTTCCAGCACAATTTATTAAAGAGTCTATACTCCTTTCAGTGCATGTGTTTAGCCCCTTTGTCAAATATCAGGTGGCTGAGTGTCTTTGTAGTTGTGCTTGCATCTTCTAATCTGTTCCATTGATCCTCAGGTCTATTTCTTTGTCAGTACCATGCTGATTTTATCACTGTGGCTTTGTATTCAGCCAGTACATATCAGTGATATCCATAAATATAAATGGGCTCAATTCCCTTATTAAAAGAAATAGATTGACAGAATGGATCAAGAAACATGATCCCACAATATGCTATATTCAAGAAACACATCTGACCCAAAAATATACTCATAGATTAAAAGTCAAAGGATGGAAAACAGTATTTCATACAACAGAAACCCAGAAACAAGCAAGGGTTACTATTCTATTTGCAGACAATGTGAACTTCAAACCTAAAATGATTAAAAAACATAAAGAAGATTACTACATACTCATTAGTGGAAAAATTCAAGAGGAAGAACTAACAATTATAAATATATATGCATCAAATACAGGAACACCCAACTGTATAAGACAAATACTAATGGACTTGAAAAACCAAATACACAAGAACCCAGTTATAACAGGCAACCTTAATATCCCATTGTCCCAAAGAGATAGATCAACTGGACCAAAAGTCAGCAAAGAAATAATAGAATTGAGTATAGCTTTATGTTCCATGAAACACTGTTAAATAAATAAATTTGCTTACCATGAAATGATTCAAAGGAGTTGTTTTGCAAACACACTCCACAGTTTCTGACAATTCTAAGTTTCACAGTTAGCAGACACATTTAATGATGCTAATTAAATCGGTTGATATAGTCAGAATCTTTAAGAGCACACTTATGGTCTATATTATAACTGTTGATTGTGTATATTAGTTAAGTATGTTCCTGTCCTTCCTTAATTATCTGATATATAAACTGAAACACTGATACAATAAAAGAAGCAAAGAACTTGACCTAAACAGTTCTTGGTTTTACGCTTTCAATATGGTGCTTGATCATGTGAAACTAAACTTCTAGAGCTAGAGCAACTCTTCCATTCAGAGCGGTGCATCTTGAGCTTCCATCCTTCCTTATTCTGTGAACCCATGAAGCCTCAATTCTGGGTTTACACGAACGTATGTGATAAAGTATAAAACACACCATAAAATAGATATGATTAACCATAACATCTGACAGGTAAGGAACAAAATAGTTAAATGATGAGAATCATAAGAACAACCAAGACTAACTGCATTGCTCTGAACTGATTTGAGAATACTAAAATACGCAGAACCATCTAGTAATTGTATTTTTCTCTTTGGATCAAATATGAGCAGAAAAAAATGCCCTGTGAATATGTAACTTTGGAATAAGACATTGTCTGAGGTTCTGAGAACTTCATCAGTTAAGTCCTGCTCTTCTCTTAAGTTACTTAAGTAGTTCTTACCTCACTGGCTTTGATCCTGCTTCATTCATCTTAAAGACTGAGTAGAAATAGGAAATTATAACAGAAATACGTGGGTTAAACGGTCTCATCGGTATGAGTTCCATGTTCTTTGTTACAGTCATCTGTAGCTTTTCTATATTGCTTAACTGTCAACTCTTCAAGTTTGCTCTTTAATCTCTCTGTTAGCTGCTAGAATTCCAGCGCTTAGCCGTGATATTTAATATGCTAGCTACACACTGGCTAAAAAGTCAGATATATGCAAAAGTGTTGTCCTTTTCCCTGTAGTTGTCCTTTTCCCTTCAATGTGAATCCATAATATGCTAAAGCAACTCTTAGTAATTTGGTTAAATAATAACAGTCACAAAGTCCAGTGAATAATCAAGCAAAATAATGAGTAGCCTTATTTTTCATATGGGTAATCTATGACAAAGAAGATGTGCACACAAAGTTCACTCTTCTTTAATTTAAATTTTACCTGACACATATGCATAATATTGTACACATTAATAAGTATTATGTTATTTTTTGATAATATTTATGTTGTGTGACATGTAAATCAGGTTAAACATTTTTCAGTTCTTTTTGGTGAAAATATTCAAAAATCCCAGCTTCTTAATTTTAAATATGAAATATGTTATATAGCCGCATTTCTGCCAATGCACATTGGGCTTTTTCCCTATCTATGACTTAGTACCTACCTATCAGCTCTTTCCTATCCTTTACCCTATCCCAATCCTTATTCCTTGGTAATGTTGTTTTTTAACTTTTATGGAAAGATATTCAAATGTCAACAGCTGTACAAAAGAATTCCTTAACATCACTTTTTTCATGGATATAAAACTCAAAACCAAATGAAATGTCACCTCAGTCCAGTGAGAGTGGTTATGAGGAAAAAGACAGAAGGTAACAGGTGTAGTTAGGGTGGAAAGGAAAACCCTCAGAGGCTAAGCGTAGAAGCTCCAGAACTATGCTGTCCTGTTTGAATGTGTTCTCCCAGGGATCTCACCCGCTTCCTTCCGGTAGGCTGCACCTCAACACTGAGTCCAAACTTCTAGCACACACAGCCTTGGGAAACGCACCCTAGCCATCTTTAACACCACATACCTTTAATTTCAGAACACTGGGTGACCAACTATTCCATGCAAGGTTAGCAATTTCTGCTATAATTGCTGATACTAATCTTTCCCACAGTTGGTTAGTGTAAATGATTTACTCTTTATGAAGAGTAATTTTTTCCCTCAGAGGACACTTAGAAATATCCAGAATATTTTTTTATCTACCACAACCAGTGAAGGTGGATGCTATTGGCACCTAGCAAATAGATGCCAGAGAAGCTACTAAACATCCTGTGAAGAACAGGACAGTTCCCACAGGGAAAGAATTATCTATTTTTAACTTACAGCCTTAGTGAGGTCAAGAAACCCTGATGTCAATGATAAATGGCAAGAGGATGATAAATAATAACTGTTTTAAGATGTAAGATCTTGGCCAGATTTGATTTTGCATGCCTGGAATCCAAGCACTTGAGAGACAGAGTCAGGAGGATCGCCTTGAGTTTGAAGCCAGCCTTACATAGAGAGTTCAAGGTCAGCCTGAACTACATAGAGATATTTTGTCTCAAATTTAATAGATACAAATCTTACATAACCATGTATGCTTACAATCCCAGGCTAGACAACCTAATGATTTAACAAGACACTATCTCAAAATTAAAAATAATAAAACACAAAGGACTGGGAATGTAGCTCAATGTTAACTTGGATTCAATCTTCAGTACTACAAAAATAAATAAGTAAAATAATCAAACTAAAACCTAACAAACTACAATAGGCAAAGTGTTACGATGGTGCTTGGATTCCTGGAATCCCCATTGTCATATGTTACTAATACACAAACCACATATTTTTTTTTAAATAGCAGATGATAAGGTCTTGGAGGTTGGAGCCAAATTGTTAAGGATCATATCAAAATGTTATTTAATATAGCATTGAAAATGTTGCTAATCATCACACACTTCAATATACTTAGCTGGAAAAGAGCCATAAAAGCACCTAGATTTTGGCTGTAATTTAGAAGGAATTCTAATACACAGTGTTTCTCCACTTTCTACCTTCACTTCTGCAATGAAAGTTTAAGACATTCATTTCCCAAGTGAGGAAATTCTCTGTGAACTGTATAGATTATTTCCCCTGCACTCCCAAATATAAATTATAACATATTTATAAAATTTCCTTTAAAAATGTATAAACTCAATATTAATAATGATTGCATTATCTCTTATTATTGTCTCTTTTGGATCTTCAGGGATTTCATTTATAGCAGTGCTTTTAAGATCAAAGGCAAAATTGTTGCATTATATGAAAAAATATGTATTTTCATTTAAATATTGCCCATATTTCAATGAAGTGTGTCAAATTTTATTTCCTCCAGTGTTAAAAAGAAGAATTATGCATTAAACACTGAGAGTTAATATATATTTCACTTCACATCAAAGTAAACGTGAAGAGAAGCTTCAACCCATCTCTTCCTCTTATCAAACCTTAAGTCGAACAGTGAAGTAGACATCAAACCCAAATTGTGTGACAACCTATAAAGTGACAGACCGGTACACTCCAAAATGAAAACACATCATAAAGAAGATGGAAAGTTTGGTGGGAAATCACAGACAAGAGGAGGCTTAGGAACTGCTGCTTAAACGTGAAGAATAATCCTGGGTGAATCGTGTAGAAATAATTAGAAAAGGTAGAATGAAATCCAATTAACTTGCAGATTTCACTTGACAAGAATCCACCAGTGTCTGCTACATTTACTTTTACAAATACCGTAGTAGCATAAGAAGTTCACCATCAAGGCTAATGAGTATTGTATACATGGGAATTGTTACGGCTTAAAAATTAAACGTTCCCCCAAAACCTCATTTATTTATAGGTGGGGTTTGGGAAAGGTAATTGGATCATGGAGTGCTGTGTTCACCTGTGGATCAGTTCACTGATGCATTCACAGTTGAACATGTGGTTAGGAGATAAGGAGGTGGGTCCTGAGAGCATGACCTGGAAAGGTGCGTTCTTGTTACTCTCTCTTTCCATCCTGGCTTCTATGGGGTAAGCAGCTTCCCTTAGCCATTCCCTTCCACCAATGTTATTGCTGTCTTGGAGCCAGACAACCATGGACTGAATCAAAACCTTGAGACAGATTACACTTCCCTTCTTTAACTTGTGGTGTTGAGTGCTGTGTCCCAGTGTTGTAATCAGGGGTTGTGACG
Source organism: Hydrochoerus hydrochaeris (assembly GCA_004027455.1). NCBI lineage: Eukaryota > Metazoa > Chordata > Mammalia > Rodentia > Hydrochaeridae > Hydrochoerus > Hydrochoerus hydrochaeris. The sequence goes on along the minus strand of PVLA01000827.1, from coordinate 128,015 downwards.
AGAACAATTACAATCAGGACACAGAATTTATACTATTATTTTATGATTGCTACTCAGAATTAAACAAGAAAGTGCAAGGAAGTCTGTCCATAACACTAAATACTGGGAATATTCATTGAGGGGCTTGGAACCCACAGAAGTGTCCTGCATGAGTCCAGCTGTAGACCTAAAGCCCATGACAGTGGTTCCCACAAGTCCAACTGGAGGTCTAGAGCCCATGACAAGGACTTACACCAGTCTGTTTTATGAATCTCCTGGAAAGACCCAAAGGTCAGTGGTGAAAGCCAGAAAGTCTATTCCAGTAGGGTGAAGGAGCTGTGCCAATAGGTTAAGGTTTCTACACCGGAGCTGAGAAGTCATGTTCAAAATAAGACCAGGGCTACCCTGAAAAGTACCTCAGCCATCCTCAGTGACAAAGAGGTCCTGAGCTCCTCCGACAATGAACAGCTGAGTTGATGTTAGGAAGCCAGTGTGACAAGCTTCTCCTGGAGATTAACAACACACATCTTGCCCTCCAGGGGCAGGAAGCCATGTTCAATGTAAGGACCAGAGCTCCTCCAAAGTGAACCGCAGCCATTCTCAGTGACAAAGTCCCGAGCTCCTCTGATGATAATAGCTGCATTCATATCTAGGAAGCTAGTCACAACAAGCTCTGCCAGGAGAACCAATGGCTCAAAACAGCAACACTTAGGAGAACCCACAATGCCCAGCTCTTCTCCACCTCTCTGTTTATGCTGGCAGCTTTCCGCAGGGGGGCCGTCTACACTCAGCGCCATGCTGATTTAATTCAGCTGGTGTTGACCACCAGTTTTTAATCCATAACACCTAGCTACAGGGATATCACTAATAGATGAATTCTGTATACACATTTTCCACTTCTGAAAATCTACAAATATTTTATAATCATCTTTATTTGGATAAAATATATCATTTAAGTAAAAGTCAATAGATTTATTAAGTGAAATCATAAGGAAATCTTAACCATCTCAGATAATTCACTTTTATCCACTGTATCATTTAGTAGGATAAACATTTAGGAGTATGATAAAATGTATGCGACATGAAGAAGAAAACACATCCTTTCTAGGTGAAATCAAAACAAGGCCATAACAAATAGAAAATTGACAAATATAATTAAAGCTTGGAAAGGTACAGCTGTGTCTATGTTAGTGAAAAAGCCTTCTGTCTCCCTGTTTGAAATATTGCAAATTAAATGAAACCATTGACCAGAGGACACTATAAATACCTATTCGAAATTTAACTTTCAAGTAATTGCTTTTGTCCAGATTCCTAGAAAAATTTACAGCACTCCAACTACATTTTAATTAGATGTTCTAAAAGCAGTAAGGACAACCAGGATATCGAAAGAGCGAAAATACTTTGAATCTTCCCTGAATCCCAACAGTCTTCCATCCATGCCCATCACATGGCCTCGCGAGACCAGTTAGGCTGGAACAATTTGGGAAACAGACATCACATACCACTATGATAGAATTCCTTCATTTACTTAATCCAAAATAATGATCATAGTAAAAAGACAATTTGCCATTATTCTCCTTCAAAATAATCTGCCTAACTCTTTATTTATTTTTGTCCCTGTCTGCAGGACATAATGTGCCATCCTTTGTAAGGAGTTGGCACTTGTAGGTAACACATCTTAACTCCTCTTCTTCATTACCTTTCTCTCCTCTTCTTCTTTCCTTCTATCCTGTGACCCCATTCACATTTGGAAAAGAGCTATCTCTCTACTTCCTATTCTTTTATTTTTCTCTTTATTTATAATTTCAGCTTCTCATACACCATAGGGAAACCATGAAGAGTTTGAGCTTGTGGTTCTGATTTGCCTTACTTAAAATTATGGTTTCATGGCTCAATCACTTTTCTGCAAATTCCTCATGTGTTTTTCTTTATGGCAGAGTAGTACTTCATTGTGTGAAAATACATTTTCTTTCGCCATTCATCCGTTGGTGTTCTTATAGGCCACTTCTAATACTTAGCTATTATGAATTGTGCTTCTGTAAACATGGGAATGCAGGAATCACTGTAGCATGTCTCCAACTCATTGGGGAAGATACTGCGAATGAGAATGACTGGGTCAAATGGAATGGAAATTTTACTGTTTTGAGGATTCTATACTGATATCCATAATGACTGTACTAGTTTGCAGTCCCACCTAAAATGTAGGAAGTTCCTTTTTCCTGAAGTCTCATAGCATTTGTTATTATTTGATTTCTTAATGGTAGCCATTTTTTCTGGGGTAAAATGTAATCTCAATATTGTTTTAATTTTCATTCTCTAATGGCCGTCTATGTGGAGCATGTCTTCATCTATTTATTCGCCATTTGTATTTCTTGTTGAAGGGTAATATAACATAGCTGCACTTGTATGCTCAAGTTTCACCTGGAAATGAAAGATTTTATTTACATGATTTACATAAAACAGTAGAGTTGCATTTGCAGCAGGAGAAATCTGAGTCCTACCCAGAAGAGATATACCAGTTTAACTTTGAACAACATGGAAAATAGTCTTTCTCACACATGCACAAAAGTATGTATATATATATATATATATATATATATATATATATATATATATACTTTTGCTCTTTGTTGGTTTATGCTCTTTGCTTTCTAACAACCACCATGACAATTCACTCATAAAATTTAAGGAAGAGGAAGAGAGAGATTAAGGTCGTTGACTTGTGGACCAGATATTTTATCCATCCATTCGTTCTACAGAAGAAAGAAATATCCTGACATTTATTTTTTTAAATTTTATTTTGAAGGTAGTAGAAATACAACAGGACAAGACAGAACAAAGTCAATTGAGACAATGCAGAGAATTTGGTACAGAACTTCACAGCAGGTTACCAGGATAACAGTAATAGGTACCATAGTATATCTCATTATCTTCACAGCAGTTGTCTAGTTAGTTAGGTATAGCAAAATCAAACCAAAAACAGAACATTATAAAATCAATTGAAAGAGAATAATAAAAAGAGTAAAGCAATTAATCATAATGAATCAAAATTGAAAACAACACTTGCTCTCAAAGAGAAAAATAGAGAAGCCCCCCCCCATTTGCTGTATTGCATACAATCATCCTGACAAGAGATGCTCAGACCTCTGTCCCCAGTTCCTAACGGGGGTGGGGGGTGTTGGATTCCAAGCCCGTGCACCAGTAGCCTCACAGGAAACACTACTGGGCCTGCTCCTGTCTGATGCCCGAGGAAGGCGCTCACCAAGAGGGCTGGCGAATGGCTTCTTTGTGTAGCCTCTTGGGTTCCAGCATGGCCGTGGTGGGATTTCGGGGTCTGCTCTCTGATTCTCCTCCTGGCTAATGCCCCAGGAAGGTGCTCACCCCGATATTTCTTTTCTCCCATTAACTTGTAAAAATTACCACCCGGTTTTACATAGATGCTTTGTGCAGTACCATGCAGAGATCACTCAGGTCTCACAGGATGGAGCTGGATGAAAATTAGACACTATTACAAATTGATTTTACCTCTGTGTACCAGCAAGACATTAGGGCAGGCAAACCATGTCTTACTCAACGGGAAGTCCCTTGTGAAAGGTAACAGGTAAAAACTAATGGGGAAGAGAAAACACTGTCAAGCTAAGAGGTAGTCTCTATAGGGATGCACAGACCCAGGCTCCATCAGCAGAAGTCCACAGATAACCACCTTGAAGCCGGGTGATGCTTCTATAGTCCTTCAGGGAGGAGACCACATCAAGGAGTGCATGGACCCAAGACTGGAACTCGAATAAGAGATACTAGCAGCCATGCAGCAAGAAGCAGACTGGTAAAATAGAGTCAGCGGCTGCAGAATTTCTAAAACAAATAACTTATTATTACTTACAATGTTTCCCCACAGCTCAGAGTTTCTGAATAAGCAACCCAGAGAAATGGTACCATTTTGTATAGACCATTCCTTCTTGAAATGTGCAAAATTCAGTCATTTGTCCCCTTAGAAACATTGGGACTGCCACCCCCAGGCACATAGATTTCAAGATCCAAATGGTTTGATGCGGTAAATGACAAAGACCATGTAATGTCTTTCACTGCTTGAAGTTAGTCCACGCCTGACAGGAGAGAAATTTTCCAACTTGCAAACCACTGAGTTTGCAACTCAATGCAAAACTGTATTGAGTTGGAAAATTTCTTTTCCAAGATCTTCTTACAATGCTTGTATTACAGTTTTGCCAACCACTGTGGAACAGATGGCTTTCAAAAACCTGAAAAAAAAATCACATAAAAATAGAGGCTCAGTTAAATAAATTTTAAAAATGCTCACAAGGCTGTAATTCCTGTAGATATAAAACATCCAAAATATTCTATAAAAAGAAGAGGGTTGTGAATCTGGAAATTGTTTGACATATCAGATAAATATAGTCTTTAAATCATTACTCTAAGTAAAAGGAAAAAGAGAAATTAAGTAAAAGAAAAAAGAAGAAAATGAAATGTAAATAGATTCCTCGATCTCTGATGAAAAGAAGTCTTGAGGCATTTCCTTGTTGCAATCTACCCATATTTAATGAATTTCAAATCCTGTCATTATGAGAGCATTGCTTTAATAAAGGTGCTGACTTGAGAGTAAGAAAATCAAAGTGCTTACCTTGCTGTTAAACATTTGGACATTATAATTATGTGCATATGAATATGTTTTTTATAATTTTAACCAGTACTTTAGTTTTATGTCAAAGCATTATTGACAAATAGTATATTAAGGGACATTGAAAACATAGAGATTCATTATCTGTCATTATGTGTCTTTCTGCTGAAAAAAAAAAGATATATGTTGGAAATTTTATATGTAATCAAAAATTCCTTCTGAGTAGATTCTCTAGAAATAAAATGTTTAGGGCAACTTGTTCTGCTTATTCTCCCCATGAAAACAACTTATTTATTACTTGCTTTTTATAATTTATGTGAATTATTTAAAAGTCACATTACACTGCTGTCAGAAAACTTTTAAAAATTGAGAGAATAAAGTTTCAATAACTTACACAATGACCATACTGGAGTTAATTGACTTATTAAGTGTAGAAATATTACTTTATATTAAATATAAATACAGTCTATGTGAAAAGAAACTAAAATTATGTTATTCTGATTTCACTTGACACTTACTGGATCATCATGTAGTGTTCTAGGTGTTAATTCCTTTGATGACATTTTTCCTTCCAAAATATGTTTCACAATCCTTATGATCAACAAATAAAAAATTGTTGATTTTGTATAGCATGTTTTGATATGTGTACAGAGTAAAAGGGTAAGATTAAGTAGAACAGCATAGGCATATGCATTGCCTTACATTCTTAGCATTTTTGTGTGTCTTGTGAGAACCCTTACAACCTCTCTGGAGGACTGGAAATTATTAAGTAGTTTGTCATTAACTTTGTTCACTAGATTGCATCACGAGCCTCTTGAATTTATTTTTATTTTTTTGCATATCTCTTTTTTTCTTTTTTTATTTAAAGGAAAAAATGAAACAGAAAGAGGGTAGAAGCAATGCAAAATTTCAAAACAAAACAAAAATAATAACCAGTAAGAAATCACTAGTTGATAATTACATATTTTCCTCTTAGAAGTAGTTTTTCAAGTTACCAAAGTAAAGCCTACAAAGTGGACATTTAAATGGTGAGACTGCAACCAGTTCTGTTCATCTATCCAACAAAAACTTAGTAATACACTTATCAATCCTACACATTTAAACATACATGAAGCTATATCCTTTAGAATACTTTCTTTTCCTCTTTTTTTTCTTTACAATAACTATAATCCCTTCTCGTAAACTGTTTAGAAGTTCTACACATGTATAAGTCTCTATGTATATACCTAACCTTTCTGTATTAGAAGGAAAAACAAATCAAAACAAGTCAACAATAAAAATTCCTAGAGAAACACGAAAAGGACATATAAAACCACAATACTAGCTGATCTACGGTAGTTACTATGATGTCTCTTGTTATTTTCAATAAAATTATCTGCATCATCAGGCATAGTGTAACTAAACTTAGCAGTACGTAACAATATTAATAAAAACCTAACATTATAGGACTTCAAAGGCAGTTAATAATCAGAATGGGTATCCTATTGAATCTTGTCATCTTCAGAGTAGTTGCCTCTACTGTCAGACTTGATACTCTCAAGCGTACCAGATTCGAAGACTCTTGAATTCACTCCAACAATCTCGATAGAAAACTCATCACACTCATGGTCATTTTTCAAATTTTTGTGGTAAAAATGAATCAGATAAAACTTTTCCGTATCATCCAATTCCAACACTTTTAATCCACGCAAGTTATTTTGAATTTTATCTGCTGAAATAGGTAACTTTATTCTGTGTGTGTGTGTGTGTGTGTGTGTGTGTGTGTGTGTGAGACCAGGGCAAACACTTGAATGTGGAATTATTGTATCATGTTTTTGAAATACAAATATATATATATGACACAACCCAGGATGGATGATTACTACACAGTAAAAACAAATGGAACCACCAACACAATAAAGAATAAGATGATGGTAAACTCTCAAGCATCTTTCACACTGAACTACTTTTTTGCCTGAATATTAAGACAATAATTTGCTGCATATTTTTCTTTTATTTGTGCAACTACTCTAGTATATATTATTTAACATTCAAAAAAACCAGTATAAATTGGTTTTATAGATCCATAACAAATGGCAATATATAGAATGTATATTTTTATGTCTGGCATGTGTTTCCTAAACACAATGGTTGTGAGGCAGTGGCTTATTCATATTTTTGTGTGTGCATTGTATAGTAGAAATATGTGATTTACTTCTACATTTTGTAGTGATAACACTTGGTTATCTTAAGGTTTTATATTAAAATAATGTGCATTAATAGTCCTGAGTATATCTTGATTTGGAATTATGTGTACAAGATGCTCTAGAATTCTGATGTTAAATTGTTCTCAAATGGGAATGTAGTAGTTAACATTTCTATAAAATGAGAATTTCTTAACACACTTTCAGAAATATCATTTTCACCTTCCATTTAGAAATTATGATGACTATATAGTTTATTTGATTTTTGATAATGATTTTGAATTAATTTTCATAGGTTTTGTATCTTTACTGGTAGTTTAGATATTTTTTAATATGAGCATGTTCAATTAATGTATACATTTATATCTAGATTCTTGTCCTCTTTTTCATTTATAGAAGTATGTTACATATTCCTTTTATGCAATGATATAATATTTATATATTTTGTTCACACACACACTTTTTTCCTTCCTGGGCAAAATATCTGAAATCTTGAATTTAGAAAGGAAAGGTTTATTTGGACTCACATTGTAGAGGTTCCATTCCATAGACTACTAGTTCCACGGCAGGATAACGTGGCAGACAAAAAGCAGAGACAAGGGAGGAACCACGGAGTAAGCTAAACCCTTCTAGGCCATGTCCGCGGTGACTGACCAACTTTCCACCCCACACTGTCTCCTAATAACAAGTTAGCTATAACTGCCAATAATCTAGACACCATCTAAGAGCCCAGTCTAGGAGCCCATGAGGTTGTGGGGGGGGCATCTAGACCATATGCATATAATATTTTTCTTGAGAAAGTGTCCTGCTATGTAATTCAGACCAGCCTTGAACTCACTATATAACGTAAGAAATTTAAAGTACAATTTCATAATACATTCTACAGCATTACCCTTTCTTTTATAAAAATGGGTTTGTATTGCTTATTACAAGGTATTTAAAAATCTCTCTTACTCTGCATTGATCAAAATAGAGCACATTATTTCAGAAAATCTGCCTTTTGAAGCAATCAAAGTCTCATTTGTGGGTGTGAAGCACTGTAAAGATTTCTCATGAGTCCACATTGGTTACATTGTCCCTTTTACTTTGCTGGAAAGAACATTTTGAAGGGTTCTTTCTACTTTTTTACAAAACTGATTTAAAGATTCTGATATTGGGTTCTGGAAGACAAAATGTATACAATAAATAATTCAGATTGTTTCAACTATTAATATTAATGAATAATCTTTAATAAATCAGTATTTTTACTCAAATACTATTTGAATATCATGCTAGATCAGAAAGGCATGTCATCTACTCTGTGTATGCAAATATGATTGAAAACTAGGAGATTCATTAATTTAATTTGTTACATTTATAATATCTTGATAAAGATCTGATCATCTCAGTACATTTTAAATTGGCAATCATTATAATTAACATACAAACCAAATTAAGACCTAAATAAATGTTGAGCAACAAAAAAATACATTACACCAGGATAGTAGTTAACACATCTGAAAATCTGGTATAGTTAGTGATAGAAGAAATATATACATGATAGAAAGATGTTATAAAATAGTTAATTCTTTTTAAAATGCAATCATTTATCTCTTCTGATAGAATTATCAACTCTATTTGAAAGGGTAAGCCTAATCAATTACATGTAAATTTTCTGAAGAGTAATTCTAATTATAATTATTTTTCATTAAGTGTTAATTGATAAAAAGCTGAAATGAACTAAGATAAAATTCAAGAGGAATATTCAGAAAGCTCATTGACTTTGTTAGATTCTCATTTTCATTATTATAGCAGTCACAAAGCATTTATAATACCTTCAATTCAAATTACCTTCCAAAAGAAAATCTATAGAGTAATTGTATATTGTCAATATATTAAATTCTTTAAAATTCATTGCGCAATATAGGACTAGGTTAAAATATATAATATAATTTATCCTAAAGAATGTGAAAATAAAATTTAGGTGTTATACGTAGTAGTTTAAAGTTTACAAATAACATACATAGGTCATCATACAACTAGATAAATTTATTTTTGAGAATATTTAAGGTGTAATCAAATTTTAAAATTTACATGAAAATAAAGAAATGTAAATTTTGGCACAATAAAGAGAAAGCATAGAAAACATTTACAGCAATGAATGTGGTGTGGTCTTATGGAAAAAATTGAAGAGATACATAGCTAATATTTAGAGATAAATATATATGCCTATAGAATTGATCCATGGGAAATACCAGATTTCCATACATATGTTTAATTTAGATTCAGGCTCCTATCAGCTCATTTCTAAGTAATCAGTTGCCTTCCCATCAAGTGCTTACAAGTAATCAGATTCTGAGTCCTCCTGCCCACATGCATGCACATGCTATCTTTGGACCAGAAATAGGAAGAAAATCAGAGCGATGAAGAAATCTCCCTTCTTCAGGGAAGTGTTAACTGATTAACCATCTCCATTTGAATTTCAGATAGTTGCAAAACTTATGTGACACATTCCTTAGTCCACACTTCATAAGCAGGTAGTTTCTAGAAAAATTTATTATATAACCCACACTCCATGGACATCCAAGTGGAAACATCCTACGGGTGAGGAAACGCTTCCCACAGAGGACCATTCATGTATTTGCCAGAAAGGCTGTTTTTGGTTACCAGGTCCTTTAGATTGGTGAACGATTTCTTTTCTTCCTTAGAAGAATTCACCTTCTCACACCCTCTCCACCTCCACCAAGTAATGAAAGCAGGGGTTTTGGCACAGCTAATCAATACCCCTCTCTGCTTCAAAACTTAAACTTTAGATATTTTTATTCAGTGTTCTATATTCATCATTTCTCACGGTGTTTTCTATGAAGTAATTGGCTCACTAACACTCTGAAAACCATCAGAATTTGAAGCACTCAGTGACAGTGGCACTTTGCTCCACAGTGTTCACTAATTAGCAACATCTGACATGTTATCAACTCATTAACGCGGGTACAATATCCTTCTCCACTGACCCATAACAGAAATGGCAACTTTTTTCGACTTAGCAAAAATTTCAGTCATTAGAAAATACTAAAGCTGATTCTGCAGTAAGTTCTACATCCCATCTGACCTGGAAAAAGTGAGTAAATCCCACCAATTATACTAGAAGTTTCTATAGACACAGTTTCCAGGTGCATTGCATGATACCACTCACTTATCACTTCCACCATAAGAAAGAAACAGTGGTCTTTTATTTATTCCTTGAAGATAAGCTTACAATGCTAATTCATTTCATGTTAGCATAGAAAATACCCCAGGTTGGGTAATTTCTAAAGGAAAGGATTTCATTTTGACTCTCAGGCGTGAATGTGCAGATGTGCAAGAATTCTGCAAAGGCCCCCTGCAGCTTCTACTTGAGAAAGGAAAGGAGTGGGCAGGAATGTGTGGAAGAGACTAACTCAAGAGGTGGTTTCACTTCTATCAGTAGCTCTTCATACAGCTGATCCGTTCCACTAACAGTAAAATTCACTCCCACAGCCGTTAAACCCATCCTGTGAGAAAAGCAATAATCCTCCCTAATGATTCACTCACTCAAAATTTTTAGACTGAGAGTCAAATTTTCCCATGAGTCTTAGGGGAAAAAAACTGTATTACAAGCCTCACATTATCACCCAACTCGGAAGGAAAGATTTCCCGTGATTTGTTAGAGGAAAAGTCTAGCAACTGTGATGTTGAGTAGCATCATAATATATCATTAATATTTTCCCATGATTCTATTACTTTATTTTCTATTCTTCCCTTCCACTGCCCACTAGTTACACATACTATGCATTTTACTTAGAAGAGGTAATAAAAATGCCTAATTGAGCATATAATCTGGCACTAAGAGGTTAGTGGGCACAATGGTAAAGTTCTGCCATTACTGGATTACTTTATTCAATTACAGCTTTACTGTTTCCTGAGGCATTTTCAACATAAAGGCAGGATTATGAATTAGAACTTTTTCTAGCATCTTTGTTTGATTGAGGATGACTGCTTTGCCAAGCTGATGGTCTTCAGAAGCATTATTTCATGCCTATGTGATAGTCCCAGAGGAACCTATGGCTCCTGGTGGAGCATTTCTTGAGGCAGGGGTGTTACTAATGAAGCCTTTTTGTATGTAATTGCCATTGTACATTTTTGAAATTTGTGCAGTTAAATCCTCTGTAGCTCCACATGATGTGTGATGTATGATGCTTGAACTAGGTACAATCTTCTCAAACCTAGTCATGTTCTGGCCTCGATCTGTGTTTCACTATGTCCAGCCATCAGGGTTAGAAATCTGTCATCTTGACTGATGACCCACACTGAGTGCAGAAGCTCTGGGTTACTGCTTGCTTATCCTGAAGCAATCTATCCATGGAGTTCTCCCAAGTAATCCGAAAAATCTATCAGAATGCAGAGTAACCTAGAATCTGTGGTTTGAGCGATAGCAGCAGTTGAGTAAAAGTGCTGTGATTCAGAAAGCTCTTATCTCTGTTTCTCTGATATTATCTGGATAGAGAATTAAGATTGAGCTTGTAAAGCAAATATCCAATTTTATCTTGCCACAGAAAAACAAGTCTGGTTTTTCTTTAATTTCCAGGGAGTCCTCATGGCCAGAACTGAGAAGGTAAAATAAAAAAAATAAAAACTTAAAACCTTGTCTCCAAGCATTTGTGTGAACATTTGGTAATTGCATTACTCCCTGGATAAAACTTTGCCACTTGTAACTTTCTGAGTATCTATATTATCTGTCTTTATCTAAATTCTTTCCATTATTTGCAAACTTGAACAAGCTAATTGCTCAGAGGTATATCTGTATGCACAAAACTAGTAAAACCCTCAATCTCACTGAAGCTTCTGCAATGAGAAACTACATGGGATAGATATTTTATCCAAAGTAAATTATGAGCATGCATTATTAAATTCAATTCTAGTGTTGTATATGCTCATTAATAGGATCCTTTTGTAAATGCACTTTAATTATTTTTTGAAGTATAATTTTTGTATCAGATACTAAATGTATTTAAGTATTTGATTTGATGATTCAACAAATGCATACCATGGACTGCTGCGTCCTAGTCCATCCACGCCTTGTGACAAGGTCCATGGGTGGAGGAGAGCGCTTTAAGGAAACGCTTCTCCAGGAAAAGGACACTGCATATTGGGCGCGAGGATCTTGTAATGTTTTGTACTGATAATTGTAATTTGTGTAATTCACATATATATATTTTCATGTAATACTCAATATGAAATCGAAAATAGAAACTCCAGAGGAGTTACTGGAAACCTTCTAGATAACTTTGTGAAAACTAATTGTGAAATTTTACCTTCTGTGAGTAGTATGAGAGAGTTTATACAAAAGCTTTAAATGAAAGAGCTCATGGAGGAGGATTTACAAAATTCCTGTGAGACAACTGCCCTGAGACACTGGACAGGCAGCCAGAGACGGGCGACAAGGACACATATGTTACGTCACCGGCCGCCTAAGACAGGCACAGGACCAATTGCTGTCCTGCAGGCCCATGAGGGGTAAGGCCTGGTTGGATTCATATGAAGAGTCCTTAACCCAAGACAGGCACTGTCCTCACAGGGCCTGCCATACTCTTATAAGTGATAAGGGAGGAGATGTAGGAAGCAGCGTGATAGCTTCACAGCTGCCACTCCATCTCTCCCTCCTGTGGGCATCCCGGTGTGTCGGTTTACATTTTCCAAGCTAATTAAGTAACAAGATTAAAGTGTAACAAAGGTGAAAAAAGTTAATTAACACATATTGTTTAAGATTATCCCTGCCTGGCCCTAAGCCTGGGACGCTTCCTGCTTGGGGTTTAGGTTACTGCCAAAAGTTAGCAAATATGTACTCCAGCTTCTGAAAAATAAAAGAGATTCAGATTCACTCACAGATGGGTGTACAGTGTCGTCTGTCTCTCACTCGCTGACTCCCTGACCACCTTTGGGACCCCTGAGCCCTGCCGCAGCTAGACTCCGGCAATGGACACCCAGATGTAACGTTTGTTTTGGTTTCAGTATACAGGGTATAACAGTTATAGTACAATTCCAGGATGAGAGATTGTTAAAACTGAACAGGTCTCTGAAATTATCCAACACTTAGCCAACTTCAAGATGTGTAAGCAACTTTTTCCAAGATCAGCCCACTCCACCCTGGGAACCGAGCTAGTCCCCTAACCCCCCCATTCCTGCTTTCTCCTCCCAACTCTTGGTTCTTGGAAGCTCTGCTTCCATTCTTTCCCTGAACTATTTCTTTCCATTTTCATTTTCCACCCTTCACACCCCCCTTTCATATTTTGTCCTTTTCCTGTTTGAAAAGCTCTCCCTGTTTCCTGTCACCTAACTTTGATTTTGCTCTCTATTTGTAACTTGGGGTTTGTTTTACACATGAAACTATGGGATGTATCTCATTTGACATCATGGTCTCAAGGTGCATGCATTTCCCCACTAATACACCAAGGTTGCCCTTCTTTATGGCAGATTAGTACTCCATTGTGTATAAATACAATTTCTTTTTATAATCATCTGTTAATGGACATATATGCTGCATATCTGTGTTGTGGTCTGTTTTCCTGGTATTTCACAATAACTGTCAATATATCTTTTTTGGGGAAATGAATATATAGCGTTTTGCTATAATCTACATTATTATACTCATTGAATCAATTATATGTGTCTCTCTTCTTTAAATATAGTGTAAATCTCCCCTCCCTTTTATTTTGATCTTTATTTATAATTTGCTTTCTCATAGAGAAGCCATGGAATATTTAAACTTCTGTGTCTGCCTTATTTCACTATTTTTCATTTAAGGTCTCAAAGTGCTTCCATTTTCCTAGTAATGACTCAAGTTTAATCTTTCTTTATGGGACAGTGGTACTTCATTGAAAATAAATACTAAAGTATCGTCATCCATTCATCTGTTGATGGATATATAAGCTGCTTCCAGATTTTAACTATTATGAGTTGTACTGCTATAAACAAGTTTTTTCAAGGAATCTCTATACTGATTTCCATGGTAGTTGTACTACATTCTGATCAATAATGTAGGAGTGTTTTGTTTTCCTTGAAGCCTTATGAGCATTTGTTACTGGTTGATTTTTCATGATGGCCACTTTTTCTGGGTTAGGATACAGTCTTAGTGTTATTTTAATTTTCCTTTCTTGAATGGCCAACAATGCTTACTGCTTCTTCTTGTCTTTATTGGCCCTTTGTATAAGTACCTATTCACTTCCATTTCTCACTGTCTGATTGACTTTTACATTTTTGGAGACTTTAATTTTTTTTTTTTTTTGTACCAGGGATTGAACTCACAACCTCACGCTTGCCAGGCAGGCACTTAATGCCACTGAGCTAAATCCCCTGCCTGAGAGTTTAATTTTTTGAGTCACTTATATATATTTGAGATACTACTCTTGTCTGAGGAATAGTTGACAGATATTTTTTTTTTCCTATCCTGTAGGTTGTCTGCCCATTCTGTTGATTATGTCATTTGCTCTTTAATTGAATATATGATCCAATTTACTAACATAATACAAATTCTTGTGCAGCCAGGTTTCTGTTCAGAAAGTCCTTTCCTACATTTATAACTTCCAGAATTTTACCTACATTGTCTTCCAGCAAACTGTTTCTGCCTTAACATTTAATTCTTTGGCCCATTTTGGTTTTAATTTAGCACATGATGAAAGACATGGGTGTAGACTCAGGCTCCTATAAGTGGACAGCAATTGTGTTAACCTAATGTGTATCTGTCTTTTTTTTTTTTTTTTTTGGTACTGGGGATCGAACTCACGACCTTGCACTTGCAAAGCAGGCACGTAGCCGCTGAGCTAAATCCCAGCCTTCTTAATGTGTATCTTTCATTCTTTCCCCTTTAAGATTAGTTTTGTATCTAATAAAATGTTTTTTAAAAATGCAAGCAAAATAAGAATTATTTCAAAAAATATCCCTGAGAAATATGAGGACTGCCTTACATTAATTGCACACCAGTGAATGCTTTTAGTATTATGTATTATGTATTAAATATATATACATATATTTAAGTGAATTCACTACATAGAACTGCGCACCATTAACATTGTTCAATAATTCAAGTACTAAGGCACAATTGAGGTGTGAGTGAGCACCTCGGCACTAATATTACTTGTGTGTGTGTCACAGCTCCTTTGTTATATATTTTGGAATAAATATTGAACTTGAGTCATGAGCAAGACTTATACCTGGACATGACGGTCCATGCATATAACTCTAGCACAACAGGCTGAAACAGGAGAGTTGCTAAACAGGAGAGGATATAGTCAATCTGGGCTATATAGAAATTTCAAGTCCAGGCTGGACTATGTAATGAGACACTGTCTGAAAATACCCTCCCCATAAAGCAAACAAACAAAAAGTACTAAGAAATATTGATTATTTATGAGTACAATAATACAATTGTTGTTTCTTTGAATTCTAAGGACAAAAACAAAATATAATAAATTAATGTGTTACAAAATCTATTCTAAATGAATATTACTTGAAACCAACCAAGAAAATATTTGAAAGGAGAATGTATTATCAAAATTAGAAGAGTTTAATGAACTACAACATATACAAAAATTGATACAATAGTGTAGGTAAAAACTGCAAATGTTACTAAATGCAAATGAATTGTGCATTTATTAAATCTTTGAAAAGAAAAGAAAGAGAAAGAAAGAAATAAAGAAAGAAAGAAAGAAAGATGAGAAAGAAGAGGGGAGAAGAGGGGAGAAGGGGGGATGGAGAAGGAATAAAAAAAGAAATCAAAATCGGCATAGACATCCACTCAAACAAAAATAGAAACTAAAAAAGATTTATAAGTAAAAAGATATATAAATAAAAGATTTATATATTTGAAGAAATATAAAATATTATGAATAACCATGATAACAATCTTTTAATTTGATTGAATGGGAAAATATTGAGAGAAACATAAGTCCTGTAATTAAAAGCATACAAATATTCAAACTCAGCAATTTTTAAAACTATCTTACTTTAAAAATTTATATCAGAGTAATTAAATTACAGCACCATTTAAGAAAGGGCAACATCTTAAAACAATTTACCTAATTTCAGCAAGGTAATATTAGTCAGAGCATTAAATAAACACACTGAAGAAAGTCAAGGAACAATCTCAACAAACGCAAAGGCATAGATCGATCATATACATAAATTCATGAGTTAAACAAGATGCTACTATACAGTTAAGTTGGATTTGTAGGATGATTTGGTTTTGGTTCAAACTACTAATGCAAAACTAGCACACAAATGAAAATACATTTTGAAAAAAATTAATGTTAAAAAATTTACCAAAGTGGTTCATAAAATATATATTTCTTAACCTAATACAAAGGCCCTGTATAACTGTGAAATAAGCAATGAATTTAGAAATACATCAAGTAGCCAGCTTTAAGACCATAAACCAACCATTGCAACTCATTTCACATTACAATAGAAAGTCTAGCTTGAACTCTAGCTGGTGACTAGTATTAGAAGTATGTAAGTCAATCACAAGTGAAAATATTGAAGGAAGACTTAAACTGTCAGACAGAAGATGATTGAATCAGACATTCAACTCCAAAAAATGATCTATAAATTAAGTAGGAGCAATTTTTCTAATTGCTATTCATCAGAAAAAAAAACAAAATATAATTAACAAGAAGAGAAATTAGCATTTAACATAGTTTCATAATGATACAGGGGAAAGAAACTCCCAACCTACTAGATGACTGGTTCAAGTTTGTATTCTAAAATAGAAGAATGAATTTTAGGAACAATGGAGGTTAAGAGCAAAATACATTTACTGAGAGAAAGAAAGCTTCTGTCTGAGAGAGAGACAGAAGTGATAGCGAATGGGTTGCCAAGGACTATGCTCTTTCTAGTGACTTTTACTGAGCAAAACCATCAGCCAAGGCAGGTCCAAGGTGGGGAAAAATGGGACATTGCAAGATAAGCATGAGGTGGGACAGTACTATGGCCAACCAGTAAGATTATGAGTGCAATTGCTCAGGTAAATTTGATTAAATCAGGAGCAAATGGGGAAGTGAGTCATGCAGCAAGAGGGCATGAATACAGAACAGGGATTTTGCCTGTTCAGGGTGGATTAATGGCTCCTTCTGGCTTCTTCAAGGTGATCAAGTTACCAAGATGATACCTATTTAGACTACCAATCCCTGAGATTTATTCTTAGGATGAGGTTGCATTTTGTTATCTTTTGTCTTAAGATCTGTCTCACAAAGGGATGTGTCTGTCTCCTCTAAGGTTGCAAAATATCTGGTTATTGGCTCCTTTGAGGGCCCAGCCCTAACTGACTTCCTATGATTTTCTATCTCACTCAATTGCCTGTAACAATAATATAATAATGAAGCTACATGTATTACAAGACACTTTTTTCATATTGGAATATGTATAATGATTTTTTAAGACCTAATGAGTAAATCCTAAATTAACTCACAAATATTTTAGTATTTTTAAAGAAAGATCCAGCACTCTAATAACTCCAGTTGTTTCTTAAAGTGTTCCAATGAATTGACCCAATTGGTGCTAAAATCTCAAAAGATTTTTAATTAATAAGTAGTTATATTTACAAAGATGATGTAAAACAAAACAATAAACACCACTTTTAACACACAAGAGCAAGTTTGGCGAACTTGTACTGCTAGATAATAAAAGATTCTATATAGATAAAACATAAGAAAGCAGTAGAGTGTTTTCACAGTGACTGAAAAAGTGTCCACTGTTGGGAATATAGAACTCAGAGAGACCAAGTCATGTTAAACTCGATACAGAAACAGTGACTATGGTGGAAAAGTGGAGAAATATAGATTATTCAATAGATGGTGCTTATAAAAGTGGTTATCAATATAAAAAAGTTGCAATCTATTTCAAGGTACTTACACACAGTTAAATATTCATATGCATATATATATATATGGATATATATAAACTTATATATACAAAATTTATCATTATCTTGTTTATTCTTTTTGTGAGAGTACAGAAATTTTTTAATGTGCATCTATGATTAGTTGGAAAATGCTCTTTTTAATTATGCCTTATGGTTTGAGAAGAAAAATGAAATTTTGATTATATTTACTTCTTTATAATAAATATTTGAAGTATTCTAAAATTTCAATCACATGATTGAATAGAACTGCAATAAATACAATAAAATGCATTCTTACATTTATTCCTAGCCTAAAAATACAATATTGAATATACTCTGGCAGCAGTTAAAATGTCATTGCTCATTTTTGTCATTTACTGTACTTCTTTAGCTGCCTACACATTTAGGTACCTTCCTCAGCTCTTGCATGATTCATGTATTGAAGTTTGGGGTGCTGTCTTATACTCTGAAACATTAAAGCATTGTAACACCTTTAGCTGCAAATCTATCCTCTGTTACATTCATATAGCACCACACCGCCAAACTCAAGGGTGTCATATTAGTCAGTTATTCCCTGGGGTGAAAGACAAAATTTCTTAGCATTTAAAACCATTGAATCAGTGGAAGATAGATACAGACAGAATATGCACATACATGCAACTTGGATTTTCATTTAAAAGCATAATTATAGGATCCATATGTATTAACAGCAATGACCTTATAGTCACTATTTTAAACACAACGTTGTGTGAATCAATTATATTGAATTTATCTTTCTACTAGAATTGTGCATTTAGGCTAGAATCCTATTCCATGGTGCCACTCACACCCAGGGTGGGGTTTCCATTTTCCACACCCTATGCTAAACACATTTAGTCACCACACACTTAATTCCAGTATCTGCACCAAACCCCCATGATACAGTCACTTCCCAGAAAGCTCCATCTATGAGTGCGTGAGGCTTTGGAGGGACAGGCTGATACATAACACCTGGTTTATCTTATCTCTGGTTAATTTTGTTTCATTGTAACTAGTATTGCTATAGCTTTCTGTTGTATGGTTCTGACACACGTGAATAAATTTAGTGTACCTATAGTTAGGATAGACTTGCTGAATCAGAAATTGTACTGCTGATTTTCTTGCAAAGAGAAAATTGTTTTCCAAAATAGTTGTGATACTCTTCTTCCTATCAGCAAACTATACAATAAGAAAACCCCTTTGGATCTCTCTGCAATGAGATCAAATAATCCAATAATACATTGAACTGTCTTATTCACAGGTAAAAAGAAAAGTTAAATCAACAGCGATGGGGTTATTTCAGTTAAAATATTGGGTCCCACATATGACCAAATATTTGTAACCCATTTCTTTATCATCTCTATATTCCCCATTTAAAAAGGAAATAAAATAAACTACAGTACCAGGAATATGGAAAGTGTTCAAGATATATCATTACTTTTTACAATTTTCTATATTCGTCATTACAATGATGAAATTCATCTGAGATATAACCTCAATCTCGAAGTTTGAGAAAGATATTTCTGTGTCCAGAGAAACAGCCAAGTGCGTAGAATCACTGGGCTGTGGCCTTGTCTAACTCAGTCCCCACTTGGGTCTATTTCTCAGTGACTCAGTTGGAATCTGTCTCCATCTTTCCCCAAGTTTTCGGTTCTAACTCCCTGAAGACTTCCTTATTTCTTGGATGCATAAAATCCCAGAAACCTCCATTGCTTGAGAAGTTTCTCATTCATAAGCATCATTTTCAATGAAATAAATCATCTGAATAATATCACTTTCTTAATCCAGTCTTTTATCTTTCACTCTGTCATGAAAGATTAATAGCTACTGCTGGCATCACTTGTTGATTTATCGGGCATTCAATTATCTACTTACAATCCATATGAAAATATATTTCAACTTTATTTGTACCAAAGAAGTTAAATAATTATAAAGAAAAGTATAAAATTCACTATAGGTATATATTTATTCATAAATTATGTAAATAATTTAAACAGTTTTAATGGTAAAATCAATGGAAAGTAAAAGAATTAACTATCACACGTTTAAGTTAATGTCAAATATTACAAAACAAAAATTTTCTACCAAGATCAAAATGTCTGACAGAAAAGTAGCTTATACTACTGAACTTAAAATATTCTGTGTTAAAAAAATAATTATTGTTGTAGTTTCTTATACTAAGCTCTTTGTACAATACAATTAAATCACTTAAGCAATTTAGAAAAGAAATGGAGGTATAACTTTTATTCTTAGTTCCAAAAGACATGAAAATAATCATCTTTCTATAAAATAAAAACACTTCATTTTGACCTATGTACTTACATTTTTAGACAGATAAATGTGTAAGGAAAGACCAGAGGCACACAGGAGTGAATCCTGGCTATATTTATAAAACCCCTATCTCTTTTCCTATAACTTATTTAATTTTTTAAAATGTTTCTTCCATTCCATCAGTATTGTTAAAGGTGAAGACACTATACTATAATATCTACAGTGCCATGCTAATGATCAAATGACAATCTAATTACATGCAACATGTGCACTTGGCATATACTAAATCCAGCAATACATGTTCATAATTCTTATTGCCGATTAGTTTTCACAAGTCAGAGCAAAAATAGCTGTTTGTATCACTGTTGTTTAGCAAGAGTTGTTTACTTAGTTATTGTCAAGCTTTACTAATGCAACAGGAAAAAAGTAAGTTTTGGTTATCCACTTGTAATATTTGTAAAAATTTACAAAATAGAACAACAATATTTATAAAGTTGCAAGTTAGTATAGATTTGATTTACAAGATTTGTTAGCAACTTATATTTATTTAACTTCAGCAAAATGCATAAATACAACAGCTTATTTTTAGCCTTTGTATTTATGTAAAAATTTCTCTGACATTGAAAGGATTAGCACTGTGCTGATCTCTTGTATTATGTCTAATATCATAGTAGCTTTACTCACCCTTATGGTTTTTATTCTGATTTTAATGACTTCTTTATTATTCATTTTCATTATAATTAATCATGCTCTTGTACATAGCTCTTTCACTGATCATTTATAGTTGCCATTTGCATTTAAAAGTTTAATCAATTCATTATTTATTTTCAATTATGTGATACAAACTAAACAAGGAGCCTTTCAATGAAGCAGCTACCAAATTACCCTGCTGACATTTATGTAACTACCCCTCCACTGCTAACTTGAAAACCGCCAACTGAATCTCCTTGAAAATCTAAATGATTCATTTACACATTTTTATTTCAATTTTTTATATTTAACAGAATTCAACATTATATCTTTCAGAACAATTATGTTGCATGTGTGTACTTGTGCACATGTATGACTGCACATCCTAAGAAGTCAGGAGAGTTACGTAGTACCTTGTTATCAACGAGCACTTTAATATGAAGAAGGGATGGTGGACAGGGCAGGAAATAAAAATTAAGAGCTAAAGTATCTCTGTATGCGCAAGCCTACATTTCACAGTACTTCAGCAGCCAATGACAATTACCAACCCCTGCTTTCTTTCTGCATGTTGCTTTTATGAAGGAAAGCATTTTTTCTTTTGCATTTGCAGAATTTTTATTTCTCCTCAAGTACTAATGTTTAACTTCTTGAAAATTATGTCAAAATCGATTATGGATTTATTTTTGTTGGATAGATGATAAAAAATTGAGGTACAGTCAAGAGAAAATTGTTCATATTTCCCCCAAAAGAAAGATATTTACATTTATGGAAGGATGTACTATTATTGTCATGATCCAGGTAAAACTGTTCATGTTTTTATTTGAAGAACGTAGTTAAAAACTGATGATCTTGCTTCTCTCATGCTTCTTTTGCCTTCCTACATTTTCAACTATTATAAACAATAAACAAAAAATACTATACTAAATTTTTGATTCACTTCCCCTTAGATAAGTGTTAGTGCAAAAGTGGCTATTTTCAATAGAGGTCAAAGCAGGGACAAGAAGTACTGATGAATCATGAGGTTTTGTTCTACTTTTTAATCCACTTCAAAACTTGAAGGACAAGATAATCCTTCAAAGAAAGAAAGTTCTTAGCAAAGAATTCCGTGTGTTGGGGACTCAGGGTCAGTCTCTGGACATAAAAGTTGAGAACAGGGGATGGAATGAATTCCTGGGTCAATCCAAGTCTGCTGTGTGGAATAGTTTGTTTCTTCAGAGAAACATCACCAGGAAATTTTTTGACCTATTTATTTGTCATACTACCATAACCCAACTCCAACCAGGCCCCACCTTCTAACAGCGAATACACTATAGGATCCCAGTGATTGGATTCCCTTCCAAATGCCCCACCTGTGAACACAATAGGTCTGAATTTAAACATAATGAATGCACGAGATGAAGTTATTCAACACCACGTCACAAAGCACTGAAGAATACGGCTCGCTCAGGTTTCTCTTAAGTAAGCATTTGAGGGAAAAAAAAATCTTACATAATCTCAGAGAAAAAGCCAGTACAAGTAAACAGTGAACATCTGATAGCAGACTGTTTCTTTTTGTGTGCATTCTGCCTCTATCTGTAAATTCAAAAGATGAAAAACACAAAATGGTAAATGTGGCAGTCAACTTTAGATACCTGTGTATAACACTTAAATCAAACATTTCCAAAATTATCCCCAAGTACAATTCTTAGTAAATCACTAAACTGCTTTGTCTGAGAAGAAACAAATTGGGCAATTTGACAAGTGTTAAAGGCAATGTTAGCGTGTTTTGGGCTGTTTTCACTGGGGTTTCACGTTCATTTCACTTTTCCTGTCACCAGCTCTTGATCAATATATTTCAATGCATTTGGTCTGCAGGGATTGGCCATTTTCCTTCCACGTTCTAAAATAGTTGGATCACTAAGCCAACTTTGCAAAACTTTCCTGTTTGGGTGCTTGCAAAACAATATCTTGCAGTTTGTGTCATGCCACTTTTCAATAAAATGTGTCTATTGTTTGTTTGTTTGTTTTTGTTTTTTAACACAGGTTCTCACTGTGTAATTCAGACTGGCCTTCAACTCACTTTGTAGCCCAAGATGGCCTTGAACTCATAGCAATCCTCTTGTCTCGGCCTCCCAAATTTTGGATTTACAGGTGTGAATTGTATCATTTTATGATTGCATATTCTTAAATTGTATTTGTAGTGAGATAAAAATCCTTTTGTAGGTTACAATGAAGGAAATTTACAGCTTTCTCCTCACAGATAGTTTTATTTTGCCTGGATCACTGTGGCAGAGTAAATCTCTGATTATCTACATTATTCAGTTAATTGAAACTATGCATCTTCCGAGGTACCCAGGATTGCAAATTCGTGCTCCCTGGTTCAATAAAGTCTTGTGCTCAGTAGATGAACAACTCTTAACAACCTCTTCTGAGGCCGTCTGTACAACTTTTCAATTTCAGGAAGGAATACTTGCATTTAATCAAGAAGGAATAAAATTCTATATTGTTCTATGATACTTTTTACCTATACTTTTGAATTATTGTAAGTTTTCTATTTCTCTGACAAGTAAAATTAAAGAAAAAAAGAAGTGTCAATGCTTTATATGATAAATTATTATTAAATTTCTGGCCATGGATACTCTATGAAGTGAAATATCATTCAGTAACAAGACTCATTAAATTTCAAAGCTTTTTTATTGTCCACTCATTAACATATAGAAACATGAATGTATGGGAAGTTCCTTAAGAAAAAATAGTGAGAAACACTTAACCATATTGCAAAATGTAAAAGTATTTTTTCATTCTGAATCCACACGAGAAATAAGATTTAATTTAATTTAATTTAATTTAATTTAAATGATTACATAAGCTCAAGCTTATTTGAAATGTTAGAATAACAATTGTTCAGAGGGATAAAGTGAATCATTCTTAATTTATCATTATACAATTAGCATCATAAATTCATTTATTGCCCGTTTTCAGAATTCATAATATTTAATTCTGTCCATTTTCATAAAGAATTTTAACACAAATTGATTTCAGGAGTCAGCCTCAGTGAGAAGGTAGATTTAATAACTATCCTCATAATGATGATGTTTTGAATCTTACATTTATTAAACTTTATAAGAAAGTTCCATACTTTGTATACTTGAAGTCTGACTCAGTTATTATGCTATGTTGGATAGTTGGTTCAGATGGTACCTACAGTCATCACACACAAAAAAAAACAGAAGCAAAGGAAACTTTGAGTTACTAGAAATGGAACCAAATTTAGTTACCAGGAGACCAGAGAACTAAACTCCTTTTCACCTGAGAATTCTATAAGGGTTCAAATCCGGTGGCCTCAGATACCTCAGGAAAGTGTGGCTAATGTAAAGAAGATTTGTAAAAATCACCAAATTCCCTAATTCTGTTGTCATCCCTACTGTGCTCCTTCCCCACTGCAGCAAAACCATGAGGTCTGTTTACCATAGGGAGGGAGTAAAGCAATCTCTAACATGAAGAAATGAAGTCACAGTTAAGTTAGCAACTAATCATATAAAGCCGATATTAAGTCAATTGTCACGTAACAAATGCTGAAATTCTAAATCCTTTTCATCACAAGTTCCCAAAGTCTGGGAGGTACAACTACAGATATTGGCATAAAGATTTCTAAAACCAAGTGATTCAGTTGATCACTAACTTATATGAGGTTAATATTGTTATGGTTTGTGTCTGGATGCTCCCCTGAAGCCTGCTTGCATGGAGTACAGTGGACTTTTCAGAAGTGGCTAAATCTAGAGTTCATGATGGATTCATGGTCCAAAGCTGGGATTAAGGGTGGGCACCCTGCACACAATATAAGTGCCAGACCAAGGCTTGTCTCAGTCTTGTTGCTTTTTCTGTCTTCAGCCTCTATGAATGGTTGCCCCTCTGCCATGTGCTACCCTGCTTTGCCAGTCAACTATAGACTGAACCCTCTAAAATCTGTGAGCTAAATAAGCCTTTCCCCTTTAAACTTTGGGTGTTGGCTATTTGGCCTCAGCAACAAGAAAAAAGTAACTAAGACAAATATCACCTATCATTTGAGATAGTCCAGTCAAATGTTTCAATCCCCAGATTTAAAAATGAATGAAATATTTAATTTCATTATACATCTTAGGAAAGCTGATAATACAAAGAAGATTAAACTAAAAACTGAAAGAATAACCAAAGAGTAATATGCAACCAAAAATACCTAAAATAGTAAAGCAATCTGGAAAAAAAGAATCAAACACAAGGTAATATAGTGCCTGTTTAAAATACAAGGCCATATTGAAAAAAAAACATAATATTGACATAAAATATACACATAAATCAATGAAAAAGAATAGAGATCATAGAAGTAAACACATACACTTCAGCCAGCTGTATCTAACAAAGGGTTTAAGGATACACCTTGGAACAAGACAGTTTATTTGTTTAATAGTGCTGAGATAATTGGATATTCACATGCAGAAGAATTAGGCACTTATCTCTCATCAATTGCAACATATACTTCAAAATGGATTGAGAATCTAAATGTATGACCCGAAATTGTGAGGTCACCAGGAGAAAACATTTCAGAACACTGGAATGGGGGGGATTTTATGATCAAGACCCCAAAATCCATGAAACAAAAACAAACATAGACAGTTGGTCCTACATCAAAATTAAGCATTTTAACCATCCAAATGAACAACTAAAAGATTAAAAAAAAAAAAAAACCTGGAAGAAAATGCATCTTTCTTTGAAGTCCTACCATGCTTTTGTTCTTCTATTACCATTGGTTCTATCATGTTGTGTCTCACTGGATTTTAATAAATGTGATAGTACAGACAAATTTTTTATGGAAAATGAGATATTAGAGTAGCCATTGTTCATTTTCTGTTATTTGGTTCAGAATGCCCTGTAATACTTTCATTATCTTGAGTGGTTTTATACTATTTTGTTATGTTTGATATTATTGTATGTGAAGCTATGCTCAACTATTTCAAAGAAAGAGACATTATAGTAGCTACTGTTAATATCCAGTTGTCTTGTTGTGAAGTGCTGTGTTGCTTACATTGTTCTGTTCTGATCTGCTTTGTTCTGTCCTCTTTTGTTTTATTCTCTTTATTTATTTATTTATTTATTTATTTATTTTTTTATCGGTACCAGGGATCAAACTCACAACCACATGCTTGCAAGGCAGACGCTTATGCCACTGAGCTAAATCCCCAGCCTCTGTTTTATTCTATTTAAAATAAAATTTAAAAAAAGAAAATATGCATAACTTATATACCTGAAAAGAAGTTGATACTTAGAATACACAAAGGACTCCAAAAATTCAACAGCAAAACCAAATGATCAATTTATAAAGGGACAATAATCATACATAGACATTTAAAAATAATAAAAGTTCAAAATGGCCAGGAATTACATGAAAAAATTGTTCTATATCATTCCTGATCAAAAGAAAGTTGAATGCAAACCACAAAGCATTATCACTGCATTAAGTAAAGAATAACTCTGCACTAAAAGGCTAAAGAAAATTTCTACACAGATATGAAAAAGGTAAGGCTTGCACATTGTTGGTGGGAAGGTAAATTAGTGCAACCATTATGGAGAAAAATATGGAGGCTCTTCAAACAATTAAAATTATGACTAACATATGATATAGCAATCACAAAACTGGGTATACAGGCAAAGAAAATGAAATACGTATTTCAGAGACACTTGCATTCCCATATTCATTCAGTGTCACTTCTTGACAGTGGAAAGAAGTGTCCCTCATTTATTAAATAGATACAGATCATGTAATACATATGCCTGTCATCATGAAATCAAATAATAACAAATACTGGTGAGACTGTGGGGAAAAGGGAAAATACCCACAGTTGGTGGGAATGTAAACTATGACAACCACCGTGGCAATCAGTGTGGAGATTCCTCAGAGAACTAAACCAGAAATTCCGTTTGGGTCAGCAATCCTCATTTTTGGTATCTTTGCAAAAGACATAAGGACATCATATTACAGCGATCCATGCATACTCAAATCTGTATCAGTGCAACTCTTAATAGCTAATTGCTGGAAGGGGCTTATGTGTCCATCAACAGATGGAAAGTTACACAGTGGAGAAGTACTCAGTCATAAAAAATATAAACCTGAATCACTTGTAGGAAAATGCATGCACCTTGCAACTCTAATGTTAAGTGAGAAAAATCAGGGTGATGAAGGGAGCCCTGATTAATGGGTACTAACTTACATGTGCAAAACACGTTCTGGTGTGATTTCTTCAGTAGCACAACAAGCATGTATTATGCATTTCACAAATCTAGAAGGAAGAATTTTGAAAGATTTGCGAAAAATATTGATCAATCTTTGAGAGATGTGTTTTCCCCGATTTCACCCTTACACAGTGTATCCATATATCTAACATCGCATTATCTCTTTAATTTAAAATCTTTTACAGCAAAAATTGTCTATATTGTAGAAAGTGATGTTTCCATCTCTGTACTGTAGATTACAACAAGCTGATTAAAGTATCAATCAGCTTACTAACTTATATTTCTGGGTAGAACACTAGGATGTATTCTTTTAGCAGACCACCCAATAGTTCTACTACTGTGGTCACGAGGAGATCAGGAAATGTGTTTCTGCAAGGGATTCTCAATGGCCCTGCGTGAAGATTTCCCTCCACTGCCCCTCTGCCCTGTAGGCACTACCCTCTGCTTCTGCGAGCCAGACTTCAGTTTTACCCTAAAAATGAGAGACCACCATTTCTGACTTCTTCTTTCAAGTTTAAGCCATTTTTAGTTTCTGCTAACTTTAATGAACATAATTAAAAGGTACATAGAAAATTATGGGTGTTCCACAGCATTTTATAACATTCTGCTAAATGAAACCCCATGATTAACAAAAATATTTTGAGTTAATGACTGGTAATAGTTTTAATTGCCTAGATGTTGAAAAGTCATTTAAATAAATGTTGTGCTTTAAAAATGGCCAACATTGAATTACTTGTTTTGTAGTATCTCTTTTGAATGATAATTCATTTAAATTTAATTTAATGATATTGTATTTATCACTGGTTCATTGGTATCTGATTACTGCTGGAAAGCTAATGAAAATCTTAGCCTTTCTGGATAATTAAAAGATAATTTTTTGTAACAGTTAATAAATCTTTCTGCTTTTTTGTTTTAATTATAAAAAAGAGATGCAAAATGTAATAGAAAGAGAAATGTAAGAGGTAGACTGTGCAGAGATTAGAAGGCTCCAGGGTAGGAAAGAGAGGAGAGAGGGATAGAAGTACTCAAGATGCAGTATGCATTTGTAAATTCACAAGCTAAACATAGTCACCATAGATCACAAACATACTAATAAAAATTTTACCAATATAGCATTATTTTTTATTTTTATAAGAAGTTTTCCTAGTTCATTATTTTCTGTTAATGCCATGCTGAATGGTTCTCTTACGTTCAGCATACCAAATTTTAGGTAGTTGTAATCTTCTTATTATCTTCATCATTTTTCCGAAGTAACAAGGGAGACATTAGCTTGCTGTGGCTACGAACACATAAATTTATATTATTTAAATTAATAAAATGCAATGCAATTTATATTATTTAAATTAAACTTAGATTTCAAGAGTTCAGACATTACTTGTATTTAACTAGATAACTTTGTTTTATAAACATTTCCAGAACTGCAGCAATTCTTAGAGTAAAACACTCATCTAGAAAATAGTTTCAAAGTGATTAAGAATTTTTTAAATCCCCACTTAAAAATCTGGATTGTTAGATAGGATAGCACATCCTATTTATATTTAGTTATTTGTAGTATTTTAACATAAAAATAAAACAACTCACATATTCCATTGTGTAATAATGGATATATCACTAAAACCAATGAACATATAACATATTTTAGATAATTTCTTAAAATTCTGATCCAAGTTAAACATTATTTGGAAATTTTAATTATGAAATTAAAAATTACTTGTATGAATGTTTGTTTTATAAGAAATTATTTGTAATTCAATTGATTCTATTTACCAGCATAGATTTAATATTGTCCAAGTGTTAGGTGCTTAAAATACATCATAGATTAAGGACTTTGTCTATCTGTTCATTTTGCGGGGCGGAGACTGACAAAAGTGAGACAATTTGAGATGACAGAAGCTGTAGGGTTAAAAAAGCATCACATCTAAATCAATGCTTAACATAGTTCAAACTGGAAGAGAAAGAGACCAAGCCCAGAGCTCTAGAAATCATTTTACATGTTGTTTTGCTCTAACTGTATTTCAAATATGTGCCTGAAAGACAAGAATAAGTGCCAGCAGTGTATGTTTGAAGAGTAAACTTAAACCAGTGATCACTTCAGGTGATCCTGAAAAATGTGGCAGAAAGCAGTATTATGACTTCTGCCAGCCACGCCAGTTAGAAACTCAGTTCTTTACATTTTCTTCTTGCAGAATGTAATGACTTATTTTCAAGATAGTCTGCCTGGACAGGAGCTCTGAACTCTTATGTTCCATTTTAAGGTAGGGTGAGCAATGCTATCTTTCTGCATACAGATTTACTGACCATGAATTAACTGCAATTGACTAGTAATGACTCTTTAACCAGATGATGGAAATAACACAAAATAAGCTGACAAGGTATGGACTATGGTGCTGCCCAGATCTACCAAGAGTAAGAAAAGAAATTTCCAGGCGGAAATTTAAAAAGAAAGAGCAATAAACTATGCATAGCAATGTACTGTTTTGGAACTAAAGACAGGGCTTATGTATATTTTATGGTACTTCTGTTTCATGTGACTCTTAAAATCCATAGTAAAATTTGTTTGTCCTAGTTAACAGGAAATTATGCTACCAAGTGAATATCTCCACATTCGTAATACTGACAGAAAGGAATGTTTTATTCTGAAAATACTATGTTAAGCTTGATGGTATAGGATAGCCTTTCATTTGTGTGTCTGCCAGATGAAGTCGACTAAATTTATACTCTATTAATAGAGCCTAAGAATATATTTTTGGGTAATAGAACAGAAAAATTATGTAAGAAATTGCTCAAGAAATAGCGGATCGCAGAATATCATTAGGATTGCATACTATCGCAGACTACTTGAACAACAAAAAGTAATGGTTTTGATGTTAAAATAGTAATAGTTTACCACCAAAATAATAGTTTTAATCTGCAAGTCAATGAATTCTTTTGATGCAGTAACATACAATTCTCTATTGAAATAAGTCTAGACAACCATACATTTGCTAGTTCATTTTTATACTGAACAACAAGCATTCTTGCTAGACTACTAATGATATATTATTTTGTTTTTTAGAACTTTTTTATTAAAATCCTTCCCAATGTCTACATGACAGAAAAAACTCTTGATATTTATTAAAACAAGACTCCTAGTAAATGCTATGCACACACACATACCAATTTGTTATTTGTATTACTCTTCATTTTGTTGACAGAATTAGCTAGCAACTTCTTGTTTTTTTTCTTAAAAAAATCATTTTGCCAGTTTTCGTTTGAATAGAAAATGAAGGCCATTGTAAAAATGTCTTTCAAATTTATAAAAGCATAATTTGGCAAGTTAAAAGCTCATTCACAGAGTGACTCTCAATGGATCACAGGGAGCAAGTTTGTGTAACTACCTGTCCTAGAGCAGCAAGTTCAGAATTCTACATTTTTTTTTTATTCTGCATCAGGTTAATTTGCAGGAAGAGCACAGGAGGACACCAGCCCCCTCCCCTACAGATAGCAGCAGAGGGTCACACCTGTCCTTTTGTCCTGACAGCTGCACATAGAGGCCTTTCCTGTGGAGCCTTCACAGAGGCCGGGGCACCTTTGGGAGCCTAAGCTGTAGCAGAAGTTGGAGCAATGCCCTAAGCCTGGGCCTTGGTCAGAGCCTGGGCCTTTGGCTGGCAAAACCTGCTACCTTTGGCAATACGGGCACAGGCAAGTTGGGGTGGCTGATACAGGCAAGGCAAGAGAGCTTGTGGTTCACGTCCTTTGGGATCATGGGCTTGACTTCCTTGGGCTTGAGGAAAGCTTTGGTAGCCTCGCTGCAGACACTGTTTTATCTTCTTGAAGTCTGTGAGTTGTACTTCTCAGCAAAACGTACACTTCTCCGGAACCCAGGACACACCCTCTTAAGAGTTTCATATCTTTGCAGTCAGGGTTTCTTAATGCCATGTCTGTGTCATTTTTGGGACTGGTTGTGCATGGTGTGGTTCTTGGATGTGGCCATATCTGCACTGTGAGCTGTGGATGCGAAGTGCCTGGAACCGGAAGAAGAAAAGCTCTACTTATTTTCAGAGTAGAGTTCAGCTCTAGTAAAGCCTACAATTGTATCAGTTCAGACTTCAACATTAGCCAATGGATTAAAATAAGATATTTTCTGAAATAAGTTCACAACTCAAAATCTGAGCTCACATGGCACACATTTGAAAAATCCATAAACATAGATAAGTATGAAAGGTATATAAATAAATTGCATTTACTTGCAAAAATAGTTTCTCACTTAAGTGTGACTGTTAATAAAATGTTTTGTAAAATGTAAAAATGTAATTGATTGATAATACTTATCTTTTGAAAATTTAAAATTTTAACATCTATAATAGCGTAAAATTGTACAGATTGATGTAACACTTTCTGATGTTTTAATGTATTTTTACCTGTATGTATGTTTAATGTACCTGTATGTTTAATGTATATATACCTGGTGTAGTGTTTAAATCAGATTATCGTAGCTGTATATTAAAATATAGTAAACTCATTCAAATCTCTTTTCTAATCCCCTGAAAAATGTAATACATTTTCATTAACTATGATCTGTCTGCTGTGCGATACAACACCAGGTCACCTCACACTTGCTGAGTAATTTAGTGCCTCCCCCCCCAGCCTTTCTGCCCTTACTACATTCCTCAGCCTCTAGTAACTGACATGCCACTTCCAAGTTCTATGGGAAAGTTTTCTATATATTCTTTGTATGAAAGCAACCACATGGTACTTGTCTTTCTGTGATGTGCTTATTCCACATTACATAATGTCCTCCAGTCCATCTATGTTGCCACAGGTGTAAGGATTTGATTATTTTTCATTTCTGGATAGCATTTCATTTGTATGTACCATGCTTCATCTGTTCATCAGCTAAGAAAAACTGTAAAATTGATTCCATTTCTTGGCTGTCAATAATAGTACTGCAAGACCTAGAGTGTTCCTTTGACATACTGATTTCCTTTCCTCTGTATATGTATCTAGTAGTACAATTGCTGGATCATGGAGTAATTCTATTTTTTAACTTTTGAGGAGCCACTGTACTGTTCTCCACAATGGTCGTACCGGTTTACACTCTCACTGGACATGGCTTTCTACCTGGGCTTCAAGTCTCACCTATATTTCTGCATTTTCTGTCCCTCTCATCTTTTCTACCAATAAAAGAGGTGTTAGTAGCTCAAGGGTAACAACCAGGTGATTGGTTGAGTTTTCACATGGAGAATTCATGCAAAGGAGACAATTTCTCTCAAAGAGAGAATTCACAATCCTTTCCACAAGGTGACTCTTTGAAGGCTAGATATACTTAGTGATGAGTGTTTTGTAAGACTCACAGTATATGAGCCAAGTATGTGATGCTCTAGCTGATCTCTTTATACCTCTTTTAAAGTTCATCATGTATAAAGCTGAAAATGTCTCTTTTTTGCTGCTTAATCTGTGTAAAAACACTGAGTGAAACTTCATAGTTGTCTGCCTCCTTAAGCTCAATTTTTACAATGTACAACATGAAAGAGAGAACCATTTTGCATAGGCTTATCACCAGAAAAGCTTGCCGAAGAGCAATTCTGAAAGATTTTATTCAGCATAAGTAGATAATCCAAGCTTAGTTGAAGCATAAGAACTGTGAATATTTATAGTTAATTACTCCTGAACTTTTTAGACTTTGTGGAGTATTTCTAGAAGATTTCTTCAGACTTTTTAGTAATAATCTTTCATAATTTGTGAATATAAGAATTATACATATAGGATCTGTGAGGGAGCAAAGTCTTACAGAGATGGTCAGCTTTCTCTCGGAATCAAATTAAAATAGAAATCAGTGTTTTTGAATCAAGGAAAGTCACTGACCCGCCAGTCTTTGAAGCAAAATGTATTCTTTGTGCTCTATCTCACCTACTTTTCTTAGGTACCAGAGGCAATTCAGCTCTAATAGAAGAGATTTGGTATGGAGCACTTGCTTCTCTGATGGGAACATAAAATACACTTCATGATTCAATTAATCAGGCATAATAAAAAGACAACACATACAAGTGGGACAATCTTCACTTCCTTGGAGGAAAAATGAGTGTGTAGTTGAGTGAGTGTGAGGAACAAGGGCACTGAATAACTGGAAATGTTGTGTTAAATAACCCGTCATGAAAATGTGGTTATTTTAAGTCAGAACACCCAGAATGGAGTATGAAAGACCGGAGAAGAAACTCCTAAAAAAAATCTCGATGGTGAGGAAGGCACTGTCTCTTAGGGGTGTTAATAACAGCAATTCTCAGACGAAGGGACTAAGTAATTCATTGTGTATTTGGTTTCTTTATATTGCATTTGAGATAGAAAAT
This sequence comes from Hydrochoerus hydrochaeris, assembly GCA_004027455.1. Taxonomy (NCBI): domain Eukaryota; kingdom Metazoa; phylum Chordata; class Mammalia; order Rodentia; family Hydrochaeridae; genus Hydrochoerus; species Hydrochoerus hydrochaeris. Next base: position 94,781 of record PVLA01000827.1, on the reverse strand, counting down.
AAGAAAGCTGCCAACATAATTAAGAACTACATGCAGGGCTATTACTCTCAGAGGACATTCCAGAGAAGATACCGATGTTTAAAACACGTTTTTCCCTATTCCACAAGGAACAGAAAGGGAGAATTTGGAGGACAGATGCTGCTTTCAGGAATGGAAAATACTTCTGCAGAGAGAAAGAGAAGTGGGAGAATAATTTTACCAACATCTGGCCCATTAGTCTTGTTAAAGAGCAAAGTGGCTCTTTTTCATATAGTGTCCTGACCACCTCACAGTGCAGCATAGACAAACTTTATGTAAAAGGAGACACGGTAAATATCTTAATATCGCTGTTCATAAAGTCTGTATTGCAAATACTTAATTCTTTGTTTTTAGCAGACATGGACTAAGAACAAATGTAAATATTTTATGCACAAAATGTACATCAGCGAAAATTTAAAAAAAAAAATTAAAAACAGATTTAGAGCTAGGCGTGTTCTGGAGTCTGAAAGTTACCCATCATTGATTTAAAAACTGAGCACATAAAAGCACATGTTAGAGTAACACTGTGAAATTAAAAGGCGAGTTTCATACTACAAGGCTGATGCGTCAGGGAGGAGGAGCATCAGGGAGTCAGCCAGGAGCGCTAAGCTGTGCGTGAGGACACACAAGCTGACATCCAAAAGCAGTAGTGAAACCTTTCTCGCCAACTGAGGCACAGAAGCTGTGGCGTTCACTGTTCACTGTTACTAATTTTGTGCAATTTACGCAGAAGCAATATAATTTTCTCCAGCTCCTACCTTCAGTAAAGTCTGTTTTATGAGCCAATAAAGTATAAAAGAAAATCTAGATTTACTGCTGTTTATTGACTTACATGGAGACAAAGAATAACAATTGATTTACACACATGGTAGAAGCAGATTAAAGAGATGAAGAAACAGATTAGGCAGATAGATATAGTGAGTCTGGTGTACACTAAGCAAGAGCTGTTCATGAAATTAAGACTTCGATATGTAGAAATTCTGGAGAAGTTAGATTATTGGCCTGAACTGACATCTGGACATAAATGGAGCTCAAATCTAGTTAAGTTTATATGTTAGATGACTGTGAAGTCTACACTAATGTTGACTGACTGCACAATATAATCACATGATGGTACAGTAGGTTTCAAGAAAACCTATAATTATTTCACTTTGGGTTGGAATTTTTGTATTACCAGTCTAAATTTAATTGACAAATCTGGAGCAAAGTGTTTTGAAAGAGTTTATTGCTGTTGCTTTTGTTTCTTATTATGAAATTACTATGCTCCACTAAGGAATTCTAATTTAGTAGGTCTATATGGGTTTCTGGATTGTTTATAAAATGCCCCAGACCTTTCTCATACGTCACCACTTTCAGAAATCATCAGATACGGCTGAACGTGATTTGAATTAAGAAGTAATAAACTACGACTGCTGTGACTTATTTCACGTCAAGGGAGAAATTAAGTTATTTGTATTACTAAAGCATAGTACACTGATTGGGAAACAGAAAATACAGCTGCCTAAGAGAAAAACCAATCTATATTAGAAAGAGGACTGAAGGCTCACTAACTAGAAAGTCAAAAATTTTAGATCAAACTATAAGTTTATAGTATACTGGAATTGATTGTTACACTCTGTTAGTGCTACATTCTGCATTACATAGATCTTAACAAAAGACCTTTTAAAGACCCTGACTAAATCCCTAAGAAGACTAATTAAGGGTAACCCAAACTAAGTAGCACAATTTATTTTTATTGTGGGATAAAGTACTTATGGAAAGGGCCAATCTGTTAACCATGTCTGATCACTGTAAAGCTTTATGGATTCAAAATAAAAGTCTAGAGTAAGATCTAAGTGTCAGTGTACATATATTGTGGGTAGAAGTTTTTGTAATTGGAAAGGAAAAGATGTTTTATTGAAATCCTCTGAATCATAAGCATCTACTCAATTGGAACATTTTTCATGCATTCAGTAAGTGTTTATGGAAAAATGGGTAGAAACTTTGTACAACATTGATGTATCTAAAAGCAGTATAAGCTAATACTGTTTCTAGAAATATTTTTTGAGAAAATATTAAAACAGACTATCAGACAAATATATATCTATATGTAGGTATATACATGATCTCAGATGTTATAAAGTCAAATGAAGAAAAACATAGCACGAGGATGTAGTATAATGCAGCCCACAGGAAGACAGTTTTACATGGGGAGAGTGAGGAAGACAGAGATCCACATGGTGAAAGCTGAGGAGAAATTTGAATGACATGAAGTTCACAATCACCACCACACCTGGATTTCTAGATTTTATAGAATTATTAGCACTAACACAAAACTTTGACCCTGTACTGTAAGCTCCAAAAATCTGTAAAAGCCATTTGAGCATATAGGAGGCAATATGTATGACTGAGAGTATGAAAGAAGATTTAATTTTACAAGGTAAGTGATTCAAAGGTTCCAGAAAAAAAGAGTCAAGTGGAATTCTGTAGTGTTGGGTATGATGTGATAGTGCTGGAGAAGACAGAAGAGGAATTGGGTATTATATATTGGACTTGGTGGTACAATAATTTTAAGATTATGTCACACATGTTGAAAAATTCTGGGTATGATCAAGTATTTATAACTTGAATGCCAGCACTGAAATTATAAGGGTGTCATATATTTTAGTATATTTATGAAATTAATGAAAGTAGTGGGCATCAAATTAAAAGGCTCTGAATTTAGAATATGAAAATGATAAGTGTTAATTGGAGAAATATAAACTTACAGGAAGAAGTGAATGTAATGGTATCAATTTTAAATATTAGGTTATATGAGATATTTAATGTAAAATATTTACATGTTAGTAGAGATACACAAAAGTATATTTAGTCATATATTCTAAGGCAAAGTTAGTATCATTTAAATTTTTTAAATTATTGATTGTGTTATCATGAAGGATTTTAAATTTCAAGAGATATACTGATAATTAGAAAATTACCTTTCAATTATTATTTATTAATTTTAAAATAATTTGTTTCTTACATTTATATTTAAAAATACCTTTTGGAATATGTTATATGTACAAATAACTTGCAGCATGTAAATAATATGCAACAATGAATGAAATGAACTTAATGTTCTTATTATCTAGATACCATTGATGTCATAATAATGATAATAATAAAATAACTAATATTTTGTTACAACCATTTTTTAGATATTGCCACTGAACGTTACAACTCACTATTGAATGTGTATGTGTTATGATTTCAATAGTCTAAGATGAGAACACAAAAGAAGAGTATTCATGACTTTTTCACAGCCCTGCAACTTGTAGCTGCCAGAGCCAAGTTCAGAGAACTTCTCAAAATGCTGATATCACGAAGGAAAATGTGGCAGATTGATAGACAACACTGTACAGAGCCTCCCCTGATAGTGTCAGCGTATGCCGTAATAACACGCCCTGGAGAGGTCTGGACAGAGGGAGATGGATCCTCTCAAACTTGGAAGAAACTAAAGGCAAAAGAGCTGGTCAAACACACAGTCCCAGGGTACATTGCAGAAGTTGAGATTAATGGCTACAGTGCTCTCCAGCTGCCTGAATTTGCACTGCCACCATGACTGGCTGGAGTGGCCCAAACATACTGGAGCACCCAAAACCGCACTGCTGTTACTAACCAGTCGAGCTGAAGACTGAGGTTGGTGAACCCAACAGAGAACGGAGTCAGTAAGGGACCACCATTAAACCTCAATGAGTGCTGGGAATAAGACCTCCCCACAGGAAGGGCACAACCGAATGGACAACATGTTGGAGGAGCCTGAACTAGGAATGACAGTGACTTCAGTTGGTTTCCCCTTCCCAGAGCAGATTGGTGGGATCTGCTTGGCCTGGGTCATGCCCCTGGCTGGGACCCAATAAGCTGTCCCAAACCAATTCCCAACTCGTAGCACACACTAACCCAGTGGAGGCCCCTGAAGGTTGACTGGCCCAGTGGGGAGGGGCCAGCATATGCAGCCCCTGCCTACATCTCAATGACCAAAAGCAAACAGGAGAGGGCAGAAATCCCTGGTCAGAGTGCTTCAGAAGAAACATAACCAACAAGGAAAGAGGTTGGGACCTCCACTATACACCTGTATGGAAGAAACCAAAAACAATGACAAGAGAAAGAAACAACAAGAAAAAACCCCCAGCCCAAAACCCTGAGAACATTGATCCAGGAGAAGGAAATACAAAAGAGACTGAGGGCAGCAAACTTGCAACATCAGACACGGCTTTAATGGACATTAAGAGATATATTCAGGACCTTATAGAAGAGCTCAAAACTGAAATAGTAAATCAGGTAAAGCAAGATATAGGTAGATTAATAAAAGAAATGCTAAGCACCTCTCAAGAAGACACAGACCAAAGAAGGGAGGAACACAAAAAAGGAGAGAAATTTTTGATAAAGAATATAAAGAAAACTTAGAATACATGAAGCAGATTCAAAGAGATTACCAAGAAATTAAAAACTCCATTGAAAGCTAGCAAAACTGCTTAAAAGAAACTAAGGTTAGACTATCAAAACTTGAAGACAAGTTTGCAATATGTGATCATGAAAGGAAAAATCTCTTAAAAAATAACAAGGAAACAGGCAGTAACAACACAAAGCCTAGAAGACAACAAGAGAATCTATAATTTAAGAATAAGAAATGTGAGTGAAGATGCAGGAATAAAAACAGGTGAATTACAAAGGCTATTCATGGAAATAATTAAGGAAAACTTTCCAAGTATAGGAAAAGAAAATGATATTTGGATATATGAAGCATTCAGACCTCCAGCCACCTACAAACAAAACAGAGCTATACCCAGACATATAATAATCAAAATACCAGAAATTCAATATAAAAACAGAATATTAGAAGCTGGCAGAGAAAAGAAACAGATCACCTATAAAGGAAAGCCCATCAAGTTTATGGCAGACTTCTTGACACAGAACATCAGATCAAGTAGAGCTTGGAGTGAAGTATTCCAAGCCCTGAAACAAAATAACCTCTAGCCCAGATTGATGTACCCTGCAAAACTGTCACTAGAAATTAATGGAGAAACAAGATGCTTCCATGACAAAGAGGAACTAGGGGAATTTGTGACCACCAATCCAAACCTACAGAGAATACTGAAGGACATTCTAAAGAGAGAGAAAAAAAATACCAGGATTTCAGGAACAGGGGCAGGCAGTAGAATGAAGGAGAAAAGTAGACAAACAATGGCAGAAAAATAGCATAGCAGAAATGAAGCAGAGAAGGTTGGCTATAATCTCTAACGTAGATGGTCTTAATACACTAAAAAAAAAAATACAGGCAGAGTAGATCAGGAGGTAGGGTCCATTGAGATGCTCTGTATAGGAAATATAATCAATCTGAGAGAGGGTTTATGGACTGAAAATCAAATATGAGAAAATAATGCTCTGTATAACAGGGAGCCAGAGAGAAACAGGGAGCCAGAGAGAAACAGGGACAACTGGACCACCACCTGCAGATAGGATGGAAAGACAGGATATTTATGTGCAGCAGAGAACTACTCAACTATAATGAAGGAAAACCTTGAGGCTTTTGTAGGTAAAGGAATACAATTTGAGATCAAGTCCAGGAGCGAGAAGGTTTGGAACCACTTAGGTAAATAGCAGGTTGCCCCCCCCAATCTAAAAACTGAGGGAGTTGGTGGGACCCAAAATGCACAGCACCCTGTAGGAGTGAAAAGGGAGGAATAGTCTAAAATAAAAAGGCTGAGGATATTTTTAATAGTGTACCAGGACTTAAAACCCACATTACTCACACCACTCTGCTTAGATGGATTATATTCTGTTCCAGTTTGTCTACTTACACTAGATTTGAGGCACAGTTATCCCAAAAATAGCAGGATATAGTACAATAATCATCCTTAATTTCTTATTAACTTAATCTGAAGCTCTGTGTAACTTACACTATTTTACTGTGACTGATCTTAATTGAATCTGGTTTGTTAGATTGCTGTTTTGTATTGACAGATTTTATTAAAAGCTGTTATGGTTGATAGTATCAAGTCTGAGAGTATAGGCAGCTACACTGAAGATGACAAGATTCACTAGGATACCCACTCTGGTTTGATTATCACCTGCCTTTGAAGTTTCACATTGTCTACAATGCTTTGTTTTTACTAATATTGTTATGTACTGCTATATTCAATTATATTGCTATATTCAAATGTGCCTGATGATATAGACAATTCTATTGAAGATAACAAGAGACAACATGGTAACCATTGTAGATCACATTGTACTGTGGTTTTATATGACTTTTTGATTTTATGTTTTTATAGGAATTTTTTTATCTTGCTATGTTTTGTTTTTCTCTCTAATACAGAAAGGATAGAAATACATATAAAGACTCATGCATGCATAGCTGTTTACAGTCTTACTGTTTGAATGTCTACATTGTATGCTTTAATTTTGTAATGAGCAACAATTTCTAAGAGGACAATATGTAATTTATCAACAATCAATTTCTTTCTGCTTATCTTTTTTAAAATTCTGTATTATTTCTACCCTTTTCCTGTTTTTGTTTTTTTTGGCTTTAAATTTTAAAGAATGTTGATATCACTGACCATTTCTGTGTAACATAACATAATAGGAGTCATTCACATTCAATGACACATTACACTGATAGGAATAGGAAGAATGCATTTCATTTGGTGAGGCATACTGATGAAATATGTATTTGGGAATACTGACCTTTGGCAGGGATTTTGAGACAGCATAAAATTCAAAGCTGTGGCAAGTACTGAAGTGTAAGGCAATAAATTCCTGGTTCAAGTAAGCTTAAAATATGTAATTTTAATAAGTCAACTTCTCTTGATTTTTATATGATTTAATTTATTTCCCATCAAAGCAAATGTTTATTTTACTGAATTACTGACATTATCACAGTGCAAACAGGAAGCACACACAATATCAACTGAAAATTACACTGTAACAGACTCACTCTTCTCCACACGCAGAGACTGCAGGAAGCTCTCTGAATGCCTTTGCCACTAACGTAGGTTCACGTCCACAACTCAGCTGCAATTCCTCTCTGTGACTTAAAGATTATTGAATAGCCTAGGTTGTATGTACAGAAGAAGAGTAATATTCTGTAAAATGTTCTTTCTTTATCCAGAAAATGAATCATTGATAGTGGTCAGTAATGATGCCATTTCAAAAATATATTCTTAAAAACAGACAACAAAATCTTAATTGAAAATGTCTTTTTAAAGCATGGAACTGAGCTTCTGTAATTCAACTGCTAACACTAATGAGAAGGACATAATCTAATAAACCTTAGAACCCTAAAAAAGTTACTGCAGACACTGTAAAGTATCTATCTAACTTAGAAGAATTATAGCAATTTTTAACTTAAGAAATAATAAATTTAATTTGTTTAATTTAGGTCAAGAACCTTATTTTTAATTAAAGAATATCCTGCATGATAAAGACATCCAAAACATCTTCTAAACACCACATGCATAAAGATTTGTTTTGTAAAATGGTTTAGGATTTCCAAAAAATGAGAAAACAACGCCTGAGTAAAACATGCTTCCAATGCTATTATTTTTAAAGTGCTTAAAGAAAATGGGTGCTTTGCCATGAAGATAATAGTAGCTTAACCAATTTATAGTACCATCTCTATTATAGTCAATACTATTATTCTTATTAGAAGCATTACATATGTTATATTTCTTCTAAATTATAGAGAGAATCTATTACAAGAATGCATATAGTTTAAGTATAATTTAAAACCTGCGGGGGAGTCTGTACTCTTCACATGATACATTTTTAATGTACAAACTGATTTATATTCTGCCATGGTATTTAAGTTCTCTTACGCCTATGTATATTGTTGCTTAATGGTCTTCAGTGCACACATTCCTGGTATCATAACCTTACTTTTGCCCCTGCTTCTTTTCTTTAGAAGGTGCTTGAACTTTTCCTGATCACTGGTCATTTCTTTGCCATGTTCACATTTGTACCCTTGTTTATTCCCATACTTCTGTGTTGGGTGGTTTCCACAAACAGTCTTAAATAGGAGGGGTTGACTTCACCTCAGTCCTGTGAGGTGACTATTAGCTACATAGAAGTGTCCAATTGGTAGCTGGAAGGAAGGTAGAATGTCCCAGCTCTTGAGGAAGAGCTCATTGCTGGTCTGGTTTGCATCTTTTACAAGTGTGTGTGACTGAGATCACACTAACCTCTGCTTAAAATAGTTGCCTTCCTGGAATTTCAAAAGTTCACTAACACAAAAGAAACTACATTCTTCAAAATGAATTTATACCAAGACTCTTAATCATCCTCTGTTCCTATACAGGGGGCTTTAATTAATGGGCACAATGATTCCCAAACTTCAGTGAAAAAGTCCCATCGATAAGTTACTGTTGTAGGTCAACAAATGGTGCCCCAATAACACATGTACCCTTGTTCTTTGAATCTGAATATTCTCTTTTCTCTGGAGTAGGGGACTTCACAGAGGGGATTACATGTACGGACCTTATGATGATGGAATTCTCTGGATTATCAGAGTGGACCCGACATACTCACCTAATTCTTTAACAGCAGACAGTGTTTTTTGGCAGTGTTTTTCAAAGAAATACAACAGCAGAAGAGCACAAATACCTTGACTAGATTTGAAGATGAAGCAAGACATCTAGGCAGGAGAAATGCAGCAAGTTTTAGATGGGAAATACAATCCTCCAGCTGACAGAGCACAGTGGCCCATTGGCTCCAGTGCTACAACCAAAAGAACAGAATTCTATTAACAATCAACATAAGTAGGGCATGAATCTTCCAGCTGAGACTCCTGAAAAAGAATACAAACTACTGAACCTTTGATCATACTTGTGGCTGATTCCTAGCAGACATTACCATTGAATAAGTATGAGAATCAATGTGTGTGTTCTAGGTCATTGAATGTGTGGTTATTTTTTACAGTACAAATAGAAAACTAGTACAATAATCCCAGCCTTTATGTCTCTCCTGACCACTTTACTGTTTCCTAAGAGCTAAATAAAATGCATAAACACAGAAAGAACAGATATTATACTCCAGATTATGTCATAAGAAAATAACAAAGAAATAACCGCATCTGGGAGTCAATTCCAGGGTAGTTCTCAGATATGACTGGACTGGATTTCAAACAGTCAAAGGCCAAGAGATATTATACTGGTGAGTTGTTAGAACAAAATAAAGTCAGCCCTAATAACCTTGAGACTTAGGTAATTAAAGATTCCCATAGATTTGTAAATTACCCAGGGAAATGTGCTAATAAAATCCATGACAAACCTTGACTTAGATACTTGATGAAGACTAAAATGAACAATGATATAATATAAACTAGGATACAAATGAAGTAACATTGATAAATTTAAAATAAGTTTCACTTAAAAGACAGCAACTTTCATTTGATTTCATTTCCATAAGCATCACCTAGGAATATAGGCATTATCTCACATGATAAAATGTAGAGAGTCTTCAGAATGCTCTCTAAGGCACTGTAAGAAAAGGAACATAAAATAAAAATTCTGTAACCTGTTATTTTGATATTGCTTTAATAAATGGCTTTACAGTCTATTGTTAATCAAAATACTAGGCTATGTAGAGCTTGGAGCTAATCTCAAATTCACTTTAAAATATTAAAATACAAGATTTAATTAGTTCCCACAGTATTTTTATGACAAATACTGACAGTTCCATATGACCAGGCTGGAGCATCATTCCACTGCTGCCATCATGTTGTAAATTCCTAGTGTGTTCTATATGCTCAGAACATTGAAAAATGTTTTCACCAAGAGTTTACTGAAACATTTGTTATAAAAATATAGCATGCCTTGAAAGACTGCAAAAAGTGAGACAAGAACAACTTGCAGTATTTCACATTTCCCAGTATTTCTTCAGAAATAGCACAAAGGAAAACACTTGACTTTAGATGATCTTTATGTCTGATAAAAATGTGAACAGTCCAAAATGTTTACCTGACTATTTGATCTTAGATTTGAAAATCTTCATTCAATTTATGGCTCTTCACAATATCTATCCTGGGATGATTTGTAAGAATGTAGAGTATTCTATGCAAAACATGTACAGGGATGCTTTTTCCTACAGAACTTCTTCCAAGCTTGACTCCCCATGTTGTCATTCTCCTAAAACTTCACAGGTAAAATACCACTACCTGCATAACTTTCCATGACCCCTTCTTCCTCCTACATTGACAGTTTTGTTCTCAAGAAAGCTTTGAGAGAAAGCAGGAGTTCTTCTCCAAAGCCTTGCAACCGCAGAGAAGACCCCACAGCTCTTGTGTACTTGCCTTTGTCATTTGTCAGTGTCTTGTAAAATGTGATACACGGGTTGCTGCATTCCATTCAACAGGACAAGGGGTTTCTGATTTACCTTCAGTAACTTATTTTCCTTCCTTTCTGGTATTAAAGGGTGCTGTTAGGTAAAAACCCTTCAAAGCAGAGGTTTCATCCATTCACATGCAGTAAACGCTGTGAAGGAGATTTCACAATAACCTTCTGTATAACTAAGAGCCAGAAATGACATGAAGCTGAAATATCTGTAACTGAGATGAAAGGTTGAATAAAATTTTCTATTATTAATTCTCATATGGAATTGGAGTGCTATCATTATTTTCTTCTAATTATTAATGAGATGCTTTTCTTTTCAGTCTCCCAGAATGCAAGGGCTAGCATCACACATCAATTAATATACTCATTAATATCGATAATAGGTCAATGACATGAAACAATAGTTCATGCTCAATATCAAGTGAAAACAATTATTATAGACTGATGTTAGCTTCACTAGTAAGTTAATAGAAGCACCATATAATTTATATAAGTGCTATGAGTATAGTTGCCATTATTAACATGGATACAAACCATGTCTCTACTGGTTAAAAAAATACAGTATTAAAGACTAAAATCATGCACCTTTCCATGTTAAAAATAATATAGTACAATGTGAATACTTTTTATGCCGAATTCCTAAGATACATTGGGCTATTTCTTCATGGTAAATCTCCACATAGTAATTCATTATAGAATGCAGATATATTTAAAATTACTTTATAAGATTTATGTAGAAAAAATCAAAACATTCATGAATATTTTTCAGTTTGTACCACAACTTATGTTTAAATCTTTCAATCTGGATCATTTTTAGGGAATTATGGCACATTTTTTAGTACAGTATTGTCCTGATTTGTATCTATATAGAACAGCAAAACTGATGTGTAATGAATTTATTAAAATAAATCATAAAATAATTACATTGTGTTATTGTGTAGGAAACACTTTCACACTATGAAATCTGAGAAATCCTGAAAAAGTTGTATTTCACTTTATCTGAAGTATAATAATTTATCACATAATTATTAAATAATGAGCCCTCCTATGTAGCTGTTCTAAGCACATAGCTGTTTTCAGTGCACCAAAATAAAACTGTGAATATATGAACAACTTTCAGGACACTTATAACCTCTACATTAAGAAGAGATAAATATTTAGATAGAAGAGAATTATAGCACAAGTATATTAATAGTAATGCATAGCTATTTTGGTATTAGCTGTCAGTTTCTCAAAAAACTTAATAGACAAATACTAAATGTCACTACAAGTTAGCTCCTTGGTATTTACTCAAATTAGTAGAAAAGTTATCTTCACATAGAAATCTTCACTTGGATGTTTATAGAACTTTTATTAATAGTTACCAAACTTTTAAATAATCTAGGTGTCCTTCAGTAGACAAATGGATAAAAGAAGTATTACAACCAGACAGAGAGATTTTATTCAACAATAAAATAAATGAGCTAGCAAGTCAATGTAAATAATGCAAGAATCTTAAAATGGCTGTGTCTAAGAGAAAGAAATCTTTCTGCAAAAGCTACATATGATATGATTCCAGCTCTGCAATACTCTGGAAAAGGTGAAATTGTAAAGCTAGTACCAGACTAGTAGCTGCCATGGGCTGAAGGGAAGATTGCATACAGATTATTCACAGAGTATCACAGATACAGGTGTCACAGAGTATTTTCATGGTAGTGAATCCACCTTACAGCAGTATAATGATGAGCATATATTGTCACAAATTAGTAAAGAGAGTACGTACAATATCAAAAGTGTCTCTTTATATAAACTATGGTCTTTGACTGATAATGTGTGTACATATAAGTTCATGGATTATAACACATAAGTTGTTCAGAGTTGATTTTATGGGGAGGCTGTTGTAGGGACAGTCACCACATAGGAAATCTGTACCTTTTGCTCAATCAACTTTGTAGTGAAAATGATGTCATGTTGGGATATGTTTTCTGCACTATTTCCAGTTTCTTAAATCTAGATATGGTTGAGGTACTTTGCCATAATGTTTGTTAGAACAGGCTTTTTAAAGCAAACACTCCAAAAACAGAAAACATATGGAAAGTCACTTTATCACAGCATGATCTCAATGGACACAATAAACTGATAACATGGATTTTTTTTTTTGAGACATTTGTCTCGCTGTATATTCTAAGCCTTGAGCTCCCTGTGTAGTTCAGGCTGAATCTAAAATCGCAGTAATGTGCCTCAGACACATTTCCAAGGGCTGGAAATGCAAGCATGCACTACTATGCCTGGCTAATGTTGATTATTTTTAAAAATGTATAAATCAAATCAGGGTTAGTGACTCTAATGGTACACAAATTGCACTTGATATTTCATAGTGCTTGTTCTTATTTTTAAGGTATTTGAACAAAATAGATTTTTTCTTATCTCAAGAGCATTGCACACTGATTTTATTCTAAGGCCAGGGGAGGATGTTTCTGTAATCTGACTGATATACAGATTTCCATGTTCATTTATACTTATATAAATTCACTATTTCAGATAATGCATTACCTTTCAGACATGCAGTCAAATGACTTCCTGAAATGGATCATTAAATATTTGCTTTTGTCAGACTACATTTCATTTACTCACTCGCCTCAATGATGAAATAGAAGAAATCAAAAAATAGGAAATCAGTGATATTTTTTTGTGGCAGAACTAGCGAAACAATTCCTCCCCTTTTATGTATCAGATAGAATTTTAACATATAGAAAAATGGTATTTAAAACATGAAAATAGGAGTGTTATTTTACTGTTTCTCTAGAGAGACAATTAATTGGCCAAGGGATGAGCAGGTCTTTACACTAATTACTCTTCTGTGTAGGCCAGTTCTATGCTTCAAATTTCCCCACAGGTTTACCTCAGCATTTTAAGCTTTAGAGTATATTGTACATTTATACAAAAAGTGAAGGTAAAACAGTATATTTTCATGAACTTTAAATTTACATAATGACAACCAAGCAGCAAGAGAAGATGACCAGGTCCAGAAATCTCCCCTTGCTCCCCTGACCATAAGAGTTCCAATACAGACCAGGTGCTCGCTTTAAATCCTTGGATTACCTTTGCCTGTTTATGATCCTTAGTTCCCCAGAAACTCACAGTACATTGTATTTTATGTTCAGTTTCTTCCGTTTTATATTCATTCATATTCTTTCTTGTATGTTATAATATTCAAAGCAATCCCATTAACTTTTGGATTTACTGTGTGAATACATCTACATTTCTTGACCGATTTCACTCTTGATGGAGCTTTAGACATTTTTATTTCGGGAAAAATTTCATATAATGCATACTTGCCTTTGATTCTTCTGAACACATGAATATCCTTGTCATGAGAAAAGCAGGCAGAAAAGAGCCCCATTAAAGCTTATGAATAATGCAGCTTTTGTAGAGATTCCAGAAATTTTTCAAAGACCTGTTATCCTCTACAGCTGAAGTCCACTGGTTTTACTTTAGCATAAACAGGTGGCATTGTCTAAATTTTTCATTATGATATCTGCAAAGAAATTCTTGTTCATTGTGGTTCTAGTTTGGCTTTCCATGATGAACAATAAATATCAATAATGTTGCATGTAGCTATTGGCCATTGGAATATAATTTCTGCACTGTTTTTGCAAGAAGTTTGTCCAAATGCTACAGGCCTTTCTGGCTTTCTCATTGATTGCAGTTGTGTTCCTAAACATCTGTGCTCAAATATTTTACCCCACTCTGAAATATGTTTTACTTTTTATTTTTCTTCTCTGAATGGTATTTTGACAAAAAATTCTTCATCTTAATGTAAACCAAATATTAAAGCATCGTGGTGTGCACCTTCAAAATCATTTTGTTTAAATATTTTGATTAAGTGTTTGTGGTGATGAATATACTACTTACTCAAATTAGACCATTATACATTGTGTATGAAAACATAGTGTTGTACTAATAAATGTGTATGATTTGTGTGCTGATTAAGTATTTAAAAATATGATTTCATTTTGCATTGGTGCTATTTTAGATACCATTTTAATTGAAAGCATTAGAAATGTTGTCATAGGTACTTTTCTAAAGTCTTCATGGCTTTTAATCTTTCTATTTAACTATCCAGTTCATCTAGATTGATTGTTTCTGAACAGTATGAGAGTAAGACTGTTAAGTCTTCGTACACCCAGTTGATTTAATGACTCATTGGAAAGCTCATCTGTTGCCATTTCAAATTATAATTCGTTTTGATTTTATTTTTCTACCATAATTGGATGACAGTTCCATTGGCTTTGGCATTTCTGAGCATCTTTTGCATTTACATTTGCCTATGTTAAAATACTAAGCCAGAAAATCAGTTCCTGCCCTTTGGTTAGCACTATTACTGTATTTATATAGATTCATTTTAATTTCTACTCTTCCTTATTTGTGAGTTTTATGTACAGATGTAAATTTTTACCATGCAAACTAGATTGCCAAGCTAATTTGTGCATTTCTTTTCAATTGAATTTTGTTGGTGTGCTTTTTATTTAAAATTTTTGTTTCTGTTACATATTTGCATCACATAATATGTACATCACATATGTGTTACATACACATACATCATGGAGAGTTGGAGCGAGTCCATAACATTTTAGTTCTTTTTAAATCCCCTTCCCCATCTCTTGGTTACCTTCTCTTTATGAAAGCTCTAGCATCCTGTTTCCTATTAGTTATTATTATTACTTCACAGTCTCATTTTGTTCTATAAAGTTAATTTCAGTATGTGCACTTTTCTACTTAAATGTAGTATTTGACCACTACATTTCAACACAGTGAGTCCTATTTCCATGCATCCTAAGGAACTTATACCCGAGAGTTGAACATTTTCATACTCTTTACTTCCCCTTACCTCCCTCCTACATCTTTCCATCATCTTCAATATGTGGTTTATTTCAGTGTGTGCACAGAATAAGAGAAGACCTGATATATAAATAAGTCCCAAATGAGATGCTATATTTTAGAATTACAAGCAGTTGTTGTTGGAAAATGTTGGAACATCCTATATACTAGTTTAGAAACAAATATGCAGATAAAATATTTGTATGTATTGCAATGGTTCTTATAAAGGCTTTTAATAAAAATACCATTAGCTGGATTTCCTTATTATTACACAATACATTACTACTGAAATAAAAATATGTATTGCATTGAATCATCTATATTTCCTGCTGATCGATTTTTCATTTATTGTAACTTTTTCACTTTCTTTTGATGTTGTTCTCACCAAAATTGATGTAGGTTTCACACACAAACACAAATGTAGATTTCTTACACACAAACTTAGAGTCGAAGATTGTAACTGATAATAAAAACTTAAAAATGTACCTTGTTTTTTGGAAGTTACTATAAATAAAATGTTATAACATGTGAAGAAATTAGTAGTAAAAAGATAAGTAAAAAATAGATATGTATTATAATTGTGTAAATTGTAACATCCTCAAAAGAATATAGATTAAAACTTAGTATAAAAGTATTCATAATTTTCAACTGTATGAAAATATCATTTCACTTTTTATGTGCATTTAAATAACCAAGTACATTATACTGATTATCTTTATGTACATCAGAGCAGCAAGAATATATTAGATGACACTCTTTAGATATTACTGTGAGACAGTCACTAAGTTAAAAGCTGTTTTCTCAATTGACTGATAAACTAAACTTATGTAGTAGAGTATGCTGGTAATGCCAACCTTCTCTGAAAGATTGAAGCAAGAGAAATCAAGCTGGCTCCTACTCTGAGCAGTTTAGAAAATTATAAAATCATGTCTCAAAAGGAAATATACAAAAAGACTGAAGATGTGGCTCAGTTATAAGACTCTGTGTTCAATCCCCTTCATCACAAAAGGAAATAAAAAAAACAAAAAACTAAAAAAACACCCAGTCTTTTTTTTTTTTAAACTGAGGATTGAACTCACAACCTAGTGCTTAACAGGCAGGCGCTTATACCGCTGAGCTAAATCCCCAGCCCCCCCCAAAAAAATCACCCAGTCTTAAAAAAATAATTTTAATTGGGAAGATGCAACAATAAACGTTGAAATGTATATTTGCATGTACTTATACATTTATATTTATGTGTGCATTCATATATGTAACGCTGTAAAATTTTCTATGTGGGTTAAAGTATAAAAATATTAATATAGATAAAGGAAATATACATACAAACATATAATGCAAACAAATAACAATGGAGAAAGAATAGCAGATATTAACATTATCAGGGTTATTTGGATAATATCATAAATATAAAGTAATACTTTATTATTCAATTTGAGTCTTGATACAGATTTTAATTACTTGCAATTATTTCTCACATTTATAGATGATATTTAAAACAGTAAAATATGAAATCCATGTTCCATTAGAACACAAGGTGTACTCATGTTTTAAGGACAAGCGGATTCCTCTCAGTATCCACTGATGGTGTGGTGTGGTGGGGTGTAGATGGTATGGTGGTGTAGAGCTGAAATGCCTCCTGGAAGTCTCATGCTCAGAGCTGGGATCTGATGGCAGGTAGCTGCCAATGGAGATGACTTAAAGGGTGTCTTCTTGTCCTTATCTGCTTCCTTCTTTCTCTGCTTCCTGGCCTGTTTTAGGTGAGCAACTTTCTTCCAATACACATTTTCTCCATGTCTTTCCTGCCTAGGGACTAGCAGGCCATGGAAGGAACCCACTGAAACTGTGAGCCAAAATTAATCTTCCCTAGTTAATCTAGCTCTAGCTCTAGCTCCATCTCTATCTCTGCTACTTGTTCCTTTTACTATCTTCCACTGCCAGGAGCTGTTGTCCCTCTGCCACACCATCTTACCTTGGAGTAAGCTAACCATTAGCTGAAACCTCTGCAAACTGTGAGCTTAATAAACCTATTTGACTTTAACCTGGGTATCAGGTATTTTGTCTCAGCAAGAAGAAAAGTAACTAAGACAAAGTCCATCCTACGCTTCCTCTAAAATCATTCTGTAATAAAAGACAATATTATGTGGAAAAACATGGCAACAAGTAAAATACTCTTTTAGCTAATGAAAATATAGTTTGCTGAAATGACTTTCAGGAAACAAGCCAGATACAGGTGCAGAGGAAATATCCTTCCCAGTGAAAATAACTGCTGCCTGTTCACTATGAAGAGATCTTTTATAATGAATTAGCCAACAGGAGGTTGGCTTGTCTTTTCAGATATGAAACTCAATTAAAATATCAGATTCTGAAGTGGCTGGACAGATCAGATATTATTGCAGAAACCTTGTCTGACACCTCTCTGTCCTTCTGTCCATGTCATTCATGTGGACATCAGGTAATAACAGAAGACTGCAAAAAAGAGTCTCACTGGTTGTCATAACATAGGTAATTTCTTATCTTGAACTGCTGGCTATACCAAGCATTGCTGGTGACTAAATCCTAAGCGAGCCCTAACACATGCTTAGAATATCCTCTAGCCTCACTCATCACAAATTTTCATCTACAAATTTATTTCCCAGTCTTTCATGCCACCAATTTTTTTTTTATCTAATCCTGCAAGTTTTTCAGTTGTTTGAACAAATGTCTAGTGACTGCCAGAAATAACTGTAGGCTTGTAAACTTGGTCATCTTTACAAAATCAAGTAGAACAAGCATTTATTTTGAAAGAGATTTCTTATGTCATTGGCAAATCCCAGTTCTGCTCAGGATCTGACAGAGTGGAGACCCAGGATAGTTAGTGACCTCATTACCGTACAATAGCAAGTAGTTGCTGGAAAATTCTCTTGCTCTGGGTGGGAGAGGTAGTGGATTTTTTATATTCTATTCAAGTCATTAAGTAATTTAATGAGGACTTACATTATTATGCAAGGTAATCAGCTTCATTCAAAATTATAAATGTGAATCATAAAAAGACATCCTCACAAAAACACACAATCATGCTTGACCCAAATCTAATCACCTCATGATACAGTGAAGCTGACCCATCAAATACATCAGTCACTGCCATCATTAACATGAAAATTTGCTGAAATTCTGTTCAAGTGAAAAGTTTAGGAAGTTCTTTTTAATTCTCAGTCTGAGTCCGACTTTCCAGTCAGGTTTCCTGGCTCTATATCAAACATTTTGTTCAATATCATTCTTATACACTCTCCTTCACAGTTGGTTAAAATATCAAGATTTGAGAAATGTTTTATTCAACGTCTTACTTGAGTACTCTGGTTTTAAAGTGTTTCAAAATTGAGATTGGGGAAAAAAATGTGATAGAGATACTTTAAATTTCAACAAATTTCAACACAAATCTAGTATGTTTTATGACCCAACTGCTTTTCAAAAGGAACTAATACTAAAAATGTTTCTATAAATTCCTTTAAAGAATACCATCTCTCTATATGATATAATTGTAAAAATTTAAAATTATACTCAATAAATGCATATTTTAAAGTTCAATTTGTGTTTCATGAAACAATAATATTATGAAGCAATACCTAAAAACTTCAATACAATGTGGAAGTTAATAAAAAGCTAACAGTTGATATTATTGTTCTTGAAGTAACCTACATTATTCTTGTGAGATTATATATATATATATATATATATATATATATATATAATTAATAGGTGTTTACATCTTCAACTGACATTTCCAGCTTATTAGGATATATAATAAAATATATATAAGCTGACATTTCCAGCTTATTAGGGTATATAATAAAATAAGTTTAAGAATCATGTTTTTGGTCACA
Source organism: Hydrochoerus hydrochaeris (assembly GCA_004027455.1). NCBI lineage: Eukaryota > Metazoa > Chordata > Mammalia > Rodentia > Hydrochaeridae > Hydrochoerus > Hydrochoerus hydrochaeris. The sequence goes on along the minus strand of PVLA01000827.1, from coordinate 75,694 downwards.
TAGCACAATGTGTCAGACATGGTGAGAACTTTAAAATTTTAGTGAGGAGAAGATAATGTTATTTCAAAGGAAGCTGTTCAGTGTAAACTCCTTGTATGAAATGTACCATGATTTTTTTTGTAGTTCATCAAAATGTAAAGTAAAATTCGAATCTTATATAATAGTTACATATTTTAGCTTGAAATAAAGTTTACCTCATTTTATTAAAGTGAATTAAAACAAAACAAAAACAATTCACATAGTTAATAAAGTTATTCAATATCTAGTTTATTTTTTCTTAAAAAATAACAGAGAAGGGGCCAACATTAGCATTCTGACTTTGGAAATGAAATTTTCTACATAGAAAATATAACTCTAACCTGAGATCACCTAATCCAGTACTAATTTATCAATAGTAGTTGGCTTAAAGAATTAATCCCCAATACGTGTTCACTGGCTTGGAAAATGTTATAATAATATGGGTTAGGTTACATGAACTAAATCGTCACTACTTAGTGAATAATTAGACTAGAAATTTATTATGATCTTAGCATAAGTTCTTTTCTATTATATCAAACTTGAGTTCCACGGACAGTAAAAATTTTAGTATAACAAGTTTAAATTTTTACACTTTGGAATATTGTAATTCACTTATACCTATCTAGAGGAATTGTAAAATGTATTCTCATGAAGAGCCATGGAGAATACAAATAAATTCCCCATCACTACATCTGTGCAACTCATGACAAACAATTACCCTGGCCCTATGTAATACCTGTGGTTACCGTGTGTTTATTCACTTAGTCAGTGCAATCTGGTCCCTTCACAGCTTCACACGGATCACACCAAAGCCACCGGACTATGAGTTAATTTAAACGCATATAAGGAAATCAGCCAGTGAATACATTCCCAGTTCCCTGTACTCGGTGATTTACTGTTTATTCTTGTTTTAGAGAATAACTTATGGGGAGAATAAACACATCAACATGAAGTCAACTCAATAAACAAATCACTTGTTCTGCTTTCAGTAATTTTAACAGCTCAATAAATTTATTTCTATCCACATTTACCTTTTTCATGAAGAGTTTTAAATGAAGGCTATGTCAGAAAAATTGTAAAAAGAAGTCTGAGCCATAATAAGTTGAAGGCATTTCTTTACTTATCTTTCATTAAACAGAGAACAAGAAAAAAAGTGTTAAGGCAACAAAACAGATAACAGAACATTTTCTATGACTGTAAGAACAAACATAAAATAGGCTTTCATTAAAAAAATTCAACTAAATAATAGTGAAAGAAGAGAAATTCACTTTTTAGGCATAAAATTTTTATGTAAAATCATATGAACAGCACAGTGAATATTCTGAATACTTACAATTTTGTTTTGAATATAGTAATATTCTAATTTTAGTACTGGTTTTAGTATCATACAAAGAATTTATTGCTTCATTTCATTCTCATACAATGTATGAGTAGAAACTTAAAATGAATATTATAGTCAAAATATCCTCCTTATGGAAATCATGTTATAATGACACATATATTGATTATTAATAGTGTTATGCTGCAAAGGAATGAAAGTACTTCTCGTTTAAAAACATTAAAGTCAGAATCTAATTTGCATGACCAAGGACAGAAAGGACTCTCTCCTAGGAAAGACTAATTCCTGCTTTTCCTTCATGTTATGGTCAAAGAGCTATAAAATCAGAGATAAAAGCATGGACTGGTTACACACTTGAGAATCAGACAAAAAAAAAAGAGTGGTTCCCTGGAAAATGAACAACTTCTAGGATCTAAGAATTCTCAGATTGGCACATGGACTAAAGATACAAATTTTAAAGAAAAATGGTCCTTTCCAAGCCACACATTCATTATGCTGAAAAGAAACTGTCTCAGATCGCTGAGGAAACTTTTACCAACTTGTAGGTGGAAGATGAGGAACCAGGACTGATACCCCAGCCTCTTTGTGATTGGTTGTGCTGAGCAACCCTTCCTTGGATTATCCTGAGCTGAGAACTGATCACACTGGTGAATAACTAATTATTTTTTAACTGCCTTCCTGACTGAACATGTCATACTATCATTAAAAAGAAAAAAAAATTCCTTTTTTGCACTAAATCTTTAGTGCCTTGCACAAGGCAAGCTACTTAAGTCTTTTAGAAGGAAAAGAACAAAGCTTAAAGTGCCATGAAATACTAAAGTGATAGGCCTAAAGTCAGTGAGTAAATATTTGGTCTTGGATCTTCATCATTCTCCTAATTATTAAAAAAGGGGTCTGTTTTTATGATGAACTGAGTGGATTTACATAACTTTCCTTTCACTCTATGGAGAAGAGAGGAAGGTGTTAAGACAACATAGTGAGTAATGTAACATGTTTTGTTGCCCTTGATATTATTGCTTCTAAAACTCTAAGAATTTATGAAAAATTTAAATTTTCTAAAATTATTTTTTCGTTAAATTATTTTTTCATTAAATTAGTCTCTGATGAGGTTCTTCAAATAATTGTATGAATGCAGTTTAGTCTGTGGTTTTAAAAAAGTTTAAAAATCTCTTTTATTCAAATGCAGTTACAACCAATCATGCGTTCTCCTGACATGATTTCTGCAAAGGATCAATGTTCGGTTTTTTGGAAATGTAGATCCACCTGCAGTTTTGCACCACAGTTGCTCTTCTCAGGTTAAAGGGAAAAGAAATGGAAGACTTCTAATTGACCACTAAATATTTTTATTACTTTACAAATGAGAAATATTTTCTATTTATTGATATTTCATTATTCACAGGGTGACAAATATATGTGTATATATTTTTAATATATTTATATGTAATTATTGCCAGAGTTACAGACAAGATTTTTCACTGTCAAACAGAAATATATTATATATGATAACATTTAAGAATTTTAAACTAATGCAATCAGAATTAGGAAACAAGGTACTGACTGACATGCTAGTTTGAGACTATGTTTTGATATCTGGGTACCTTATAACAAATCTCTGATTTTTGTTATTGATTTCCACAGAAGCTCCATTAGGCTCAGATGCTTTAATTCTTCAATTTCACAATCTCTATGCATCTTAGCCAAACAATTTCCAAAGTGTCTATGGTAATTAGACATTACTGGCAAAATACCTCTTTCTACACCTGGTGGCGGTAAAATAGGAGTGCAGATTGGAGTCTACAAAATTAGTCTTCTTCAGCACCTTGAAGAAAAAATCTAAGTATGATTGCCACACAAAGATATTAAGCTGTGCACAAAACTAGTTTTCCTTCAACAGTTTGTACAAACACACACACACACACACATGCACACACACACATGCACACACACACATGCACACACACACATGCACACACACACATGCACACACACACACACAAATAAATATAATTGAGACCTAACAATTTCTGATGTCTACCTAACCCTTCTCAATTTTACTTAAGTTAATAAGGCAAAGTGAGCAAATCATCTCAATCTAATGTAGAAAATATACATCTTTTTAAGATAAGAAGCTGCATCTGGATATATCATTTTCTAAAAGACAGAGTAGATATGTAAAAATGAACATCAAAATTCCCATAGGCTAACTCCAGAAGAATCTCAAAGAAAAAATAAACCAATTTCATTCCAATTGAATTGGATGAAATCTCTGAGCAATCCATTTCAGGCTGTACTGAAATTACCTTGGTGTTTGGCAATTAAAGCATATGCACAACAGCATATGAGAAGGCTAATTGTTTCAAGTACTTTGCATGCAAATTTGGCGTAAGGAGAGCAGTGCGCGCAATAGCAAGTGAAGAGCATTTAGCCTGATGGTCTTTGAAAAATGACCACAGATGATATTTATATTTACAGTTATATTTGAAGGTCCCATAATGTTTTACAGCATTGTTTAATTTCTTATGAATATACCTTGGTCCCATTGTCTGTTTTCAGGAGCAGTTATAGTTTATAAACATAATTACACTAATTCTAGCTTTCTCAATCTAAATGCTATTTCAATTCTAGCCCTTTCTCAAGCAGAAAATTTTCTAACAACTAAGTAATGACAACTATATTGCCACATCTTGAATCTACTCACCCCACTTTGGAACTGTTTATTCATTCAGCTTCTTTTTCTGCCCCTTTAATTGTATTTCAATGTTCCATTTGTTCTGCAACTTTAATTTTTCTCCATCTCTCTTGTTTTTAGTGACAATTAACTACCAAGTTTGCTGATCCTACTCGAAAGCAGTTTTTCCCAAATATTCTTGAATGTTAGAATTGTTGAACTTTACACATGAAGGCCATGTGTAACTGAAAATATCCTCGCATCTCAGTACCAACACAAGCAGGCTTGGATCTATCAATTTATCTCTGAAATTTGTGCATTAGCCTTCATTCCTTTTTTTTAGGAATGTCATAATCATCACAAATAAAATTCATAAATTTTGAAAGTATCCTAGATTTTTCTTCCATTTGGCTTCTAAACAATCAGAAATTTTCATCTCATATCCTCTAAACATTCTAACAGCATTCAAATATCTGTGTAACTATCTCTGTTACCTGAATATTTGTGTCTTACCAAAATTCATAGGTTGACATTCTGACTATCAAAGTTTTGACATTAAGAGGCAGGGCCTTGTGGGAGGTAATTAGATATAATGTCAGAGCTTTCAAATCAGAATTTTTCCTTAAAAAAGAGACACCAAAGACCCAGGTATGTCTGTCAGCCATGTGCAATAAACATGCCATTTATGAACAAGAATTAGGCCCTTACTAGACACTAAATATGGTAGCACCTCAGCCTGGGCCTAGAAGAATCAAGTAGTATGAGAAATAAATTTCCAAGTTTTATAATCCATTTATACATGGTATTTTGGCATAGAACCACAAATGGGTCTGATGCAAACTAGACTCTTCTTGAGTAATTCCTGAATAATATAGTCATTAACCCACACATGCTAATTGCTTACAAATTATATTTCACCAAACTGCCAGATTGAGCCCAATTAAATGAAAAATATGAATCAATGTTTTCAAATTAAAGGCCTCGCATAAGAGGGTCGCATTACCTGAAAATTTATTTGGGGTGCAGTTTTCACACCTTGACCCTAAGCTATCAAATGAGAAATTCTCAGACTGGGGAGCAACAATCTGCTTTCTAGGCCCTCAGTGTGATTTCAATGTGCACTCAACTCTGAGAAACGTAATTCTTCAATCCCGGGACTAGGACATACATACTCTACATATATTATGCTTCCAGCACGCTGACTGTTAAACTCCTTGGAATAGACTTGCTATATTTGCCCATCTAACTCTTTAAGTCATGTGTCTTTATTTATAAGTCATATGTTTTTTATTTATATCTAAATATTTACTTAGATAGCTATATGCCTTTATTTCCCTAAACATTTGACTCCTATGATTTCTTCTTTCTTTACATTTTTACTCACAATGTCTCTGACCTCCAATCTCCAGGCTTTGGAAGCAGAATTATGTCTCATTTATTTTAATATCAGTAAAAGTAAAACATACTGCTTGCTGATATTAAATACCTAATAATAGTTGTTCTAGTGTACTACAGAAAAAAAATAAGAACTCTCATCCTGAAACCTAATACTCATTTGGGGGGAAAAAATACACACTTCAGTTCACTAACTTACCTTATTCTTTGGTTTTGGAAAAGACAGCCACCTTTGTGATTATGTGGGAAAGATCACTGCATTGTTTGTCACCCGATGTAGAATTTGCAAGCAAAATGAAATTTTACCCAATGTTTCTCTTTGTGAACCAAATTATTTGCAAACAAAATCATTAGTGAACTAAGGTATTACTATCTACAGTTCTAAGTGCATCACATCCTCTATTATCTTGGAAAATTCCGTATCTTTACTTTTTGAGGCCGTCAGAACAAAATGAGATGTTTAGGAATCAGGCACATGGTTCAACATTTCAGCCTCCGTGATTGCATGAGATAATGGTTTATCATAAATATATTTGTGTGCTATTTATTTCTCTATTGCTATTTAACTAATGTGATAAAAATAATCAAATAATGAATGCTAAAAATAAACATAAAGTGAAGAATGAGGCTTAATAAAGCAGTGTTTTCACAACTCCAATTGGCAATGTGGTTGGTCAAAGCATTTCATTAATTTCTGTAGCACTGAAAAAAGAAATAGAGAGAGTATGACAGACCCAAGATAAACAGTATATCATTCAAATTTCCAGTTACTGGGACACAATACCCAATACCCATCATAATTTAAAGAAAAAGATATGTAGTTTAGCTCACAAATTTATGGGTTTCAGTTCACGGTCAGTGATTCCAAAACAGAAAATTCATGGCAGAAGGGTGTAGAAAAGCAGATATTTAGTTCATGGTGGGCAGGAGGCACAGCAAAGAAATAATACCAGGAAGAAAAGGGCAAAGACTGGATATAGTAAAAAGGTCATGCTTCCAAGATCCAGCAAAACATATGCAGAAATGTGCTTTACCAGCCCCCTCAATGCTTACCAAGCATACACCAATCAGCTTCATTGGAATTTCTGCATTCTTTCCATTTGTACTTCCTCATTGCTTGATTTTCCTTCAAATGTTTTTAAAAATAATATTCTTAATGTTTAACTTAATGTCTATTTCCAAGTTTTGAAAATGTTATGAATGGTAAGACCCAGGAGGATATACCTCCTGGTTATCACGATCCATACATCACAGAAATCCAAGCCATTCAATTGTCTTCTACAGGTTTTGAGAGTTTAAATGTAAATGTAGGATGAGAAAGGAGATAGCTGAGGAAATGTGATCATAAAGCAGGCAATGTAAATGCAGCAAACCTGATCTTGAGTGTTCATGTTTTTAAAATACCAATACCAAGAAAAAGAAGCACATAAACTAAATGAATTAGAAACATTCCCACAAATTGAAATAGCAGTAAAAACACAAACAAAAAAACTAGGAACATTTTCCTTAAAAATGCTTCTTCGCTTGTTAATGCATGACTCATCAAGATGCCATGTTAATATCATGACAAATATCCTTGAAATAGCAGAATAATCAATGTTCTTTCAAAATAAACTGTGATGTGCCCACAGTTCATTCAGATGGCCTTCAAACACTCTAGAGATTTATCTGTTAAGCTACTGGGGTAATATATGTACCTTGCACATTACTAATTGCTTCATTTTTTAAATAGATAATTTCTGGGAGATAATTTCTGGGAGGTCTGTAAGGTTTTTCTTGATAACCAAATACACTTTCAAGACAGCAAGGATATAAACTAGATTACTCTGACATGATGGAAGGAAGTTGTACCGATAAAACGAGACTCTGGGAACAGATGCAAAAGACTGATGAGATTACACCACAAGTGGGAGATGAGAAAAGCTGCTCAATATCCTTTTGGAACAGGGACTCCATGACTAAAACCTCCACCTTCCATGTCTTAATGCAAAACATACCACATGTACAGCAGTGCAAGAGGCCCTGCGCAGGAATAAATTGTAACTGCATTATGTAAGGCTCTGAGATAGGAAGGTGTGTGCATGGAGGGTTATGAAAATGGGGTTTGTATTTTCCTTTCTCTCAAGAAATTACTTGGGAATAATCTTCCTGGCTATCTTTCCCTGTAATTCTGAATCTCAGAGCAATAGTCTAATTTATCACACAACCCTGGGGTTACGGACATCAGTAAACAACTTAGCTTAATAGCAGACAGATCAAACAAAAGAAGGAATGTCCACTTTACTATCTGTACATAACAAACATCTTCAGGTTACTCCCTAGTGATTCTAACACATTACGCTAAAAACGTAGCAGTGTGAAGTAACTAGTTTACCTTTTTCATATTTGGGGGCATATAAATTTCTTGTTGTAAATCAATTAAACCAAACTGTAGTAGCTTAACACAACAATCATGTAGCAGCAGATATTTTTTCATGGGTTAAGAGTCTGCTCATGAACTCGCTGGACAGTCTTCTCAAGGTCACAAAAATCAGTTTCCATCTTAGCATACCACAGCAGAGCCTGAGAAATGTAGTGTTGTTATCACAAGGGGAAAGTCCATCATTTCCTCTGTATCACATTGCTTGACACAGGAAAAGAAGATGCCGCATCCCATCCACAAGTCTTGCCCGCACTAAAGGGAGATGCATACACTGGGAGTTACCCAAGATAGGAGGAAGAGAGCGTTGGGAACCATGTTAGAACCCGGTTAAGGAGTGTAAACATTATGTACTTCAAACGTCAGGGGAAGAAAAGAAGGAGATTAAGAGATGGGTGGAAAGAAGGGTGAGATAGGATAAAAAAAAATTAAGATGTGTTGTGTGCATGTACCAACTTCCCATGAGGAATATAAACATTATGTACTACACATATGTACTTAGGGACTAAAACAAAATTTAAAGAATTGTGGAAGAATTAGAGTTCACTTAGGTCTCTCATGTGATGCAATAAGATACCAGCTATGTCTGTGGTCATCTGAAGTTCAGAATGGGTCAAAAATCAAGCTGACTTATCTTGTGGTACCATTGGTGCTGGTTTTCAGCTGGGGCACCATGAGCTCTGAAATACTAGGAGTCAGACTTCTTGGGAGGACACAAGCTGCTTCTGGATGGAGGAGCCAAGTAATCCCAGGCAGAAAGAGCCTGCGTATTTGAACTGGTGCTGGTGATCTCAGCATGTTATTTTTTCCTACACTGTTATTCTACCAAATTCAAAGCTAGGAAGATTTGAGAGCAGGAGATTCTTAATGGGGGGGGGGCCTGTCCAATAATTTGAAAAAATGTTTTTAAAATATCATATAATATGAGAAAGCCAGGACAGGGAATCAAGTCACTGATTTTTTTTGACATCCTGTGAAAAGGACACAACAATATCTATTAGTAGAACTCTAGTGATTTAAAAAAATGGCAAATATAGAAGGAACCAAAACTCAGTAGTCACATACTTTGTTTTGTTGAGTTCTCTTCAAATCATATACTTCACTTCTTATTTAAAAAAATGTCTTGTTGTGATTCTGTTTTAAAGGGGCACACCTGAAAACTTTCTCTAAGACTAGTCAGTCATGTGGAAGGAGTGACAATTGCTTACAGAGTGTGGGTCTTCAAATAACTCATGGTCTTCAGGTTTCATTTGCCCTTGAGTCAGGTCGAATTAGACTGCCTACCTGCACAAAAGAAGCACTCTTTCAATCTTTAGATACAAATTTTCCCAGCCTCCAAACATTGTCTGGAGCTGAGGTACAAAGAGATTCCACATTATTTATCACAGGCACAATTTTAAACTTTTCCTTTTCCATTATCAGGTCATATAGACAATTTGATTTTAATATTGGTAATAAAATCATAATATACATCAGTCTGACAAACTGTATTATACACTTTAAAATATGAAATTTTATAAAATAACATTTAAAAACATATGAAATTTTATAAAGTATTAGTAGCACTTGGGAGGTTACAAAGTATGAAATATACATAAACTAGAAATCTTAATATGAAAAGTTTGCTCATTTTTAATTAACAAGTGAGGAAATGCAAATAGATACAAACAGTTGCTATTTTAAAATGTACACTATCTAACGCTTCATGGGCAAGAGATTTTGACCCAGCGAGTAGCCTGAGCTTCCAGACTGACATTAAAAATTCTGTCTTTGTTTATATGTATTTATGTATTTACCTATTTTGTTTCTTTGCAGTGCTTCGGTTTCCACTGGCCTGTCTGTGGAAGGCCAGCGGCTCCAGGAAGCTGTCTGTGTCCGATCCACTCTGGGATGGGTCTGCAGAGAGGGTTCATTTAACCTTCGCTCAGTTCTTAGACTGTTTAGTGTAAATGTTTTCCCACAAGCACTTTGTTTATTAGAACAGATCTCTGAGCTCTAATAGCTCGGAAGAGGTTATGTTTGACTTTCAGCCAAACTCCCTTACAAACATATGTTTTGCCTAACTGCCAAAACTGGAATTGTCACCACACAAATTCTCTGGGAAGCTTCGAATTATTATTCAGAACAGCAAACAGAAATGAGCCTGATAGTCTATCAAAGTGGCAAGGAAAATTTTAGCTATGATACTTTCCTGGTAGATCTCAGGTTACTATTTATGATAAATCTCTCTTCATTCCCCCCAAGTTTATTTAAACTCTTTGCTCTGAAAACTGATAATAACCAAAAAAGCAAAATGTACCACTTTCGTTTGTTATTAGGGGAATGCTATGAAGATGAACAGTGTTTTGAAATGATATTCAAAATCAGTTACATAAAATGGTGTTGAGAGTTTGTAGCAAATTGAAAATTATTACTGACATATTCCTTATGTTTATTCGCATAAGGAATATGTGATAGGATGTGTTTTTTGGATATGATGTTTCTAATGTAGCATTTTAAAGTCAACAGAACAAAAATATAGTCATTAATTTTTAAATGATAGTATGCAGTAAAAGTCAACAGAATTATAAGGTGACAATATGCAGATCTATAGTTAACAGACAAACATGCTGGGAAAGGGATGTAGAAGACACAGAAAGTACAGAAATTCTGGGAATGTTTAAAAAATAAATATTATCCAAAGATTAATCCTAGAAATTGTGAGAAGCATAAAATGAGAAAATTTTATAGAAACACACTATTTATTTTACCTAACTATATGTTTTGCGGAAATATTTTCTATTCCACCAATACATTGACTTTTTACTGAGACAAATGTTATATTATGCCTTTTCAGTATAAATATTCAATTTAGTATCTTCAAAGAAAAGGAAAAGTTACAGAGCTAACATTCAAAGTTGTCCTCTTCTTTGCAAAAATAGAAAATCTCACAGTTATAATGAAGAATTCATAAAGTGATATGAAAGATATAAAGAAATTGTTTCAGGGAAAATGGCCCAATTAAAAAACTCTATTATCTAATTATGTTATTTTGTTTTATGATATTACTGTCATACTATTTAGCAAAATAAATCTATGCTATTTTCCAATATATTATGGTTTAATGAAACTGTCACCATGAATTACATGAATCTATGTTTGGTATAGTGGTAATAAATGCTGGAATAACACATTAGCTAAATATTTTCTTTTTGGCAAAATCTAGAAAACTCAGGACTTGGTTTTGATCTTGTGAACTGTGATATAGTGACTTCTTATTTATGTTTTGAGAGACCATTAGTAAGTACTACAGTAAATATCTGTGCCAGGATTCATCCATTTATATCTGCATGTCAAACCACATAATATTTTATGTAAATTAAATGCTGAAACTCAGTAACTTGTTTCCTCAGTTGACTCACTTTTTGTGCAGTGCTACAGATTGGATTCAAGGGCTCAAGCAAGTGCCTGGCCTCCTTCTAGCACTTTTAACTTTTTATTCTGAGAAAAAGTCTCACTAGTTACCTGAGTTGGCCTTGAACTTGTGTTCCTCCCACCTCAGCCTCCCGGGAGCTCAGATGACAACTGCACCAAGATGGCTGGTTTGATTTGTTATTGAAAAATATCAGTTAAGGACATTAGATAATATATATTGTAAAAATTACTATAAAATAAAATAAAATAGTAGAGATAACTTTATTTTCTACCTTAAATCCACTATACATTAGAGACTGCTTATTGAACTAATGGTTGAAATATAACTAACTCTCAAAATAATGCTTGAAATATAACTTTAATTTTAATGAACTTTGTAATTCCAATAACAAAAATATATTCTTGAAAGCATATTTTAATGGCCTCAAATCTAGTACACATTAAAAGTAAATACTAGAATCTTGAGAGGACTAACTGCATTTTTTCACATAAAAATATCTGTATATATACTCATATATGTGTGTGTGCATACACACACACAAGATAGATAACATTACTAGCTCCATCAGCTCATCCAAAAGAACAGTTTGCACTTGCATTGTTCAATTGTCTGATCATTTTTGTGCCTACATCTTGTAATCTAAAAAACTACTTTGAAGATAACAAAATGCAATCTATTAACCACTGTTAATCTCCTACTAGTTTGTTTTGAAATTCTGTACCAACATTTTTATTCTTTTTTTTTGCTCGTAAAAGAAAAAATTAACGTTAAAAATGTCAATATATCAACTCTTTACAACCTTTGTTGCATACAATTCACACTGTAAAATTGCAACCCATTGTAGCATTTTTCAAAAATATTAACTAAAGATATCACATTCTATGTTAAATTCATTTTTCAGTTCTACCATTGCAGACTCAAATTTTTGATCCACAAGTTAAAGAAGGACATGCTTGATTTGGCTCTTAGTTTCAAATAATTCAGTTCATGGTTTACTTTTTCCAAAGCATGAAGTCATAGCAGAAAGGCACATTGTGGAAAATTTGCTCCACTCATGGCCTTAGGCAACAGAGAGACAAGGATAAAGTAGGAGTAATATACACTCTCCCTGTTCATATCACATGACTCATCCGGCCACCCACACATGCTTCACTAATCCCCAAGTGTCTCTCTCTCCAACAAAATGACCATCAAGAATAATCACCACAGGTCTCTTGAACCTGTTCCTCCTCTCTAACTGAAATTTTGTATCTTTGAACAAACACATCCCTACCCTGCTTTTCCTCAACATCACAGATTTGGCAGTCACCAACTCTGAAAATTTTGCTAATTCTTTTGAATTACCAGATTCCAAATAATATGCATTATTAACAATTAAAGTAGAAATGTTTTATTCTACTAACAATTATATTAGCAGAATATTAATAAATACTTTGTAGAAACAAATGCAATGCAATTGTATATTAGATAAACTTTCCTCAATTCCCTGATTTCTTCCAATTTAAAACACTCCTGCAGATTTTGAAATATATTTGATTTTCTTTAGCATATCTAAAATTACATGTCATATAGCAAGGAATTTCTACATTTCTTGCATGTGTGTTCAGATTACATTTATTACTTTATTCAAGGGCTCAATAATTTTCTTACCCCTGTTCTCATTTTTAATATTTAAAGTTCTCCTTAACATCTCCATTCTTAAGTTTCAGAATTATGGTAATTTCCAACTCATTTTGTGTTTACAAGATCAATCTATAATTCATAGAACTGAAGAAAAAGGAAACATGAAACATTTTGGATAGCTAAATAGAAAAATTTAAATTGAGACCAATCAGCATAGCTTTGTTATCCATCACATTCTGCTCAGTTAAGGTACAGAGATAGGTAACTCGATTAGTTTAGAAGTTTGGTTAACATTTCCGGGCAAGGCGCTAGAAGGAAAAGGTTGTGAGTGTTCTCAAGTTAGTTAATATTCTGGGGCTGACAGTTGTCCTTACACAGAGCAGCAATTTTGAGAACGTAACCTATGAACCAGTAGGTGGTTAGTTACTTCCTTGTTACTGGGATAAAGTAACTGACACCCACAAGCTAAAGGAGGAAGCATTTATTTTAGCCCACAGTTCAGAGAGGTTTCAGTCCATATCCAGCTAGCTACAAAGCAGGGCAGCATGGCAGAGGGGTGTGGAAGGAGAGAAAGAGTTCTTGGCACTGGCAGGCAGGAAGCAGCCAGCAATCCTTCAGCTTCCCCTTGGTATTCTATCTGGTCTACAAGTCAACCGAATGGTGCCACCCGCATCTGGGGGGATCTTCATTTTTCACTATGTCTATCAGCCACACGTAGAACCATGCTAAACCAATCAGTGGACCAATCCAGTACCACACACTCATGATCCAGTAAACAACTATGACCCACTCACAAAAGCCCCACCTAGGAGTGAATGAGGCTTGGGAGGACATCTAGACATAAACCACAACAAGCAGCATCACATCTTCCAGGGTCTTTGAAGAAAACAAATTCTAAGGTGCTACCCTAGAACTACTGAATCAGAGCTCTGGTAGAAGGGCCCAACAACTTCTGTTCTGACAAATCCTCTGAATAAGTACCATGAATGAGGATGAGTTTCTGAATGAATTGATTTTTAAAGTTAGGCAATAAGATAGAAGGTGGAGATTTTCAATCAAGATTTTCATAGGTGTTTTATTATGCTCAAAGGATTGAGTGATTGATATGCCACGGTGAAAAAACAGAATCCCAGGAAATGGTAAGGTCACGGAAGGAGTGGAAAGATGATTTCTTGAACAGATCATATCTGACTGTTTCATTCAACAAAAATTACCCTGAGATTATTAGTGGAGCAAGACTCAGAGAATGGATAGAAATTGCTACCAGTGATTCTGTAGTACCTCAAATACAAGCTGACAACTACAATAAGAAGATGGAATACTACAAAGCAGTCTTTTTATTAAGTGAAAAACATTTCTTTTTTTAAATTTGATTTTACAGAGAATAAAACAAAAGAGGACAGAACAACGCAAATCAGAACAGAACAATGCAAGCAACACAGCACTTCACAACAAGACAACTGGATATCAACAGCAGCTACCATAATATCTTTCTTTGAAATAGTTGAGCATAGCTTCACACACAATAATATCAAACATAACAAAATAGAATAAAAGCATTCAAGAGAATGAAACTATTAGAAGGCATTCTGAACCAAATAACAGAAGATGAACAATGGCTACTATAATATTTCATTTTCCATAAAGAATTTGTTTATACTATCATACATATTAATCCAATAAGACACAACATGATAGAACCAGTGGTAATAGAAGAACAAAAGCATGGTAGGACTTCAGAGTAAGATGATATTAAATCAGCAATGGCTGCTATATTGTCTTGTTTTCTTCAAAGTAGCTGTTCATACCATCACACATAATAAGGTCAAACTAAACAGAATAAAACCATTCCAACCAATGAATGAAAACGTTATAAGACTTCAAAGCAATATAATGGGGAACCATGATTACCATAGAATCTTATGTGCTCTTAGCATTTTTTATACTAGGGAGACTATACAGTATTTATACATGTGAGTTTTATTTATTTTGCTTATGAGTATGGTCTCAAGTTGCATCCATTTATTTATATCTCAATGTGATCATTTTTTATAGCTGAGTAGTACTCCATTGTATAAAAGTACCACAACTCTTTATCCATTCCTCACATGATGGGCACTTAGGTTGCTTCCAAGATCTGGCTATTACAAATTGTGCTGCTATAAACATCAGTGCACATATATCACTGTGGTAAGATGTTTTCAGTTCTTCTCAGAATACATGTAGGAATGGAATATCTCTGTCAAGTGGGAATTCCAATCCCAGCTTTTTGAGGTATCTCTAAACTGACCTCCACACCAGTCTACACTCCCACCAACAGTGCAGAAGAATTCCTTTTTTCCCCACAGACTCTCTAGCATTTGTTGTTGGTAGTTTTGTTGATCCTGGACATTCTTTCTGGAGTAAGATGGAATCTCGGTGTGGTTTTAACTTGCATTTTTCTAATGACCAATGATGATGAACATTTTTTCATGTATTTATTTGCCATTTGTATTTCTTCATCTGAGAACTGTGTGTTCATCTCGGATGCCCACTGTTGGATTGGGTCTTTGAATTTTGGGGGTTTGATTTTTTAAAATTCTTTATAAGTTTTAGACAGAAGTCCTTTGTCTGAGGGACAGTTCACTAAAGATTTTTCCCCAGTTTGTGGGTTTTCTTTTCACTATGCTGGAGATTTCTTTTAACATGTAAAAACTCTTTAATAAGATGTGATCCCAGTTATTGATTCTGGGAAGTATTTCCCTTCAGTTTGTTTCTTGTTGATGAATTCTCTACCTACCCCTATGTCTTCAAGATTTTTACGAAACTTGTCTTGCAACAGATTTAGTGTTTCTGTTTTAATATTTAGATCTTTGATCCATTTAGATTTTAGTTTAGTTCATAGTGACAGGCATGCATCTAGTTTTAGTCACATGGATAGCCAGTTTTTCCAGCACCATTTATTAAAGAGACTATCGTTCTTCCAGTGAACATGTTTGGCCCCTTTATCAAAGATAAGGTGGTTGAGTGTGTTCGTAGTTGTATCTTCTAGTCTATTCCATTGATCTTCAGATCTGTTTTTATTCCAGTACCATGATGATTTTATTACAGTAGCTTTATAGCATAACTTCAAGTCAGGGATTATGATGCCTCCTGCCTTGGCTTTGCTGCTTAGAATTGACTTTGCTATTCTAGGTCTCTTCTGATTCCAGATGAATTTTAGGAGTGATTTCTCTAGATCTATGAGGTATGTTAGTGGTATTTTCATTGGGATTGCATTGAATGTGTATAGCAATTTTAGGAGAATGACCATTTTCACAATATTTATTCTTCCTATCCATGAACAAGAGATGTCTTTCCATTTTCTGAGGTCTTCTTTGTTTTCTTGTTTCAGGGTATTATAATTTTCCCTGTATAGCTCTTTTACTTCTTTCGTTAGATTAATTCCTAAGTATTTCATTTTTTGGATGCTAGTTTGAAGGGTGTGGCTTCTCATTTCACTCTTGGTGATTTTTCTGTTAGTGTATAGGAATGCTATTGTATACAGCTACATTGCTCAATTTATTTATTATATCTAGAAGTCTTTCAATGGAATTTTGGGGGTCTTCTATGTAGAGTATCAAGTCATCTGCAAATAATGATAGTTTAACTTTCTGTTTTCCTATCTTTACTCCTTTTATTTCTCTCTCTTGTCTAATTGCTCTGGCTAGTATTTCCAGTACTATGTTGAATAGGAGCAGTGATAAGGGATATCCTTGTCTTGTGCCTGATTTTAGGGTAAAGGCTTTCAGTTTTTGGCCATTTACGCTGGTTGTTGGTTTGTCGTAGATGGTCTTTATCATATTGAGGTAGAGACCATCTATTCCAATTCTCTGTAAGGTTCTTATCATGAATGGGTGTTGGATCTTATCAAAAGCTTTTTCTGCATTATAGAAATGATCATGTGATTCTCACTTTTAGCTCTATTGATATGGTGGATTACATTTGTTGATTTATATATGTTGAACTATCCCTTCATGCCTGGGATGAATCCCACTTTGTCATGGTGTATAATCTTCTTGATGATTTGCTGCATCCTGTTTGCCAATATTTTGTTGAGAATTTTTGTTCACTGGGGAGATTGGCCTTCAGTTCTCTTTTTTAGTTGGGTCTTTCTCAGGTTTTGGTACTAGAGTGATATTTGCTTCCAGGAATGACTTAGGGAGAATTGCTTCCCTTTCAATTTCATTGAACATTTTGAGAAGTGTCAGCATTGTCTTTGTATTTCTTGTAGAATTCCGCAGTGAATATGCCTGGGTCTGGGCTTTTCTTTGTTGGTAAGGACTTAATTACATTTTCAATTTCATTAATAAAAACTGGGTTGCTCAGAAGTTTTACATCTTCTTGATTCAGCTTTGGTGGTTCATATGTTTCTAGGAATCTGTCCATTTCTTCTGTGTTACTGAACCTATGAGAGTATGGTTTTCAAAATAGGTGTTGATGATCTTCTGTATTTCCACAGAGTAGGTAGTGATTTCACCTTTTTCATTCCATATTGCATGAATTTGAGTCTGTGAAAAACATTTCTAAGATAAAGTTAATAACTTTAGAAAGCCATTAACATGAGAAGTAACTGAACATATGTATTTTATCTCCAAGCACGTAGTATAGTTACACAGAAAAAACAAAAAATTATAACTACATAGGTTATAAAAAAATACATAACTCAGCATTACGAAATATCTAGGGTTTATATTTAATTTTCTACAAAATTAAAAATAAAACATTTGTGTCTTCAAGAAAATAATCTTTCACCAGTCTATAAATGTACAAATGGCATTGTTTTCTATGAAAATTGTACATCATACAAAATAAAACCAGTATCATAAAATGAAATATTGATATATTAAAATAGATCATCCTATTATATAGGTCATTGTTCTATTTTTCCATAATCATGGTTGCTTTATAACCAACTTTTTGTAAATCCCCCATCACTCTCAATCTCTTATTATTTCTCGATCTCATCATGCACATTAATTTTTATTCATACCCCTTGATGATGCCTGACATTGCAGTAGGCTCCCCGTTATTTGTTTATATTGCCTGTTCTCCCCAAGAATGCTTTATGAGGTTATGCACTTCTCCTTGCTTCCCTCTGCACTTTTAATTCTAAGACCAGCTTCTGACACATATTCAGCAATCAGTTATTTCTGCTGGATAAGGGAATGAACACATTAATGACTGATATTGCTGCTGTAATAAAATACCTTCCATGGAATAGCATGTTTATTTTCTGGGTAGTATATTTATTTTTACATCAGGAGTTTGATTGTCATTGGCAATTGTGATTAATTTCTCAGTGATGATTAGTTTTAAAACATTCTCAGGTGGGAACAAACAATGTCACTTTCACTAGAGCTTTGTTTCATCATCTTGGGTAACTACATCAATAGCATTCCAGGAACTTTTGAATATTTTTGACTGTTATTTATTTTATTGCCTAATTTTTTATTAATATGACCTTCACATTTATTCAATGACATGACATAGAAATCTATGGCAATAGATACAGACTTCCTTCTTTTTATTCAAAGGCAAAAAAATATCCCAGCACATATTTTAATCATCACACTGCTAACTAGTACTGAGTGCTAAACACTTTTGTTTTCAAAACCACAAAACAAATGATGTAAAAACGTATTTGCTTGAATAATTTTCCATATCTGATAAACTTTATCGTGACCAGATGTCTCCCTAAAACGTTTACAGTACTATTCTCTGTTCTTTTTGGCACCACTAATATTTGATTTAGTTCAGTGGCATAAGCACCTGCCTGGCAAGTACAAGGTCTTGAGTTCAATCCCCAGTACAAAAACAAAAACAAACAAACAAAAAAAACTCTTACTTTGGAAAATATTTCAGAGTTACCAAAACAACAGAAATGATAGAATGACTGTATTCAGGATAAGAAAAATTCAGGCACAGTTACACTTGAAAACAGCCCTGAGATATGAGAACACAGAAAACAAAACCACAAAACTCAGAGTTGTTTTTCTGCTGACAGATGAGGAGGCGATTGTGATCAATCATTGTAATGGAAACTGTTTCTCAAAAACAAGGTGTGGACAAAGATACATTGTTCATTTATATTAATGTTACTGATGTGCTAAAAGTCTTTGGAGACTTTATTTTTCTCATTGTTAAAACAGGACTCATACAAACGTAAGCTTTTTTGTGAAGATAATATGTAAATTTTAAATGTCAATAACAAGACTCTAAGAATTTGTCTGATAAAAGCAACACATAACCATTTTGGGCTAGTCTATTTTTCTAGTTCAAACCTACAACTAAAATTTAATACAAAAATCATTATGTATAGATATTGGAAATAAATTTATCACTTCTGGCAGAATTACAGCTAGGTTAACCAGTCAGTTCTGCATAAGAAAGTAGTTTCTAAACGTCCTTATTTAAGAATTACCCTTCAGGGTTTGATTATTTTTAATGGTTCCAGAATGTCATAACTTATTCAGGATCTATGACTTTATCTGTTCCTTAATTATTTATGCTGCCCTTTGTTACAACTACCAGCCACAGTGACAATATCATTCTTAGATAAATTCACCTGGTACTTGTAGAATAAGCAACAGTAGAAATAAAGACATTCAACTCATGCCATTTCATCCAGCAATAAGAAGGGGTCCAGGTTTCCACATATCTTTCTTAAGAAAAACAAGAGCTTAGACGTGTCTGTTAGCATCGGCTGTGATTAGATCTGCAGTACCTGCCTCTTCAC
Organism: Hydrochoerus hydrochaeris; assembly: GCA_004027455.1. Lineage (NCBI taxonomy): Eukaryota > Metazoa > Chordata > Mammalia > Rodentia > Hydrochaeridae > Hydrochoerus > Hydrochoerus hydrochaeris. The sequence continues at coordinate 56,060 of PVLA01000827.1, read as the reverse complement.
AGTCAATGTCATAACAGGAAAAATGATTTTATATTTAGGACAATTAAATGTTTCCTGAGAAATTAGATTTTTCTTTATGCCCTTAATTCTTCGAGAGTCTTCCAACCATATGCTCATATGTATTTGGATCACTGCTTTATTTTCACAAATTATCAGAATTCATCATCTCAGAATGAAGATCTTAGATATTATATTTTAAACAAGGGTTTAAGTAAATGGTTTAAGTAAAAGAACATCCTGATTATTTTGTACACATCTAAAAATTTAAAAACTATCTTTACCACATACTTAAATGCCAAAATCATAGGAGATGTTAGCATTTTAATGGTTCTATTAACTATGTACATGTTTGCTATAGCTAAGAAATAAGCCTTTGTTAAACTCTTCTAAGAAGAAAATCTAAATAATATAAAATATAAAATTATTAAAAATTGTGATGGTGTAAAAATTTAATAGAAAAAAAGGACCTGCAGGGCAAAAAAATATCACAAACTTCTGTTATACAGAGATAGCAATTAAATCCATGATAACTCAGCTTCATTTTTAATACAACTACCATTGGAATAAGTTTTTTAACCAACTCCTGAGCAACACAAGATTTCTTGATACTTAAGTAGTGATAACATATGTGTGCTTTTATGTGACATACACACATAAGCACACACACACATATATGTTGTATTTTCTGTTTTCTTTCTATGTAACCCTAAGGTAATGTACAGGTACAAATTATCTGTGATGAATATGATCATTATATACATCTAAAATGTACCAATAAAATATGATTTAAAAAATTATATATTCATTAGAAACACTTTATATCACAGAAAATTGCAATAAATAAAATATATGATTGTCCCAACAACAACAACAACAGCACACACACACACACACACACACAGAGGAAACAAAGCGTAAGGGAATTTTGCAAGGTTAATAATTGAGAATTGCGTAGTATTATTCTTGACAGTATATTAGAAACCTGAATTTACTTTTAAACTTTTGAAAAACTGAAAAAATTTCAAGCATAATTTAGTGACTACCAAAAAAGAGCCTGTGTACTGTTCTTCTTTCTCATCACTAATGCATTATACCTGACTCCCACAGCCTAAAAGTGGATAAAATTACTTGGCTCATGGCTTCAGGGGAGTCAGGCTATGGTCTTCAGTTTGCTCCACTGCAGAAGCACCAGGGCAGAATAGAGTGGTGGGGCAAAGATAGTTAGCTAATGTCAGCCCAGAAGCAGAGCAGGGAAACAGAATCAGAGAAGAGGAGGCCATATGTAGTCTCTAGGTCACATCTCCATGACCCACCCAGACACATTATGGGCTGTGCTTCCTAAACCCCTCGGCCATTCCCAAGCCACTCAAGGTGACCCAGTTAACATTAATCAGTATAGTTCTGAGATCTACTAATTTTGAAACTACTAGGGAAGTGATTTTAACTTAAAAATCTACTCAAATAGATGAATAGATTTTGATTTGAAACAACCACAGACTATGTTTTATATGTCTTAAAATGAGATTGCAGAAAAAATAACTGGTAACACTTGACTCTTTTACCTAAAATCATGCTAGTAGCAATTCAACTCCTTGAGTCACTGAAACCTGTTTTCTTGACTGCAGCTGGGGATTGCTGGCTTGTACTGTTTTTTATTTGTTTTTTTGTTTTGTTTTGTTTTTTCATATTGCCTGCATGTTTGGATCCAAACTGAGAGCAAATGGAAACCATTCTTATATGACTACATGTTGTGATTTTTATACAAACTTTGAGTTGCACAGTGAAAGAAAGCTTTAGGCAAATCATTTTCTGAAATCATATTCAAATGTTAAATATTATGGAATCACCTTGGCATGTAATACTATAAAATTAATTGTTTTGCTCCCCTATGTAATAAACTACTTTTGTATTTATCAGGAAGATAAAAGAGTAGATAATTATTTTATTTTTATTTCTGAAGAATTTATGGCATTTTAAAAGATGGGTAAATGATTTGCCTTTCTTTCAGTTGCAACCTATTATATAAATCAGAAAGAAAAAAATGGATAAGAATATGAACAAGAATAAGAATATGGATATGAATATGAACCCTTATTGGTAATCCATGAAAAAACTCTGGATTGCACATTCACTACATATTAGGGTAGTGATATTGCTAATTATTTTTCCTAAAGTGCAGTAAGGGTAATTAAAGTTCATATGAAAATACACAAAATAAAAGCACAAATAATTAAGCTATAGCAAAGCCCAGATTTTTTTTTAAAAGCAGCTGATTACAGGCTTAAAATATAGTTTTTTCATACATATTAGGGTGTGATCAATGAACCAGATCAAATTGTCTAATGAATTTAGCAATCTAAAGAAGGATTAATTAAGTTGATAATTATTCATTATGAATTAATAGATTAAAAGGTGATAAATTATTTTGTTAGCAGATAATAGTGTTTGACAATTTGTTACAAATTCTCATAGCATTTATTATAATAACATTAATCATGCACAGCTATTCTGCTTTTAATGTTCTAGAGCAATTCATTCAATCTTTTGTTCACAGGAGGGGAACTGATTCTGTAAAGATATGCTTATTTAATGAAAAACATGCGATTAGCTTCTTGTGTGCTCACAAATTAGTTTTAAAGCATGAGACATCTTTCTTGGTGCAGTTCCAGATGAATCTCTGAAACGTTACAACGCTAATTTAAGTACTAAAGCACCCAACTGGCCTCATTATTGAGTAGCATATCTAACTGTTATTAAGATAAAGATTTCATTGTGAATTATGAATTCAAATGTACTCCAGTTCCTTGAAAAAAAGAAGGCTCCCTCTACTTGATTACACAGTTGCACAGTAATGGTGAATTACATATTTGGATTGGTCAGTGCAATTGTCCTCTCTGTATAACACTCTGGCCTTCCCAGATGAGAGATTTCCACTTGCTTCCCTAATTTAATCCACTCGATAGAATCCATGTTGGACTCAAGCCCTTTCTTTGCCTTAAGTACTGCTCTCTAGATGTGGAGATACATGAGAAAGCTGATACAAGCTGACAGACTTGAATGAAGTTTGTTGCTTGGTGGGTTTAGTTTCCTGAAGAACAGGAAATGTACTGTGCTTTAAAACCACTGTGCTGCTACAGAAATGGTCACTTGGCTGTAGCTGGACAACCAGTTCGACGTGGAGTCACGGGCTCTGCAGAAGCCCATTGGGAAGCCTCTTCCTCCTTCTAGTCCTTCCTCTTATGTTAGCCCAGTCAACGAAGCCCTGGGTGAAGGTTCTCCTGCACACTTTGTGCTTCCAGCTTCCTTCTGCTAGGAGCTAGGCAGAGCAAGATGCCATAACTCTTCAGCTGATCCCTTATTGTCAATAATGTGACACACGGAACTTATATTGTACTGTGTATCCTGATACTATTTGATTGAATGTTCTATAAATGCCTATTAGCTGATTGTAGTGTAAAGTCTTTTATTTCTTTGATATTCTTTAAAAATGATCCATTACCAAAAGTGAGATTTTGGCAACTTTAACTTTTTTTAAATTCAATTATATCAAATTTGCTTCATGCATTTTTGGATTATTTTTTTAAGTACCAATATGTCTATAGCTTTGTTCTCCTGATATTTTGACTCATTTGTGAATACTAAATACATGTACTTATGTCTAGAAATATGTTCTATACTGAAGTATTTCCTGTGATTCAATTAGAGTACATTTTCATAGTGGTCAATTATGTTGTGTATCTTGTTCATACATTCACTTTACTAAAAATATGATGTTGTTTATTGGAACTAAATTTTTTTATGTAAACAGTTATAGATGGGCATCTCATTTTGTAACCAATTAAATGATTTCTGTTGTTTGTTCATATTTTTAATTAATTGATGATTACTGTTTCTCTTCATACAATTGATTTTACATTTGCCATTTTGATGTTTTATTTCTTATGTCTTTTTATTACATTATTTGTACTCCAGTTGCCTCCCTTTATATATTTTTAATTTTCTAAAATTTTGGCATTTTTTTTTACTTATTATATGTTTGCAGTACATAATGATTACATTCACCGTAAGGGAATGGTGCATGTGTATAATACTTATTAAGTCTCTTTTTTTTCTCCTTTTTATTTTGCCTTTGATTTTTCCAGTATCAGATTCATTTATTTAGGATTCATTTATTTATTTTTACTAGTACTTTTTGCAGTGTAAAATGACTCTGTTTATCATGGGGAATTGGGATACAGAAATAACACCTCTTAATTGTTTTATGTTCTCTACCCCTCTCACCCCTCCCTGCTTTTTATATTATTTGAGTGTTTTAGTGTAATATTTAAGTCAGTTCATTTCTCAATCATTTCTTTAGGACTTAACAATCCATAACACCACAGTCAGCTTAGGATTTATATTATTTTAGTAATACATAGATACTGTATTCCCATATAATTCCTCATACATTCTGTGATATATATATATATATATATATATATATATATATATATAAATTTATTTATATACATATATATTCTGAATGTTTTTTCTTTTTTCTTTTTCTCTTTTTTCTCTGTTTTTCTGAGTGTTTTTTAATTGACATGGACAGTGTATTTTTATAACAATTACATCTATGTATTTTTTCTTTTAAGAAGCTTTAGGAGATAAAAGTCTTTTAGTTTTTTATATAATATTGAATTACTTATTTTTTTTGGTAATCTACATTTTTCCTTGTGAATTCAAGTTAATATCATGTGCAACTTCCAAACTTCAATATAATTTTCATCCCAAGCACATTTTTTCGATTTGTCAGAGATATTTAATTTTTACGTAATTCCTCCAATAATGTAATTATGTGCATAATGTTTCACTCAGTTTCTATTTAAATCAGTTAAGAAAGGAGAATAAACAATTAACATGTTTGATAATTGATTACAGAATTGCTTTTACTGCAGTTCTTTCTGAGGTGCTGGGTGTCAAAACCTCAACATATGAATGAGGGGTAGTGGCCTCCAATTCAGTCCATGGCCCTCACATTGATCCCCCGAAGTTCTATAACATGATTAACAACAGCATTTTAGACTACCAGAAATGGGGGTGACTTAATTCTGGATTCCTAGGACTTGACCTTTGCTGCCTGTGGCAAATCTTCCAAGGTATAGTCACAAAATGGACTTTGACACCTTACACGTCATCCTTTCTGACTGCTGTGTGTGGTGTAGCCAAGCACAAGCGAACAGGCTTCTGAGTCCACAGTTTGGATGAAATACCAAGCAGAAATCTTGATCTTTCTCTTCTCAGTGCTATTAAGCTCCTAGATGGTCTGTTGTTTTGTTTACTGCTTTATATGTAACATGTTCTTATGATGTCCAAATTGATCTCAAATTTGGCCTGTTTCTTGGAAGTCAATCCAGCAAGCAACTGAATGTGCCAAACTTTCAAGACAGTCCTGCAGAGATGTAGCACATCTGCTCTATGGTGGCATCAGTTCCTCAGGTCAACTGACTGAGAATCAACGAAGAGGCAAAGTCTTCTTTCTCCCTGGAGGATTCATATTAAAGCCTCTGTTTTCATTTTGTTTTCCTTTTCTACCTTTTTAATATTCATCTTTTAAATTTTATTGCTATATTTTTTCAACACATAATAAATACATTTACCATAGAGAATTGTACATACACATGTTGCATCTTGATGTTCTCTAAACCTAGGTTACTCCCTCCCTCCCCCTCCTTTTCCAGACCCCCTCTGCATTTCAGCTGTGTCCGTCTCCATGATTCTTACTATATCATTTTAAATTGCTACTTTCATTTATTTTGCTCTTACTCACATTTTGGGTCTTCCATATTAGCAAAAAGCATGTGGTATATAATGTTTTGTATCTGATTTATTTCTCTTACAAATACAGTCTCAAGTACCATCCATTTTCTGAAATTAGTTTGGAGGTTCTTTGCAAAACTAAAAATAGAAATTCCATCTATCCCAGCTACACCTTTGCTGTGTCCCACACAGCTCTTGAGGTTCCCAGGGTGTGGACAGTGAAAGGATGGAGAGAAAAGGAAATGTGTCAGAAAACTGAGGCCATAATGAGCCCCCTCTCTGGAAAGGAAGTAAGGGAGGGGAAGAAGGAGTAAGAGGAGAAGAGAGAGACACACACACACACACACACACACAGATCCAACAGCTGCAGTGTGTTTCCTGATAGATTTGGGGTGGCCTTTCACATCATGGGGAACTCTCCACCTGATGGCTTACCTACGTGGCTTGTCCCAGACACCCAGTACTTCTGAGACTGGGGCAGCTTATTCGTGTGACTTGCCTCAGGAGCTCTGTGTTTTGAGCCTGGCCTTGCTCTGGTCCCACATGTGACTGATCTCCAGCTTCAGTTGCGTCTACTCTGTAGATATCCCCAAAACACAGCTCCTTCTTAAATCCTTTATTCTCCTTAAATCTTTTCCATTCTAGATGAATTTGTTTGATATAAAGACTCCCAGTCCAAAGATTTTAAGTTCCTATGTATAGCAACTTAATGTTTTTTTGTTTTTGTTTTTGTTTTTGTTTTTGAGACAGGGTCTCTCTACGCAGTTCAGGCTGGCCTTGAGCTCACTTTGTAGCCCAGGCTGGTCTCGAACTTGCACTGATCCTCCTGCCTCAGCCTCCCGAGTGCTGGGATTACAGGCATGAGCCACCACACCCAGCCATAGCAACTTAATTTTACACAGCACATTATCCCAGAACAGTGATCAGTACTATAGTAGTTGGCAATTGCTTTATAACTATTGTAGTTATACTTTTCATTGGGATGTTAAAGATCAAATTAAGGAGAGACCTGCACTAATTTTTGTTATTTATCAAGGTCAATTATGTTTCCTCAGGATTCACCTTGGAACCACGTATTGCACCTCTAGTTCTTCAGCCAGTGTTAGCCATCTGGATGATTCAAGGTCAATGCTTGACCAACTTGCCTTCAGTAAAAGACTGGGAGACCATTTTCTCCTAGTAACTCTCCTTTGACACACCATACACCATAGATCTTTATCCTCTGGAATCCTACAGTCTCCTTGATCAGGAGTTTGTGTAGCTCACCAGAGTTGCTCAACAGAGTCCCTCATGTCCCGGGTCCTTGAACTTCTGAGGCCTGGGGCCAAAATACTGACTGTGTTCTTAGCTCATCTAACTTTCTAGTTTTATGTCTCCAAACCGTAGTTATTAAATATTCAGGAAAGAAAGTTAATGGCATAACATTTTGTAATGAGGGCAATGAGAGGATGGCCTTTCACATGATGATATGGGGCAGATGAGCTGCCTGGAGTTTTCAGATGGATGATCAAAAGGGGTAGGAAAGTTAGGAGCAGGGTGGCAACCAACCCTCCAAACCAAGTGACAGATTCAGTGACGACCTGAAATCGTGAGCACATTTGGGGAGTAACACAGCTACACAAAGAGACAGAACAGCCCCTGGAATTACTTACCAGTCCTGATCAATAATTTGGAACAGGTTCAGAGACAGATTGACTAATGCTCAGCCACACCAAGACTTGAAGAACCATCACATCTGGTTGTGAGGCTCAGACAACTTTAACCAAAGCCAAACACCAGTCCAAAGAAACAAGTCCCTGAATGAGCCTAGAAAGGAGCCAAACACTGAAATAAAACTAAACACAATTCCCAAGATGCTTACCCAGTTTGGGAGGTGGGGACTTGGTTGTTCCATCTTGTAGACGTGGCAGCCTGACTTGCCATTATTCTGTGAGGCCAACTGAAATCAGCCAGGGACTTGCCCTGCCACCAAGTGACTGACCACCGCGATGAGGAGGCATGGATGTCCTCCTTAAATGAGGGCCTTCTCCATGAAGATCTTGCTGGGTCCTCCAAATGTTATGTATGGCAGAGTAGCTAGAAACACTCACAGAGGCTGAGAGAAGGTACAAACAAGTTTCATTATCAGTGTACACAGTCCCACCAGATACTCTGGTATCGGATAGACTGTTCAGAATGTTCTGGAAAGACACAAGTATATACTCAACTCCAAATTAGCACTGGGAAAGTTTCCTCCCACTGTGTAGTAGGAAGATCATTCCAAAGACCCTTTCTAACTTATTTTCCTTTACCTATTTGAATTGTCTTTCTGATGCTGTGGTCTCATCCCTAGTAGGATTTAAAAAGTGAATAACATAAAAGGCCAAGTGAAGTCTATTATAAGATGTGGGTTTTGGTAGGGAAGGAATTCCTTTTTTGACTTTGTATTTGAATTTTGAATGTATGGTGAGCACATTCAACAATTGCTAGAACTTGAGGGTTATAGGAATTCCCATGGTAAGGGAAACATGTAAAGTTTTACAAAAATTTTGGAAAGAAGCACTCATATGAGCTGGGCTATTGTCAGTCTTGAGTGCCCGTGGATATCCTAGGGTACTAAAGGCAACCAAGCAATGAGCTATAACATGTTTAACCATTTCACTGGTGTGGGCAGAAGCAAAAATAAATGTTGTGGAAGTAGCTACTGAAACATGGACCCAGCATAGAAGGCCCAACTCAGGAATACAAGTGACATCCATTTGCCAGAGATAACTGGGATATAACCCTCAGGGATTAATCCCATAGGGAGTGAAGGAAGATGTATTATGCAGGAGTAACATTGTTTAATGATTTGTAGAGCCTGTTCTTGAGCTAAAAGGCAATGTTTGTGCAGTGCAGAAGCATTTTGATGGAAGATGACATGGGAGGCTGAATGGTCTCTGAGAAACAGTGACAGTACCCAGCAATTCATCTCTGATAGCATTTCCCTGAGTAAGAAGCCCTGTCAATTGACAATGGGAATCTCAATGACCAGTAAAACAGGGGACATGGTGTGACCAAATGGCAAGTTGGAGAATGAGAAACAAATAAAAAAGATCTTCCTGGTTAGTGTGAATGGTAGTGAATTCAATGTGTTGCATCACAACACAAACACAAGTGCTGTCTGAAAAAAGGTTAACTGGAGTGGATAAATGATCTTTGCAAGTCCATATAACAGACTGAAATTCAATATTTTGTGCAGAAGAAAAATCTATATCTCATATTCAGGAAGAAGAGGATGTAACATAACCTCCCTGACAAGAGAGAAGCCATCTGTGGAAACAGGGACACTTCCAGGTGTGGCAACCAAGCTTGTTTTTGAAGGAAAGACAAAAAGTGTGAGGCGAGTAAATTTAATTAGTTTGTATGGAGGATAATGACAATCAATGACCAAGGATGTTAGCCAATGTGGTTTTCCAAGAGGTCAAGAATTGCCATAACCACTGCTGCTGAACAGAAGAAAAAGGAACAATCATATTTTGCTCATGTCCAAAAAGCTGAATAGCACGCATCTGCCCACATCTTATTGGTCTCACCACTGCATCATAAAGGACTAATGTTTTTATGTAGAGTATGTAACATATATGGCTATTGTAAAGGACCTGAGACTGCCAAAGGACCCCAACATAAATATATGTTGAGATTCTCTTTGTTTGTTTTATTTTTTGTTTTTTTTTCCAGGGATCAAACTTATGATCTCACCTTTGCCAGGCTGTGACACTGAGCTATATCCTCTGCCCCATATGTCGAGTTAGGAAAGTAATTAAAAACTTTGGTTACGACAGGTCAAGTCTAGAGAGCTGAGCATTAAAGAGAGCTAAATTAACTTTGTCCAAGACAGTTTTAGGCTTTGACAAAAGTCCCCTTGGAGAGCTGTGGGCTAGGTTCCCCTTGAGAATGCTTAAGAGCTGTATGGAGACTATTAATATTGCCAAGCAGAGTCTGAAAATCAGTTAGGTCTGCAAGATGATTAACCTGTTGCTGAACAATCTGAAGCACAATGTGTCTCTGTTGAACGAAGTGACCCAAATATGTAAAAGGGGCCATAGTTTTCACCTTTTCTGGGTTTCCCACTAGGCCAGCATCATAAAGGACAGCATCCAATTCAATAAATATATGGTACAAGGTGGATGAGGATCGATGTGCTGGAAGAACTTCATCATGTAATTAATAAGATAAGCAGATGGATGAGCCTGATGGGCTGACAAATGGCTGCAGCCACAAACTCTTGACATAAGACCAGACTGCTTACCATTCCTTGTGACAGACAACACCACTGGAAATGGCACATAGGGGTTTGATGATTAATGGAGGGTAAATAAAGACAAAACTCTTTGTATCTGAGGCTAGAGAGGGATTATTTAAAAAATCAGTCTTTTAAATCAATCACTATCAGGGAAAAATGCAAAGGATCAGCTACAAGATTGGGCAATCCTGACTGAAGTACTCCCATAGGGTCCATGGTTCAATTAACAGCCTGCAGATCCTATAATATTCTCCACCATCCTGATTTTTTTTTTATTATGGAAATTGGAATATTTCAAGGGCTACTGGAGGATTCACATGGCCAGTCTTCATCTGTTCCTTAACCAGTGTATGAGCAGCTGTAAGTTTCTCCTGAGTGAGGGGGCCGCTGACCAACTCAAACAGGGTCATCAGATATCCAAGTTAGCTCGGACACCACCTGTGTGATCAGGGAAGAAATCAAGGCACCACCTGAAAATGTGACAGCCTATCCCAAAATGACCCTTTTGAGGGATAAAGAGGAGAGGTGTTCTCCCTCTCTGCTTGCTTTTACCAAACCTGTGAGTGGGAAGGAAATCTTGGTATAACATCTGATGAATCACCAAAGAGTTGGGACTTGGCAAATATGGCATGATGTCCTGTAATACCTCATGAGCCCAGAGTGAATGTTATATGGGGGAGGACATCAGTTGAAAGATGTCCAGAACAGTCTTCTGCATTCCTCCAGGTTAACAATTTAGCACTTGTGTTAGGGTGAGAAATACTCACCACCCACTGTACATCTGTAGTTGTTAATCCATGGGCTGTGCCATACCAGTGGCACAGGACAATAACTGAAACTTTTTCGCCTAAGAGCCCTTTGAATGATTTTCATTCAACAGTCAATTGCATCTTGAGATGATCCTTTTTAATCTGTTGAACCCAATAAGCATCCAAATACCTGAAACCCTTGGATCGTCTTCCCTTACATATAGATTTTCCAATTTTTGTCAAAGGAAGAATGGCCAATTGAGCAACATGACAGCCTGAAGTAAACCATAACTGTGATTTTCCCTGTATAATCAGCATTTCTGACACCAGGCAAAACCTGGAGACCTTTTAAAGTGAGATTGCTGCTCCTCACAGGAGTGCCACTATTCCTTGAGACAAAGATCCATAGATTGCAGGAGGAATAGCTTGGGGACCATTTCAGGAGTTAGTGTGACCTGGATAAGGGAATGAAGTCCAAGCTTGTGCTTGTGAGAGATGAGAAATGTGCTTGAGGGTAAGGTGGGTGAGGAATTAGGGAAAGTGCACCCACAGTCTGGCAGGGCTGGGGCAGGCCCTGCTGGAAGCTCCCTGGAATGGAACAGTTTTCCACATCAGTTTTAGATCTATACTCATTTACCTCATGTTTACTTCATCTCCACTTTATACAGATATTAGGATGTTTTGTTTAAGGGACAAATAATGGTTGTGTTGCCCTTACTGGTGCAGCAGGGCAATTTTTGGCAAAATGTCCCAATTCTGAAACAAGTAACCTCGTTGCTTCCCTTTCCTTTCCTGTGTGATAGTTGCTGTCAAGATAACCCTTCTATGTATGAGGGGACAATGCACAAATCCAACTCATCTTAGACAGCAGAGCCCATTTCTATGAACTCAGAAAGCCTTTGCATAATATTTATTTGTGTTTTCAAAAGCCAATTGTTGAGCAATTAATTTGTTAGCCTCTGAATTGTTGATAATTTTCCCAAGAGCCTGAAAGAGGCATGACACAGACTTCTGAAAAGGCTCATCATGTCCCTGGTGGATGGAGGTCAGGTCACGGGACATCTTACCCTTTGAAGGAAGTTCCCTCTAAGTCCTTATGTCAGCTACATCCTCTGTGCTCACCTCAGAAGGCATCTGACCATCAAGACACTCCCTGACTCAAGTCCACAAAAAAAAGAGTAAGTATGGGAATCAATAAAAGAATGAGTATTTGTATATACATTTGTTGTTTTTGAGAATCTGCTTCCTCATGTTTAATATCTGACCCAATCAATACATCTCTTTTTCTTTTGTTTGTCATAAGCCTGTTTTGCTCTTTTGTTTCTGATGGATTTTATTCTTCGGCCTCTCTTAAGCCTATTTCTCTCTTTGTGCGTACACAACTACAGTTCTCCTCTTACCTGTTATCTGATGCACCTCCTCATTCCCTGGCTTCCTGTTCAGGTGCCACATGTCACGTCCCATGCAGTTATCGGTGCTCCCAGTGTGAAGACAGCAAGAAGATGGGGAAAAAAAGGCAAGAGTCCAATTACAGAGAACTGAGTCTGAATGGAGCCCTCTCTCGATGGGAACTGAGGAGGAGAAGGCGAGAGATCAAACAAACGCAGCACTTTTATTTATACACTTGGGCGGTTGAATATCACATGAAATCCTTCCACCCAACAGCTTACCTATGTGGCCTGTCTCAGGGACCCAGTGTTCTTGAGACTGGAGAAACTTATCCATGTGACGTATTTCAGGTGCTTTGTGTTCTTGAGGCTCTCCTTGCTCCAGTCCCACATGTGACTGATCTCTAGCTTCGGCCACTATCTTGGTTACTTTTCTCTCCTTGCTCATGATACAACATACCACACACTCAGAATTAAGAAAGAAAAAGTTTATTTAGCTTACAGTTTGTGGAAGTTTCAGTCTATAGTCATTTAACTCCATCCAAGGCAAGATGATGTGGTACAGGAGCACCAGGTCAAGGCGTCAGAAGACAGCAAAGCAACAAGAGCAAAAGGGGAAGGAGGGCAAGCCTCTTCTCCTCCCTTATATTACACGCAGGCTACCATCTCATTGCAGTGTATACAGCAATCACAAAATCAACATGCCCTCCTCCTATTGCACAGGCTGAGGATGTTTACAAAGTAAGGACCTTGACTCCCTGCTGAGTAGCTTAAACTTCTAAGCTTCTCAAGTTGACACGTACCTCTGGTATGTTTTATGTTAGAGCCTGGGCATTTGTTTGCAGATTCTACAGGACTTCTGCATCTTTATGGGTTCTACCCTTGATCCAGTTCATTGAATATCATGCACTGCATTTCAGGTCCTGAGAAAACCACACATTCCAATATTGGAAACACTGTGAAGTTTAGCATTTTCTTTATTATTCTAGTCATGCACTTTGGTGGGGACATAGTCATATATTCAGAGCTTCAGAAGCCTGAAAGACAGGGCAAGTCTCCCAGAGGTATTTCAGTCAGTGGAGGAGTGATGTTTGGTATCTATACTTTATGACTACAAAAATGACTGAAATTGTCCTTATTCCATGCACATACAGCCTTCTGTTGCCTCTTCTTATGGAATGATAAATGTTCCAATAGTCAATGATTCTCATCACTGATCCATGGCCGCTCATCAGTGATCCATTCTTATTACAAAATGTAAAACTTTCCAAAAGCATATTACATCTGTAACTTTACATTAGCCTGAACTGGTGCTCAGACAAGCTTGCAAGACTACTTGCAGATGTTAATGTAAAATTACTGCTGATTTTAACTGTAAGGGTCACCCAGTGATTTCATTTTCTCACTTCCCCAACTTGGATGGAACTCAACCAAAGCAACCCTTATGGTAGAAGTCAAACTGTGTTGAAGAATGTCATATTTCCTCCAGTTTATATTAGACACTGTGATTTATATTCTGGTAAGTTATGTATATCCTTCCTTCTTTCCATTTACAGACCAAATAATCATCCTGAATGAATAATTAATTTTATAGTAGCAAGAGTATAATAGGAGTTATGTACTTTTTTTACCATTTTAATTCTCCAAAACCAATTCAGACTTATTTATCTTTTTAAAAACACACAGACATGTACACACACACACATATGCACCCACACCCAAAACCTTAGAATTTCTTGACTATATATATATATATATATATATATACAAAGGCTTTATGTGAGTCTCAGTATTTAATGTTTCCTTACCTTGGGAACACATGGTTGTACATGATTCCATTTTTCATCTGTCAAATGCCGAATGCACTATTACCTATTTTGATGGTGAGAGGGGATTGTCAATTTGATTGGTTTTAGAGTCCACCCAGGGCATTGCTGGACTTCACTGCTGTGTGTGTCTGGATAGATCACAGGGATGTAGCTTGGAGGTCTCTTCTCTCCTGACCCTGTCTCTCTGGGACTCTTCCCCTTGTCTGCTTCCCAGTGGCCACAAGCTAAACATGTGCTCTCTTCTCCCCTGCCATTCTGGAGTTTCTTTCTTGGAGGCAGTGGACCTTGGACTGAATCCTTTGCTTCTCGCTTCCTTTCAGTTGTGGGATTTATCAGGATAATTTGTCTAGCACTGGGAAAGCTAAAAACATTGACCACTGAGGAAATTGATTTGTGTGCATGTGTAACATTGTTTTCACAAAGAGTATTGTATTATTAAATAAAAGTGTATTTCTCTTTAGAAAATCAGGGTTTACATGCGTCCCTATATTTTGAGCTCTGCAGTTTGCTTATCTGTGGCCTAGAGATGATCAGAAGAGTGTAGCAAAAAATTCAGCTCTCTGTGGTGAGGAAGTGGTGCAGGCCAGCCTGATGTTTACCACTCCAGGAAGCTCTTTGGCTTCTGTTTTGTTTTCTCTGGAGTTGACTTTAGAGGCTGTCTGGAAACACACAAAAGGCTCTTCCAGTCTCTCTTGGTTGTGCATGTATTGATGAGTGTAGATATTTCGTTTAATTTGTACTGAAGATTTGTCTACAAAAAAGCCTGTGATGAACTGAATTAATATTGTTGCCATCTCAAGCAGCCAAGAGACAAGTAAAATTGAGATTCTTGAGAGAAATGGGGAGGAAATAATCTTTTATGTACTCCTTACTAAATCATGACTCTGGAATTCAAACCCTTGAATTCCTATCTTCCTTTGTCTTAGTATTGCCATGGCCAAAGGAAAACGTTCTGAAGGCAGAGTTTGGTGAGCATGGATATCTCCAGCATGTCAGCCATCCTTCTAAAGATGCAGACACCTTGGTGGGTTGTGCTGGATGTCTAGTACAAGCCATCATCTGACTGCACCTGCACGCAATGGCACCAAGTGGGCTGAGGATGTGACGCAGTGTGAGCACAGCTGTTTTTAATCCTCAGCATCACACACTCACAAATACACATACACTCACACGTGCACACACGTGCATACACACACAAATGGTAACAAGTGAATCCACTGGAATAACCAACTAACAATGTGCAAAATAATAAAGACTATATAATACTAAGCCATTTAAATCATATTTTGGATTTGATACAAATCAACACACAATCCAAACAAATGGTGCTCTTAAATCTGCAATGTGCTTTGGAATCATCTTGACAAATCAAAGCGTGATACAATGACTGGTTCTAGGGCTGGAGACCACAGTTTTAGTGCATCTCTAGGTGACACCAGTAATGAAGTAATTTTCACCTCTGAATTCCTATCTTCACAGAGGTGAAAATTTTACAGAACCCAAATATCATTGACTGGATCCTTCTAAAGAACACCTCTGGCAATCTTTTCATATTAAAAAAAATTGAGGTAATTTCTCTTGCATTTCTTTTTTGTACATATTTTCAGTACTTAGCGTTCACATTCCTTGTATGGAGCTGGGACATGTGTACCACACATCTTAAATCATCATTTTCCCTTCCTTCCTTCCCTCATGGTCCTTTAAGTTCCTTACTTCTAGAGAAAGATTTATTTCCCTCCTTCTTGTTATCTATCTTTTATTTTGCTCCAATAAGAGAAAACAAGTCATACTTAAATTTTCATGTTTGACTTACTTCATTTGACACTGTGATCTCACAGTGCATCCACTTTCCTACACATGACTCAAATTTATCACTCCTTGGGCACAGTGGTACCTTAATGCAGTTAATACATTATCTATTGCCATTTTAGTAACTATAGCTATTGTGTGTGTTTGCATTTATATATACCATAGTTTTCATGGGGGGGGGAGTCTGCTTTTGGAATTTCACTCTCTTTACTCTTCAAGTGTAATGGTTCAGTTTCTAGTAAGTAAATCCTCAGTGGGGTTAAATTACTTCTCACTTTGTTTACCACAATCTCCTCTGCCACTGAAATCTGCTATGAGCTGGGTCACACTGATTTGGGAGTCTTTCCATGCCACTTTTCTCTATACTGAGAAATATTCTTTTTCCCCCTACACATGTTTTATGAACACATTGTTATTTATGCAAAAAAACTCATTAAATTTTGGAGTAACAGAAATCTGGGTATGTTCTAACACTGTCCAGATCTTACGGAAGGAGTTGTATATATTTTATTACAGGCTGGTTTGTTTGTTGCTTCCTCGCTTCCCATAACCCTCAACCCATCACCTTTCTTCTTCCTGGTGCTGTGTGTCCTACAGCCTGAGCCTTCACACGGACCACCTAATACTCCTCCAACTTTTTCCTGTAGATGAATCTTACTTCCCAATACTTCTAAAAGTCAAGCTGTGCTCTAAGTGTGTTGATTCAAAACCTAATAATGCACTTTGATGAATTTTCCATGGCCAGGGATTTGACAAACCCTTCATACGATGTTAATAAAGATGTGACAATGGATGACTAACAATGAGCAGCTAGTATGTCTACTTCAGGAGCATTGAGAGGAGTCATGGGTGAGGGTAGGACAAACAGTGAAAGAAAAAGAAATCTCCTGTAAGTTTCCTCTTCCCTATTGCTTCTAAAACTTAATATGCTCTGATTGTATGATAATTTGTTTTTGTAAATTCATTTCCATCATGTTATTTCAAATAATTATTCTTTTCTTAAGTTTTATTTAAAGAGGAAAAAAAGCAAAACAGAAAAAAGGGTAGAAACAATACAGAATTTCAGAAAAAAAAATAAACAGTAAGAAATCACTAATTGATAAATTACATATTGTCTTCTTAGACATAGTTGTTCAAGTTACAAAATTAAAGCACACAAAGTGGACATTCAAACAGTGAGGCTGCAACAGTTCTGTTCAATGATCCAATAAAAACTCAGCAACATGGTTATGAATCCTATACACTTAAACATAAATGCAGTTATATCCTTTAGAGCACTCTCTTTTCCTCTTTTTGGTTTTGAAGTTCATTATCTGTTTATTTATATCATGTTACAGGTTGCTCAGTACCTTACTGATCTGTTTTGTTGTTGTTCTTTACTTTTTAATCACCTTATATAATTCTGTTGCTTTGTTTTTGAGTTTTCCTTCATCCATGCCCCATGGATCAGCTTTGGTAGAGTTGGGAGTTTTTTGGAGGCATTTTATTACTTTGATATTTTTTTTTTATTTTGAAGGTAGCAAAATACAGCAGAACAAGACAGAATGAAGCCAACCAAGACAGTGCAGTGAAATTGGCACAGAACCTCACAGCAGGTCACCGGGGCAATAGCAATGGGCACAATAGTACCTCCCGTTCTTCTCACAATAGCTGCTCTTTCAATCAGGTAGAGCAAAATGGAAGGAAATAGCAAATGTATACAAACACAATATTGAATAGAGCAGTACCGTTAATCAGAACTGAGCAAAGCAGTGATAAAAATATTTGCCTTCAACGATACAGTAGAAGGAAATCCCCCTTACTTGCCACACTGCATACATCATCCTCTCAAGAGATACTCAGACCTCTGGTTCCCACTTGCTAACGGGGGATGGGGAGATGGATGTTTGGTTCTTACCCTCGCATCGCACTGGCAGGCCCACAGCCGTGTACCAGAGCAGTGAGCTGGCTGACTGTTTTCCCAGCCAAATAATTATTCTATAATAATATAAAGGAAGTAATTTAGGAACTTAATATAGGATTCCTTCTGTTCTAACATATTACCTATATGATATAAGGTTCTACTTTATTTCTGAAAACCACATTCAAATTTGAACCCTGTTTTGGTACAGATTCTTTACCTCTAGCTGTGCAGTTGTCTGACATACTGAAGGACACTTCTGCCATTACTCTTCCCAGGGTACAGCTGGCAAAGGCTCCTCTTTCTGGTAGTGTTGGTGTAGTGGCATTGTCTTCAATCAGCTATCACTGCACAATGGCAATGCAGTCATGAAACCCACACAAAAAATCCCAAGTATGTGTAGAAAACACTGCAAACCTATAAAACCTGTGCTTATCCAGAATGCATAAAAATTAATCTACAAATTTGGCTAAAAGGTCTAACGATAGAGTGTGCAAACAAAATTACCTAAATATTTAGATATACTTGTAATTTAATTCTTCTCAGATTAAAAATGGATTGTAATTACAATGCTGAACAGTAGCACATTAACAATGCAAATAATCCTTCATAAGAGGAGTACTAAGGTAAAGTGTAAGACAGTGGACTCTAAAATGCAGGCCATTCCTTTCAAACAAAATTTTCATTAAACTTTTAGGATGTAAAACTGAGTCTCTCAGACCAGGTGAGGGTGACTATTCCCACCTACATTCAGCCTTTAAGTTATACATTGTGTCACTGGAACAAAAGGAGAAGAATGAAAGGATCTTGCCAGAAGAGACACTTTAGGAATAAGTAGAGTTTATGCACAAATAACACTGCCATAAGCAGAAATGGTACCAGGAGAAACAACACATATTCATGGAATAAAATCAATTTGAAAAAATAATTGATCCATGATGTCATGATTGTGACCCTAATTAATTTTCCCAGAATAGTCCCAGGTTATATTTCTTCTGATTTCACCTTTCACAGCACCCTCTTTTCTCTGCCCCACCCTCTAAAGATGTTGGTGATAAGGTGACAACATTTGGCCACTCTATAAATATTGAACAGTTTCTATTGACTTTAATTAAACTTATCAACATACAAGGACTTTATGTTTGGTTCTCTAGAGAAACAAAACCCATAGAGGTAGCATGGAAAAAGGCAGGGGAGGAAGATGAAGATGATTTTCTTTCAATCGGATGTCATCCACTACCCTTCAATACACTTAACTCAACACACTAAAGATGAATCTTCAAAAGGATAAAAGTTCCCGGCATACTCCTATTTTTGTGGACTCCCCCACATCACCACTGCTACTGTTCTTTAAATTCTTGTCGGTTTTTTTTGTTTTTAGTTGAGAAAAAATATATTAAAGCAAATAGCAAAACGTTACAAAGCAGTTTAAAGCACTACTACTTAAGCATGTGTTTTTACTAAGACACAATTACAGGAAAGAAATGGGAAGGGACCAGCTTGCTTTTAAAAATGCTTTCAAGCTATAGTAAGGTTAGATGAAATTTTACATAAAAATTTAAAAAGTGCATCATTAATGAAAATAAATTAGTCATTTCCTTATCACAATAACTGAGTTCATAGAATCCAGGCTTGGTGATGAAGGGAAAACCTGAATTGCTCTTTCTCAAATAATATCAAACACTGAACCAAGAAATGGTTGATATATTTAATGTTAGAAGTATATACACAGTGAGGTAGAGCACATATAATTTCAATAAAGAAATGTTTAAAAATCTTTGAAAATATTCTAAAATTTATTTCCCTAAGGGAATTTTTTTAAAATATAGAACATTTTAGATATTATTCTAGCATTAAGTTAGAAAAATGCACATTTAATAACTGTGGCATCTAAAGAGGCCCTTTCTGATACCTGCAATTGCAGACAATGCAAAAAATGCCATATCTGCTATCCATCCACACCTGTGATGAAGTTTACTTTTAAATTAGGCAGAGTAAGAACTGACAATAAAAATTTACCATATGTCTTGCCAATGAGAAGGGGTCCAGGAGATGGAGGGCAAGGGGAGAGGGGAAGAAGGAATAAAAATAACTAGGGTTCTTGGAATTATGGATATAGGAGAAACTATTATATCCTAGTCTCAGAGAATATTGGAGAGTTTGAGGTTCCTTAGTTACTTTTCCCATTGCTGGGATGAAATTCCTACCACATAAGTAAAGAGGAAAGATTTATTTCAGCTCCCAGTTTGTAGACTTCCATCCATGGTTGGCTGAGGGCAGCATGGCAGAGGGGCTGGCAGAGGAGTCAGCTCATGGAGTGGCAGACAGAAGGCAGTGAAGCAGCAAGCAGCATGCAGCACGCAGCAAACTTGCCTTTTCCTTTATCCTATCCAGACTAACGCCTTTTGGGTGTTGCCACCCACACCTAGATTGGAGCTTTTGTCTTCCATAAATGTATTCAGCCACATCCAGAATTATGCTAATTCCAGTAAGTGGGCTAACTTGGTACCACATCCTTTATCTCAGTATCACATCCTTAATCCATATTCACACATTTCTGAAAAGCCCCATCTATTGCTACATAAGGCTTTGGGGGGACATCCAGACACAAGCATAACATAAGAAAAAGTACTTGCCTTTGGAAATGTGTGTGACATGCTGGCATAACAAGAGCTGGACAATGTGTCATTAGACAGACTTGCAATCAATTCAGCTCTGAAATAACAAACTCAGTTATCAGATGATTAATGACAGTGAAGAGATTTAACAAGTCTGATTTCAGAGGGCAAAGATAAAGAATTAAATGAGGCCGGGACACTGGCAAACTGACTATGAATTTAAATCATGCAAGGACAGGACTTTAACTACTTTAACTAAAAAAAAAAGTCATTATTCTCATGGCAAGAAATTCCTTCTAGATCCATTTATGTTGCTAATATGTAGGCTCCTGACTTGCATACTGTTGAAATGAAGAGGAAATATATATATATATATATATATATATATATATATATATATATATATATGATTTTCTCCTTTGTTTTTCCTCTGCTTACTTACATTTCTCCAAATATAAATAATTTGTTTTAACACATGTGACAATGTTTGGAAAGAAGTATTTGCATTTAACTTTTAACTTTACTGGGTCTAGAAGCATAATACATGCCCTTTTTACTACTGGGAACTGAACCTAGGGACTCCACACTGTGCTATATTCCAGACTTTTCTTTTCTTTTTTCTTTTTTTGAGATAGAGTTTTGATATATTGCTAAGTTGCTCAGACTAGGCTCAAAATTGTGATTCTCCTACCTCATCCTCCCAATTGTTGGGATTGTAATTGTAATGCCATCAAGCCAGTCTTATTGATTTGTTTTTATTTATTATATGGAGTTCCTCTAAATTGCTAAGTGGCTTGGGCTGTTTGACCTTGTGATCCTCCTGCCTCACCCTTCCTGAATACAGATCAGAGCAGGCATGTACCTGCTGTACCTGGCCAGAAGCATAATTTTAATTTGAAAACTTACTTCAGAATTTTGGTGATTTTTTGTAGTTTTAAGAAATTGTATTTGCTTTAGTCTGATGTCATGGTAACCTTACATATGCTTATTTTCTTGAAACAAGTAGGACATGTGGCAGACTAGAGAGTGAATTAATATAACTTGGCAAGTGTTGAAAGAAGCATACAGTTGCTAGTAGGAAATAATCAAAATACATTTAATGAGGAAAAAAAGGCAACACATATATCACATTGAAGTTTTTGTTGAAATGAAAGAAAACTAGGAAGGGTATAAAATGGCCTTAAATTATTTTGGTCATCATCATCAATTTTATTTCTTTTTCCAGGTAATTTAATATTAGAAGGAAGTACATTTGATAATTTGATTTGCCTATTTAATGGTGTTCTTTGAGTTTATTGAAGAATACCTAATAAAAATTGAAGAATGTTATCAAAGTTTAAGAAACGGAGCAGGATTTTAATTGATGGCAAAGAGGAAAATCTGGTTTTAGTGTTTAGTTAATATTCTGTATGGAGTCATTTATTGTCTTTAAACAAAACATGTTTTACAGGCCTGGCAAGAGATAGTGGTTGCTCTAAGATTAGTCACCTCAGAAAAGCAGACTCAGAGATGCCGGTAACTTTTTATTCTTAAGAAGGCAATTATAAACACTGCTGACAAAAGGCTTAATTGTTCCACACTAACCAGATTTAATGTAGAACAAAATATGACGTGATGTTTCACTGTTCTTATATTTTAAAGAGAGAAGAGAAAAGTAAAAAGAACTTACAGAAACTCTACCATAACTCTCCATTATATTTGTATATAAGAAATACTGTGATTAAATATATTGGAAAATGTAAATGTTCTGAAATCTATTTGACCATTTCAAAGAAGGGAAGGAATTTTGCATTTGGAACCTTCGTGGTCCAGACCTCAGTGTAGTTTGGGAACTTGGATTCTCTAAGCTTATCTTAATTTAATCCTATTCTGTGTTCTTCCAGTGCCTATTTGCACAGATTCTGCCATGAGGTTGAAAAAATTTATTTATAGATGCTCATGTTTCAGATGATTTCAGCGAAGTAACACACACTAAATGATGAAGGAAGATAAGAAGGGTGAACAAATATGTAATTCTGATAAAATATCTTTCAATAAGCAATATGACCTCTTTTTCTCTAAAGAAGCACAAGATATTTTGCAATTGTTCCACAATTAAACACTTAGTGCATCTGATTTTATTTTATTTTATTTTATTTTTTGTGCCAGATACTGAAATCATGACCTCGCGTTTACCAGACAGGCACTGTGCGGCTGAGTCTATGCTGTGTTCTGGCCCCTGATCAAAGTTTTATATATTCTGAATGCTAATACAGAATCAATCCATTTTAAAATGTCCCTCCACAGCCTTCTCTTTTCCTGCAACAATGTGAATACAAGCTTAAACTACAAATAACAAGACAATAATATGATTTAAAATAAGATTCAAATGGGACTCACTTGCCTGGTTTTAGTTTCTAGATTAGAGGTCACTATATAAATCCGTTTAGGAGAGTATTTTATTTCTTAATTCCATTTTCAAATTTTTTTAATAAATGAAAATGTTTGGCAATATACAAAACAGGTTTAACTAGATTTCAATTAATGATAGCTTTAATTTCAATTCTAAGAAGGATCCAAAACTGACATCATTTACAATAATAGCTGGATTTATTCTGCTTTAGAGATTTGGAAATAATGGAATACTGCTTAAGAAATAACTTTTCATAATGCAGAAATCCATCTGGCTTCAAACAATATTTACTATCTCTGTTAGAACCAGGCTTCACCC
Source organism: Hydrochoerus hydrochaeris (assembly GCA_004027455.1). NCBI lineage: Eukaryota > Metazoa > Chordata > Mammalia > Rodentia > Hydrochaeridae > Hydrochoerus > Hydrochoerus hydrochaeris. The sequence continues at coordinate 32,994 of PVLA01000827.1, read as the reverse complement.
TTCCTTCATTTGCTAGTGTGAGCACGGATTCCTCACCTCTGTCTTTGGACTAGGAGGGCAGTAGGGTCAACAAGCTTTCTGAAGGCCATGAGGTCACTGTGTCCTGGGTCTCTGTGCCCTGACCATGCTGCCTGTATGGGTGATGGTGGCAAGATCTCTTTCTCTCTGGAAGATTCTATGCAGAACAGGGCAACGGCTTGGCTTTATTGCTTCTTGAAAAAGGAATGTGTCTTACTGTGATTGGACGGGCTTCTCAGTTATTCCAGACACTGTCAGACATCTTTTTCATTCATTTATTTTCTGACTGAATCCAAGGAGAGCTGGATTTGGAACAGGACACTATTTCACAAATTGTCACATACTGGGTGGCTTGAAACTGCAGAAATTTGTTTTATCTCAGTTGTGGAGGCCAGAAATTTGGAATCAAGGTGTTGGTAAGTCTGTGCTCTTCGGAACCCTTTGGTGTAAGTTCAGTTCTTGAGTTGTCCACTTTCTGGTGGCCACAGGTGTTCCCTGGCTGTACCACTCTAAACTCTGCCCCCATGGCCACATTACTTACTCTGCTCTTTATTTCTGTGTCTTATCTTCTTTCTTTATAAGACTTGATATTGGATTTAGGATTCACCTGTATAATCCAGGATTATCTCATCTAAAGAACCTTAATTACATTGAGAAGTATATTAGTTTCCAATAAATCCATATTCACCATTTTTAAGAACTAGGAAATCTTGTTGGGGACCACCATTCACTCTTCTACAGAAAGCAAAGTCCTTGAGCAACAAATCCTTCATTAACCACTGTGCCATGACATATTTGAAAGTTCTTATTTCACTTTAAATCATTTGTCAGTGAAAAGTCAGATCTCATATATGAGCTAAAACATGCTATATCCTGTCATCTCACAGCTTAAACTCAGGGACAAAGATTTATACATATGTAAAAATTGGTATTTGCAAAAAACAGTTGCCTTCTTCTGGCTATCGCATGTCAGCCTGCTTTAAGCATTACCGGAGATACCCCTGTAGATTTATGTCACATGGGAGTTTTACAACAGCATTAACTACTTCAAACCAGAAATGGGCCCATCGGGTTTGGCATGTCAGACAGGTGCAAGTATTTCTTTCAAATTATGATCTTGTAAAAATGAGACTTGATAATTGAAAAGTTAGTTATTGTGACATGCAATTTTAGATGGCTGTGTAACATTTTTGGAGACAGCTATAATTTGTAGGTACAGGCATTTATTATAATAGACAGCCTTGGGGTACACATTCATTAACCACTGACAAGTACATATATATGCACAACAGCTTAATTCATTAACATTGTTAGGTCATGTTATGTTAAAAAATAAGATGAATGTAAACACATTCCATGAAGATGGAATGATTTAATTTATTCAGTTTTCTCCTGAGAATTTTCTTTGAGATAGAAATAGTCCATTTGTAATTTGTTTTCCAAAACAAATGATTTTATATTTTCTGAGTTCTATCAATAGTAATGATTTGGATTAAAATATTTGTTTACATTGCAGCTTAGTTACTTTTACACTTTGATGGAATGAAGTTAAAGTTTGCTGACATTGTTCCACAAAAATTGAAGTTTAGAGTTCATTAGGTTGTTAAATTGTTATTTGTTTCATAATTCAATATATGTTTCAAGTAACCTAGAAAGCAAAATTGTGAGAAGAAATTTAAAATATTCATGGATATAGTTGTAATTATAGCCTTCTCTTTCTCAAATAATTTTGATCAGCAGAAATTTTTATACCTAAATTAGTCCCTGATATTGCTCAAACTCTTATATCAATTGCACAGAATTTAAAACATTATGTCCCCAAAGCTGTATGACAAGTCCCAAATTATAACCTACTGACCCTGTTGGATGGCAGGAGCACTTTGGTGAAATGGAAAAATGAAAGAGGAAGAGTTTCAAGTGAAGGGTGTGATTTCAGCTTTAAGTGACCTGGGCTGCAAGGCACACTGGGAAGCCATCAGGAAAGAGGTAACCAGGTTGGTTATGCAACGGTGTCGGGGAAAGGATGCTGCAAGCAGGGGGAATGCAAAGGCCCTGGAGAAAGAGGACTGCTCCGTGTGTGAGAAGAATAGGGTGAAGAAACCCTGTGGGCTGATCCTGGATGACGACAATGAGGGAGTAACTGAACAGACAAGATTCAACCAGAAGGAAAAGCAAGGATTACTCCAAAGATGGATATTTGGCCGAGTAAACTGCAAAGCCACTGCCCATTTTGAGCTGTGAGAGCTGGAGTACCTGCCCTTTTGTAGAGTTACCTCTCCTAGATGGACAGCAGACGGAGACAGGCATGGTGGACTTCGAGCTGGGAATCCATGACCATGTTCTTTCAGTTTCCCAAGTGGCAGCACTGAGGAGGGTAGTAACGACTGGGTGTTAAAATTCTGAATATAATGGTTGGGTGGGTGGTTGATCAAATTCTGAATATATTTTGGACGTAGTTTCTTACTAAGAAATTTTACTGACAGGCCAAGTGTGACTTGATCTATACATATATATAATATATAATTGAAATGTTATTGCCATTCATTGCAAATGGGATACCTTTGTGGGAAACAATTTGGAAAAGTAAGTTAATGGGTTCAATTTGGAAATAAAAACATAAAATATATGTATGTACATATATACATACCTTTTATATCTGTCTTTATATTATCTGCCCACCTACTTCTTTATCTATTTATGTGTCTCACTGTATATTTGTATCTCTATCTATTATCAATGTCTGGAATTAGTAGATAATACATCCTTGTTTATTAAATGCATTGATAACATATAGCATAACATATAATTACATAAATATTACTTGGTTATGTCACTAAATTGCATGTATATGTGTGATAATTTATAGTAAGAAGCAGAGTAATGAATACTCAAAAATTGCTAAGGGAAGATGGCAAATATATTTTCAGTTCTATAAGTATCTAAGGTAATACATAAGTTAGTTCCAATTAAGATATACAACTTACACATAGTTCAAAAAAGTTGTTTTGTGAATAATAATGTATTATTCTGTCAATTAAAAGCAAGTAAATACTTTTAAAAACTGAGCATGAAAATATAAACCCAACTTTAAAATTGTATGTAGACTATTTTCTATGTCCATTCAGAAATCTAATGTAGTAGTTGTTAAATGCTTTCATGGGAAATTTTCAAATCTTTATCAAAGTATTTTATGGGAAGAATTTTATTTTGCTATATTCAGGAAAAAATATCTGCTTTGCACTTTATTTTTCTTACTAATTGAATGAATTAGATTAAATAACATAATCTTTCTGGGATATAATTTCCTCCTTTCTAAGGGGTGAGTAAAATAGTACAATGTTTTCCTGGATTAGGAAGATTGTATCATAAATGGCTGACACAGTTGGCAGTAAATCATAATTGTTACTAAAATCATATTGTTTGAAATTTGCAAGAATTGCATTAATTCTGCAAAGACTGAATCACTGGAACAGTTATATATTTTTATCTGGATACAACAAACTTAGAACTCAGGTAAGGAAATACACAATAAATTAATTTAAAAATTCCTCATAATTAGTTATTTGTCTTCAAATGGTGAAATTATAATAAAAAGAAATCATAGATGAATACAGCTCTTGTTGCACAATTCAATTATAAAACAGAAACTTGCCTCAAGTTTGCTCCTGTTTGTGGATAGAATGAAATTATTTATTTATTTATTTATTTATTTATTTATTTATTTATTTTTGGACCAGGGATTGAACTCATGACCTTGCACTTGCCAGGCAGGCACTTATGCCAATGAGCTAAATCCCCAGCCCCTGGATAGTATGAATTTAAATTAATGACAATTGTACTAAAACAAGATGCTAACTATATATCAACAGAATGAAATGTATCTCATTTACCCTGGAATGTGAAAATTAGAATACTTTGTATTCCATTGTTCTATCAGTTCATTAAATCACTGCAATGATACTTTTTTGTTCTCTTTATTCCGAAGTTATTTAATTATTATGGAAGAAAATGTTGCATAAAAAATTCTGATGCTGACCTTGCAAAACATTCCAGTGTGTATATTCTAAATTAGTTCTTGTAATAATTTTAACAAGATTAGTTTTGAAAGCTTTACTGTAACCTGTTTAGGCAGCATTGATAATGGAAGCATATCAACATTAAAAGGCCAATGCTTTTAGTGCATTGTATTAAAAGCACCAGAAAATTAAGACAAAAAGGTCACTATATACATATTCTTCTTGGCTAGATAATGTATTTGACCATTTGTACATGACATATATTTAATGTAAATCATGCTTGAGTTTACTTTAAATATTAAGTCCATACTTATTAAGGCACAACAATGAAATAGATTCATAAAGACAAGCTTTTTTAAAACACTTAAACATTATGACCAACTTAGAAAATTGCTATTTATGAACTGAGGTCATTTTAAGTGTAATGTTCCAGGTTAAAGGAGACAGTCCTTTGTAATAAAATTTCTAACCTTTGCTCCTCAAGATTAACAAAGGCCATGAGCTTGGACATCAGCCCTCCTTTTCTTCATTTTAGTTTTAGATTGACATGAAAACCTTAAAACTACATCCCTGGCCACTTTGAAATGGAAATAGCCAGTTTGTGAATGGATTCTTTATTCTATTTTGCATCTCTTTTATTTATTTTTCTTTTGTCACTGGGGATCGAACTTACAACCTCAAGCTTGCCAGGCAGGTGCTGTGCCACTGAGCTACATCCCTGCCTTATCTTTTACCTCTTGAAGGTTAGTACCTACAAAATCCTTTGTCTTCCAGACAAGAAACCTGATCATTCAGGTCTGTCAGCTTGCTGGGTATTTTTGGAAGACATAACTCTATGGTGGTTCTCAAGATTACTATCACTTTTTAAACTAACCCTGCATTGTCCCGATGTCTTAGTTACTTTTTATTTGTTGCTTGGGACAAAATACCTGATGCCCAAAATTAGGGAAAGAAAGGTTTACTTCTTACAGTTCTTGGAGGTTTCAGTCCATACTCAGCTGGTTCCAAGGCAGCATGGCATGGCAGGGCAGTCCTTCACGGTGGCTACAAACAGCAAGGTGAGAGCCAGCAAGAGAGAGAGATACCTTCTTCCTGTCGTGTAACATTGTATGCTGGCTCTACCCCTAGGCGGGTGTAGCACTCACATTACCTATATGAGTGCTAGACAATTAACCAGTCACAAAAGCATAATTTTATGAGATTTGGGGGCCACTGACATAAAACATGAGAGCCAATGAATATTTTTTTAATTTAAAAAAATGTTACAGCATATATTTTTTTAACATGTAATGACTGCATTCCTTGTGAAACCTTGGTATACAAGCATCTTAACCCTTTTGACTTCCCCTTCCACCTGCACTCTTCCGTCATGTCCTAACCTCAAATCCCCTTCCCATCTCCACAAAGCCAATCTCCCAATTCCTTACAGTCTATCATTTATTTTGTTCCTTAATTTATTCATATTCAGAGCTTCTGATATGGAAAATGCTATGTGTATTTAACCTTCTATGTCCAGTTTTCTTCACTTAGCATTAAGGTCTCAAGATATAATCATTTTCCTACAAATGTGTCAAATTTATGGTTCTGGATAACTGAGTGGTACTCTGTTTTGTGTATGTGTGTACCATACTTTCTTTATCTTCATTTACTGCATTGCGTGTTACTTGTGTGATGTTATACTTCATATAATAACATTTATGTTTTTCTATCTCCTTTTTTATCTAATAATCTACATTGAAATTTCAAAGTAAATACACACACCTTATCTCTTTTCCTTTTTCTGTCACACACAATACTCATTATCAGGTAAATTATAGTTTTTATGCAGCAACTGGACCCATGATTAAATTCTCTGCTTTCTGTGTGGCCATATGCAAGTTCATGGAGAATATATTTTCACCTGTCACACAGGAAGCACTTAGGAACATTTGTGACATGAATTTCATCCTGTCTAATGTAAGCACTGATAAAAAGTGTGCTGCACGGCTTGTGTATTGTCAAAATATATTTCTTCTTCCCATTGATATTTGGAATTAGCATTAACTATACAAGTATATAAACTCATCTAATAAGAAGGTTTTTGATTTTGTGAAAAAATAAAACCAAATTTCATAAGCAAATACTAAGATAATATCATTTTGTTATAACCTGTGCAGTTAAATGGTTTGTGTCCATGTTACAGATAAATTGCTTGTGTTAGTTTTGAATGACTGCCACAAAATGACTGGCATGAAGGGAGTTATCAGTCTATTGATGTGGAAATAAACATAAATGGTGTGTGACATAATTGACTGTTCTATGAGCAAACTTACATCTATCACTGAATAATGAAGAACAGCATAAAGGAAAACAAAGGATTCCACACAAATAGCAGAGCAATATCAGGACATAAACCTACAGAGGCACCAAATAATGCTCTGGGTCATGGATGCCCAAACTTGGTTTCTCTGGGTGTGGAGAAATAGTCTTGGGTCATGTATAAACATATTGTAGTTAATGTGTATAAGTAACAAAACTTCCTTTTTATAACTTACTAAATTATTTTAAGAAATAACAAGCCAAAGTTTTGTAATTAAATAAAAACTTTGCATGGCTGAGTAATAACAATAAATGCCTCTGTCTGTGGGCACATCCACTTTCAGGCAAGCTGAAATTACACCACTGATGATCACTGGATTTTACTCAACATATTGCATGAATGCATGTAACACCCACTGCACAAGGATTTAGATGTATGTGAATGTGTGTAGATAACGCAGCAGCATGGTTATCTCTATGCCGTGTCCTGCGCTATACAGAGTCAGTGCAGGTTGCGGTAGAAAAGCATACAGTCAGGTCAAGAAAACTAATAAGGTTAAAATTTTATAAACTTGTGGGGTGGTCTTGCTAGCTGTCTAGGGCTGTGGGCTGACCACAGGCCATGGCTTTAACACACGTGCTGTAGACAGAAAGCAAGGACATACGATGAATTTAAGCTACTTTTATAGAATGTCACTTTGTAAGAGCTTAAAGTAACTCAGCCTATTTTACCTGTATATTCAACCTATAATGATAAATGCCAATAAATAGAACCTGAATTGAACTGTATTTTTTACTTCTGCATATTGTTCATTGCAAAATTGATATTATTAACTGAATTTTTCCTTTTATAGTAATATAAATATATTTTTGTGTGTGTGTTTCTACATAGGATATTCACATCACTAGTTGCAAGTATGTGAAAATTTTTAAAAAACTACAAAATGTTATATATTATATATTCTAAACCATTGTGCAGGTTAGTATTTTCTTAATATCATATAGTGAACAAAAACAAACAAACAAAAAATAAACACAGGCACTAGAAGAAAATCGGTAAGATACTGAGATAATTAACCTTTGTGTGCCAGTCTCACTGAGCTACAGGATGATGCCAGGAAAACAGACCAGACATGATTTGGGATTATTCTCTTGGGAGTGTATTTTTAATGACTTCACAATTTAAATTAATAGATGAAATAAAACAAATTGCTTCCCCTCAAGTAAATGAGCCTCCTTAAGTCAGTTTAAAGCCTAGATTAAAAAAGGATGCTGGCCTTCCCCAAATAAGGGGAAATTCCTCCTGCCTGGCTGCCTCCAAACCAGTTCACAGGCTTCTATCTACCTTTGATGTTTGAACCGAGGCATTAGGTCTTCCTGGGTGTCAAGCTCACTGGCCTTTGGGCTGGAAGTACATCAGGCATCCTTCTCCTCAGAGCTTTGGTACAGATTGGAACCTCAAGAATATTTTTTTACTCTGATTTGCTGATGATATAGATTGGAATAGTTAAGTGTTCATTGTTGCAGGAGTTAATTCCTGTCTATCTATCTATCTATCTATCTATCTATCTATCTATCTATGGTTTACAGCATCTAAAATGTCTCCTAAAGCCTCATGTGCTGGGGGCACACAAGCTAACTTGCTCTTAGGGTTGCTGCTTGATTAGAGGCAGGTCACTGGGGGTGTAACCTGGAAGGTATATCTCCTGTCCCCCACTCCTGCCTTCTCTGCTTTCTGACTATCACGAGTGAGCAGTTCTTCACCAAGGCCTTTCACCATGGCTTTCAGCCTTGGAATCAGCTGACCATGGACAGAAACCAAGTGCAAAATGAACCTCTTCTCCTTTGAAGTGGGGTGTTGGTTATCTCGTCCTATTAGCAAAATAGTCACTAAGATAAATAGCGTATTTGTAGAAGTCGGGGTACAATGTATAGTTTCACAAAATAAGTGAAAAAAGACTGCGAAACAGTATGTCAATTCCCAGAATTATTTTAAATATTGAAAGATCAAGAAAAGCCTGAATTAATCCATCAAATCATGGAAAATAGGAATAGAGATGGTGACTGAACATTGAAAAAGAGGGAAGTGTTTATTCCCTGTATTTTTCCCACCGGGCAATACAAAATTACTGTCTTGAAATATTCTAACATTATCCATGACAACCAAATTTTAAGCAGCCTATTTTTAAATATTTCCTTCTATTGAAGAGAAGTTATTATTAGGTTCATCCATGATTGCTATAATCATACAACAGAGTCTATAATGATCACAGAGCATAAAACCTAAGAACAAAATAACTAACATTTTGGTGTTATTACGTAAAAATTCAAATTATTTTAAAAGCAGTCATTACTGCAGAGCATTCCAAATTCACCTTACCACATACTTGTTCTTTTTAGTGATATTTAAAATAAAAACATATATTCAGTTACAAACATCATAATCAGAAACATTATTCTATAATTTTATATTCATATAGAATCAGACCATGCAGGAACACACAGTAAGGTCATAATGTCTATTTTTATGTTTGCTCTGTTAAACATTTCAGAAGATTATAGTGAATCAATAAACTTTACTGCTTGATGAATGGATATACTCATTCTGATGAATGGATATATTCATATGACCTAGTGAACAATTGACTCATATTTCCTCTTCTTTATTTCAGTAACATATTTTCAAGTAGCTTTTTGTTTTTAGTCTTCCTTTAATCCATGAGAAATATATGGATTTAATGTGCATTAAAATAGCAATAATTTTTATCAAGTTTCAAAAATCTGAAGTCATATGTTACTGTTACTTCTGAGGATTTATAGTAAAATGGATTGAAGAAAACCTACTGACTCAAAATGCAGTATACACTCTTAGTGTGGCTCTTGTTCTTTGGGGTTATTTTCTTAGCCCACTGAATAATAGTGAAGATTGTTTAACACTTGAAATTCTTTCTGGGAGATATCAACTCTGTAGTAATATTTACAAAATAAGGATACATGTGGTAATTTCACATTGTTATGTTATTGTTGTCCATCATACCTTTATTTTGTCCTTGTTCTACATAAGCACATAGGGTACAAACAGTAGTAATGAGAAGCCCATAGCCATTCAGCTTGTAGTAGAGGAAGTCCGATCTATATAATGCAATTCAGTGTTGTAACTTGGTGTAACAGGTTTCTGAAAAGATAAATAAGAAACTTAAGGAGAAAGTGATTAATTCTTGTTAACAGTAGACAATATATTGGAAGAGCCAGAGAAGAGATGGTCCAAAATGAGTTTAAAGGATGAATATACACATCTTTGTTTTTTTAATTAATTAAATTTATTGATACATTTTGAATGTACATAATGATCACATTCATCATAGGGAATTTGTACCTGTACATGATATATATTAATCTCTTTGCTCCCATTTCCCTACTGTCAGGGTATTTGGAAATAAAAACTACATGGGGCAGTGATGATCAGGATTTGATCCATTCAGGAATCACACATTTTCGTTATAACAGAAGTTCAGGGTTCAACTCCAAAGACTTGATATGTGTTATCTGACATATTCTATCTTTCAATTTAAAATAATGAGAATCTAAGCACAGATGTTTAGTATTTTTATAGCTATACACATTTATTTGGTACAAGGTGATGATTTGATAAATACATGAAATGTGTAATGATCAAATCAGAGTGCTTAGGATTTCCATCTCCTTTAACACGAAGGCATTTTAAGAAAGAAAATGAATGGAATGTCCTTTCAGAGAGACTGAGTGAGGCATTACAATAAAGACTTTATGTTTAGTTATAACAGTAGAGATAGATTTCCTTCTTTTAGATAAGATAAGACCTTTTAGTGGCTTTGTAATTTTAAACATGACATTTCACAACTCCTTTAACCAAGAAACATTACCATTAAAAATCATCATCAGGAAAATTCACACTAAATTTAAAACAATCAAAATGTTGCAATATTAAAAATTCTGTTCAGAATAGTTTTCCCCTACTACTCTCACTGAATAAAAATATTCTTATTTAGAGGAAAGGCTATATTCACTTTCTCTTCATAGGTAATATTCAATAAAATTTGTACAGTTACTTTACCAATTTAATATTATTGGATGAGCAAATAAGGTTAATATTATCTCTTCTAATTCCCATGAAAAATCACAGCTACCTTCAACAAATCAAAATTGTGACAGTTCAATTATATTAACAAAAATCCTCAGGAAAGAGGCACAATTGTTTTGATTCACTATTAAATGTTTTAAAAATTATTAATGTTACCTTAGTAAATAACAAATGATATACAAGAATTACTAATCATTTACTAAAATACATAGTTTGCATCATGATTTATCATTTGAATTGATATTAAGTAAAATTATTATTATTTAAAACATTATTCAATTTGCCTCTGAGATGTTCACCAGAAGTCTCACGTGTTTGGAAGGTCACTGGAATCGGGGGGGATGCTATGCCTAGCAATGGAGTCATCCACTGATGAGTTCAATAGTTGTTGCTGACATTACGTGGTATAGTCCTGCAGGAGGCTGCTCATGGCGGGAGGTGATTTTGATAGTTGTTTTCTTTTCCCCAACCGTGTTCCTCTCTCTCATCCTGGGTGCCACAATATAAGCAGCTTTTTCTCCTCCTAGCCACACCATCATGCCCTTTATACCTTGGAGCCAACCAGCTATGGACTGAATCATCTGAAAACCAAGAACCAAATTAATGCCTCTTCCTCCACAGTCTGGATGTCAGGTATTTTGTCCTAGTGACAAGAAAGTGACTAATTCCTATTTTGGCATTAGAAGTGGGGTCGTTACTCTGATTATACCCAATATTGGGTTTAAAAGCTTTTGGAACTGGTTTTTGGGAAGAGTTTGAAAAATCTTGGAGACGCATGCTAGAGAAGCCATAGAATGATGCAAGCCAAAATTTATAGGAGCTTCTGGTTGGAGAGCAGAAGACCAGAATTCAGCCAAAAACACCATAAACTCTGACTATATCTTAACCATGGGCCTCAACCCTTAGTCGTACTTGGAACTGGTTTGTGAGAAGAGTTTGGAAAGTTTTGCTGATGCTGGAAGAAAAACACTTACAATGCTGTAGGACCATCTTGATAGGAGATTCTGGTAGTATAAAAGAAGTGCAGAATGCAGATAGGAGTGCAGTAAAGGCCAGGCTCAGAAGTTAGCAATTGGGAACAAAGATGACACTGGCAGTGGAACCAGAGGTACACATGTGCTTTTGGCAGAAAATTTCTCTGCATGTTGCTTTTGTCCTGAAAATTTGCTGGAGTCTGAGGCTGGGTGTGGTAGACTAATTGGTTGGGTGGAGGAACTTTCAAAACAGCACATTTGGGCTGTGGTATTGGAACAGCAGGTTCATTTCAGTCACATCTACAATGAGAAGCAGGAACAAAAATCAAATGTAAAATGTTTGAAGTTTTATGAGAAAAGAAATAATCTGCAAAGCTGAAGCAAAGGAAAGATGATTGCTGGCAAGACTAACATTATAAAGAAGCCAAGTAGTTTGCATCAGGAAACTGAGAAAGAATGAAAAAGAACTCATCCATTACAGAATAAATAGTGTAGAAATGTAATAGTTTCATTTGAGAAGGAAACCTTTGGACTTTTTCTGGAAAGGAGCCACATAAAGAATGTTTGGGGATTCATTTCATAGTTCTCAGAAAATAAGGTTCTCCAAGGCTAATTGCATAAGCTAGAAACAAATATTTATTTAAAAATAAGGTAATTATATGACATTATATGCATGAAAAAAATCATTTAAAATTTAGATTTTAAGCTTTCATATTTTCATTTTGTTAAACATTTTTCTCTTTTGCAAATAGATGGGCCTATGAAGTAAATAAATTCTTACCAGCAATAATCATCTTTCTTCAAACATATTCTATCTAGGATTTGAACTTCCGGCAAACTTAACTGAGAAATAGACTTTAAAATATGTCTTAATTATTGTCTCTCATTGCTGGAATAAAATACTCAATACCCCAAATTAAAAGAGAAAAAGTTTATTTAGCTCACAGTTTATAGAGGTCTCAGTCCATAGTAAGCTGGCTCTAAGGCAAGGTGGTGTAGCAGAGGGCAATCCATCATGGCAGCAGAAGATACCAAAAGCAAGTACAAAAGCGAAAGAGCAAGCCTCTCTTCCTCCCTTATAATGTATGCAAGCCAGCTTCCCTAGGGTATGTGGATCACTAAAAATCCCAATCCTAGCACTAGAAAATGAACCAAGTACAAACTCTAGATTTAGCCACATCTGAAAAGCCTGACCCCATGAATACATGAGGCTTTGAGGGGACATTCAGGCACAAATTATAACATTCTCCCCCTGGACCCTCAAAGACTCATGAAAATCCCTTTATGCAAGAGGCATTTAGTTCATCTCTGAGAGTTTCCAAAGTCCTTACAAGTTTCAAGAATGCTGAAAAGTCCAATTCCCAAGTTTCCTCTAAGATTTAAGACAAACTTTTGGCTGTGAACCTCTGTATAAATGCAAAAAAAGTAAAATACTTTTAGCAATCAATAGCACAAAATAGACATTTCCAGTCCAGAAGTTACAAACACGGAGGATACAAAAGAATAAACCAAGCAAGTCCAAAATCAAGCAGCCAAACTTAAAGTCCTGTAGTTCCATTTGCAGCATCCAAGGCAATCTGTGTCAAGTTTTGAGCTCCAAAGGGATTGAGTTGCTCCACCCCTATGGCATTATCCATGGTAGACAATCCTAGGACTTATTTCTTGAGCTGGATTTGCTCCTTTCTTGCAGGTTTTTCTCAGATGACCCATGTTCCCAGTCTCTCCAAACTTCTGGGTTTCTACGGCACTTTTGGCTTCATATTCACAGCTTCACAAATTGCCCTCTCTAGGACACTATGTCTGACCTCCCAGGCTTTCTGGTACCTGAATGGAAGCCTTCCTGATCCTACAACTCTTGCATTTTGCGTGAACCTAAAACCAGTGCCACATGAATGATGTCAAAGTCTGCTGTCAGCTGGAAAAGTAGCTTCTTTTTCTCTTGACTGTAGAGGTCAAATATTTAGATCATGGAGTGCTCTGAACCCAATTCTGAGGAACAAATTATCTATGCCACCTTCATTGTGGAAAATGGTGCTCCATAGCTTTCTTCTCAAAACAAAGTCTTTCACTTCTGCAATTTTGAGGCTGCAAAGGGTGGAGATTTGCTGCTGCTTCTAATGCCTATAGGCCATTTTTCTATATTCCTATTATTTTTCATTAATAAAGATTTCTTTTGCTCTATTTTTCAGCTCACATCTTTACTGGAGCTTGCTTTGTGTCCAAGCTAACAATGTTTTAAATCATTCTGCTGGGTTCTTTGCTTTTGAGTCTCAAAATAAATCTCACTAAAAGCACCCAACACTAGCCACACCACCACTTCAACTTTTGACTTGCTTTGAAATTTCTTCAGCCAGATTAGTTAGTCTGCTGCCCTTAATCTCAGTCTCAGGCAAAATCTCTAAACAGGAGCAAAATCCAGGCAAACTTTCTGCCAAGTTATAACACACACCATCTGGAACCCAAAAACCAGTGCAGTCCTTCTCAAAAGAAATATTCTCAGCATGGTATTTACTGTCAGAATTTCTACTAATCTTCTGGTCTTTTAAGCTACAAGCAGAATCTCTCATGTAGAGCAGTCTGAAGAGTTCCAGGTCTACTCATTCAGCTCACATTTCTGAACCTTTGTAATCTCTTTTCACAAGCCATTCCCAAAGGTTCTTGAATCCCATAGTCAGATATCACAGCAATGACTCCACATCTCTGATGCTAAATTCTGTTTCAGTTACTTTTCTCTCATTTCTGCGACAAAATACCTGATACCCAAGGTTAAAAAGGGAAATATTTATTTAGGTCATAGTATGAAGGTTTCAGTATAGAGTCAGCTGGTTCCAAGACAACATGTCATGGCAGAGGGGTAACAGGTCATGGTGGTTGCAGAAGACAGCAAAAGCAACAAGTGCAAAAAGGAGACTCTTTTCCTCTTTTACATAGTATTCAGGCTACCCTTTCTAGGGTGGGTGTAGCGCTCATACCTCCAATCCCAGCACTAGACAATGAACCAATCACAAACTCTAGATTCAGCTGCTTCCAAAAAGCCTGCCCCATGATCACATGAGGTTTTTCAGGGAATCCATTCACAAAACATAACAAACACAATTACCAAATTGTTAGTGCACTAAAGTAAATGCTATCACTTGTTGAGCTTGGAAAAATAATATAGAATTATTCACTTTTTACAAACATTCCTAATATTATTGAAGAAACATATGCCTCTGAATGCATTGGTATGATTTCTATTTCTTTGTTTAGAAATTCATTATGATAAGGGCATTATGGAAATAAGGCCAGCAACTGCTAAGAATTTTGGCACCTGAAGTCGCACAGCACATGTTTGCCAAATACAATCTTTCCCTTTTCAAAATATAAACATTCTCTCTCAAAGGTGGTTCATCAGTTATTGATTATACAAAGTGCTTTACCTTGTTTTCTTAAAATTGTATTTACCCTCTCTTCTGCAATATGTATCAAGGTTAATTTAATTAAACAAAAAATAAATGCTATGTAAATAAAAGGAAATATTAATGAAAATGGACCTTTTTAATGGCCCAGAAGTCTATATTTTTGGCAACATTATTTTAAGAAAGTTACTCTATATACCTGAGAAATATTAGCAATATCACTGAATCTGTTATTTAGCACTGAGCATTACATTCTGTTATGAATTTTTTGTGGTACGTTCTTCCTTCAAGACCTGTCAGGATTTTTATACCATTAGTTTGGAATAAGGAACATCCATTAGTTTGGAATAAGGAACATAAATAGATTCATTGAATTTTAACTGTAAAACATATAGCATTAAATAGGCTTGAGCACTTTTTTTTTTTTTTTTCAAATGATGGTCTTACTTTGTCTGATTTTTCCATAAAAATTCATTAGGACATTATACAATTTTCCAGGCTATTTCCTATTTCTCAAGCATGAGCCTCCATATCAAATAAATTTCAATGGGATAAAATGTACATTACCTTGAATGCTAGATGAGGTGTCACATACTTGTAATCCCAACACTGAGGTAGCTGAGGCAGGAGAATTACTGCAAGTTCAGGGCCGCTTGAACTATATAGTGAGAGACTCTGTCTCAAAAAGACCAAATAAAGTATATCACCATTACCTAGTTGTAAAATAATATTCATAATACAACAATAAATATTAACAGCTATAAAAATTTCGTATGATTAGTATAAAAATTGAATCTGTACTTTTTATAATTATTAACAACATTCTAAATTAACAATCTTCAGTGAACTTGCTTATAAATATGTTTCCATCTTCCATTCCTATTACATTTATATTTTGTATTTCAGCTATGTAATTACATCAGCAAGAACTAAAATTTATTTGGCCTTCCACTTTTTATCATCTGGTTCCAATATAATCTCTTACTTAGAGAATCTTGATGATTTTGTCCTTTCTAAATATTTTATATATTTGTACTGAATAGCCACATCCAATAAAAATGACCATCATCTGTAAGCCATTGAAAATTCATTGTTATTTCATCAAGATTAAAATAGGGTTGTATAAAAAATCAAGAATAGTACTATCATAATATCTCCAAATGCAAAAATATAAAAAAGCCATCTTTTTTAGCAAATTCTTGGTCCTACAAAAATCTTGGTGGATGCTTCAACCTAAATCATAGGACAAGTAAAAAGTTCCACTGAGCAAATTAATCCTTGAATAGGTATGGTTAGATGGACTAATGCCTTGCTTTTGAACTTTTACTTTCATAGCAACAACTGAGAGAATTAACATGACTTTTGTAGACACCACACCTAGAAGTGATTCCAGCAAAGGTCACAGCTTTTCAGATTGCACTGTACTATCAAAGTTAAGGTATTCTCAGAGGATCCATCACCACATCCTCTGTTTAAAGCACACAGAATGAAAATATCACATGGACACTATTCTTGTAGTATTTTGGATAAAATAATTTTCTTGGGCTCTGACATGGTGTACTCTGTATCATTTTCTACTAATAAGTTAAAAGAAGCCCAGGAAAAATATGCACAAAAAATTCACTTAGTACTAAGCTCTACTATACTTTGAGTTATACATTAGGTGTGGCAAATTGAATGACATATCATCTTGATAGACTTCTCAATATACCTAAGGAATTGGCATTACAAACTTGTGGTGTGTGATTTTATGGTCAGAGAGGTGAGTACTTCAGAGGATATGTATTTGTTTTTAGACCCTTGCTATCTGATGCTCCTCCTCTCTTCTGCTTCCTGGTTAAAATGAAAAAAGCCTCTTTTCTCTAGGATTGCTTTCTACCACAACATTCCTACCTTTCTGCTAACTGAACATGGAATGAATCCCCAGAAACCACAAGATAAATTAAAACTCTCCTTGAAGATATGGGTGTTCAGTATTATATAATGTCATGGGAATGCTGACTAGTAAACCAGGGAACATCATAAGGAGGAACATATCCCTTAAGAAGGTCCTCATATAAAAGAATACAAGAATTACATCTCATGAATAACAGAAGTTTTAACATTGAAACTAAAGAAATATGCAAATAGAAGCCAACATGACTCCTCCAAATGTTAATATTAGCATGGTAATGGACTTTACTCATATCAGAATAGATGAAATATTAGAAAAAATTAGGTGGATGAGTACTCAAAGAAGATGCAAATAATCAACTGAGTGATATAAAGAACAAAATACAATTTAAGAAAGAACAATTCCATTAAATTATCTAACTTTTTATTCCAATTAAAGTATAATTAAAGTACTGGCAATTGGATTACAGTATAAGACCCAACTATTTGCTGCTGGCAAGAAGCACACCTCAGGAGCAAAGATACAGACATCTTGAAAATAAAAATATGGAAAATGATATTCCTTGAGTTCCTTGGAAATAAATCAGAAATCAAGCAGAAGCTTTAGTCATATCTGACAAAGAAAACTACAATAGAGTGGACAAAAAAGAGTACTCCTTATTGGTAGAGGGAACAATTCATAAATAACAATTCTAAATAAGCATTCATCAAAATTGTTTCACTTAAATTCATACAAGAAACACCAGTCAACAAAAAGGCTCTGAAATAAAATTGGTGGATCACTTTAATATCCATTAGCAGAAATACATGTGCTGGGTTGGGGATTTAGCTCAGCGGCATAAGCTCTTGCCTGGCACTGCTGTTGAGTGCACGTGGTTGTGAGTTCAATCTCTGGTACCAAAAAAAAAAATGAAATACATATGCCATCCTCAACAAAACAAAAAAATGCAACTCAAAGTTAAACTACATTATGACTTAAATGAACTTACATGGCACCTACAGCGTTTCCCATCTAACAAGAAAAATATATATTATTTTCTACAGCTCCTGAAACTTTATCCTACATTAGTAATATTTCAGACATGAGAGCATGTTTTAAAAACAAAATTTGAAATAATTGCTTGCATCTTATTATATCATAATGGAAAGAAAAAGTAGACATCAGTACCAAGAGAAACTATACAAGCACATGGACATTGAAGAATATAATGCTGACTTATTGGTAGATCATTCAAGAAACCAGGTCAGTCATTTAAAAATATCTAGAAGTTAAAGAAAGTGAAAACTCAACCTATCAGAATATGTAAGATTCAGCAAAGGTATTTCTGATAGAGAAGTGTATAGCTATAATATTCTACATTGAAAATCTTTGAGATGTTGAATATTCTAGTGATGCATCTCAAAAGAAGGACAGGAATGATAAATATAACTGAAGTTAATGAAATAAAGGCTAACACAATAATATATATGATAGATGAAACAGGGTTGCTTGTTTGAAAAGGTAAATAAGATTGATAAATCCTTAACCCTATGAACAAATGAAATGAGGAGAGAGACATTTATAAAATCAGACAAACAAAGGAGAATGTTAAAGCTGAGAATACTGAAATGAACAGAATGACTATGGACCCTTGAAAATACACATTCCCTTAAGTTGGGAAATCTAGAAGAAATAGAGGTATGTTGAGACACACATAACCTATCCAAATTGAACCTAGAAGGTGTAAGAAAAACAAAATTGATTGAAAACAATCAAGGAGATTGAAGGCATCATAATTTTTAAAATACCCAAAATGCAAAATACTGAAGAAAGATAGATTCATTGTTGAGTTTTACCAGAAATTTAAGGAACTAACACCAATGTTCCACAAACGGTTCCAGGAAATAGAAAACAAGGAGATCATCTAATTTCATTCTATGAAGCCAGTATTATATTCTGATACTGGCCAGAATAACAACTGACACGAATGGCCAGAAATATAGCTCAGTGGCACAGCAACTGCCTGGCACATATAAGGTCATGAATTCAATTCCCGCTACCAAAAGAAAAAAGAATTGACACAAAAGTACAACTACAGAACAATATCCCCCATGGATAGAGTAAAAGGTTCTCAACAAAATCTGGCAAGTAAAACTGAACAATAGATTAAAAGGATGACATGCCATGGTCAAACTGTTTGTATTACAGGAAAGTAAGATGATTCAATATATGCAAATGATCTTGCACAATAATCACAAATAGAGTCAAAAATAAAATTTCCTTGATGACATCAAAATATGCAGAAGAAGCCTTCATTAAATTCAATTCTGCCTCATTATAAAAGTCCTAAAGATCTTAGTTACAGAAAGATCTTACCTCAATGTCATAAAGGTTAAATGTGTTAAATCCACAGCCACCATAATAATGAAAGAAAAAATTAAAGCATTTTATTTAAAATGCAGAATGAAAATAAGGTGTCCATTCTCACTATTCCTGTGTGCTAAGTACTTAAAATTTTAATCATAGTAGTTAGATAAAAGAAATAAATGGAGCTGGGTGTGGCACTCCTAAAATCCAAGTACTTGGGAGGCTAAGGCCGGAGGATCACCAAGTGTTCCTTGCCAGCCTGGGCTACATAATGAGTTCAAGGCTAGCATGACCTACATAGTGAGACACTGTCTCAAATGAAACAATAAACAAACAAACATAAATAAATAAATAAGGCACAGATAAGGGAAGAAGTCAAAGCATCCCTATTTGTACACAATAAGATCTTAGACTTTGAAAACCCAAAAGACTGCTTCAGAAGACTTTTCAAACTCAAAAATAAATTCAACAAATTTAGAGAGTAGAAAAATCAATATTTATAAGTCAGTATCTTTTTGCCATTCACTCAAATCAGATATCTAGCTTAAAACCCAGCCAGCAATTGTAATTTCACAGACTAAGTTTGGGGTTACCGTGAAATTCTTTTCCCACATAAATTAGTCCTTGACCCTAATTCCAGTCTCCTGCAGAATCTAATGACATAGGCAAAGTGTAGACTTTTTTTTTTTTTTGCCACAAAGTGATATACATGGTCTCAGTCCAATTGCCAGTGGAATATTTTGTTTCAGACTGAAATGTAATGTGCCTGCCCTCTTCTGTGTACATTCCTCTCTGCTTTCTCACCTTCTGTGCTCCATCCAGAACTACCCATTAAGCTCTGCTTGCAGTATAATAGGATTCCTGTAACCTGTACCTCCAAGTCTGTACAACTCTTCCCTCAGACCAGCTCATACAGTCATTCAAAGTCACCTCCATGATGGCTCTTCTCTGGTGTCAATTTTTCAATATTAGATTTCCCATTTCTGGACAAACTATATGACACTCACAACTTCAAAGAGGAGAGTTTGGCTTACAGTTTCACAGAATTCAGTTCATAGTAGGCAGACTCCAAGCATGGACATCATGGCAGAAGGGTATATTGGAACAATTCTCAATTTGTGGTAGCAGTGAAGTAGAGCAAAGGAACAAACAGCACCAGGCAGGAAGAGGTTAGGGACCAGATACTAATCACAAAATCACGCCTCATAACCCACACAGACACACTCAGAAGTGTTTTACTAATCTCTTAGGTCCCTCCTACGCCAATCAAGTTGATATTCAAGCTTAACCATGATACATGCATTGGAATTGTTAATATGTGGGCAATATTTAAAGCCTTTGGAGTAGATATGTGATGATTTAAAAAAGTGAATTAAATAATACAACTATCCAAAAACTGTGCCTTGGACATTTTGAAACTTAGAGTCATGAAGAAGAGAAATGGTTAGTAAAAGAAGACTAAAGAGACATATTAATTTCATAGTTCCAAAATTAATACCTTAACTCCTGTGTCAGGTAAACAGGGTATTTGGAGAAAATAACTACTTAAAATGATATGGCTTAAAAATAAAACTTTTGTTAGTTACATAAATCTAGAAGATTGAGAAATAACCATTGGTTTATCAACACAGGCTTCATTGGAGGAATGAGTAGTAGTTTTGACATTTAATACAGAAAGTTTAGTAAATGACAGAGAATTGGATATGGAGTTTACAGAAATACTGGAAAAATTGGTATAAAGAAAGAAGAAAAATGATAACTAAAAAGCAAGTTACAGTTAATTGTGTTCTCTTTACATTTTAAATAAGTCTTTGTTTATAGTACATTTGTATGCACATGTAAAACATTACTATAAAGAGCAAGTGTAACTCCTGAGAATTCAAGTAATGGTCAAATTTTGCAACTTTGACTTTTTTGTTGCATTTCTAATCTTGTTTAACTGAAGAACTGTTTTAGTCTGTTTTTGCATTTGTTTCATCCTAAATATCACTGTTTCTTATTAAGACTCCCAAGGAAGACTAACAATATTTAGTAACAGACCTTCATCAATATATCTGCCACTGAGGGTCTCAATTATGGGTTGCTGCAGATTTATGTGTGATTTTAATCATCTGTCTACTCTTCTTATGAACATCTTGCGTCAGTTTCCTGTGAAACTTGCCCTTGATTTTGTTTCTTTTTTTTTTCTTGAGAATTTTAGTGCAGCAACATATCATCTGGAAGTGTCCAATCATTCATAACTTTGACAGTGCAAATCAAACAAAAGTGACCAAATACTCTTTTTCTTATCTTGTAGAAAAAAATTATTATGAAGTTGCTGAATTGTTTTCCTTATTTTTTGTTTTTACTAATATACCCACAAAAATCTCTATATGAAAATAATTTCAAATTCTAGAATGTTTTAAAATATATGATCACAGTACTTTATTTTCTATAACATATGTTTTAATAGATTTTCTATTAATAGTAAGCACTACATTTTAAAAGTTAGGTATGCTTTTCATTTGTTTGATAGCATTATTTGGTGTAAATTTTTTTAATTTTTATGAAATATAATTTACATATTATTTCTGTTACTGCTTACATTTTTTGGTGCTATATTTAATAAATTATTCCCAATTCCAAGATCTTGAAATTTATCTATATATTTTCTTATAAGAACTTTATTTTTCTAACTCATATATTTAAGATTAATGTATTTTGAGTTTATTTTTGTATACAGTATGAGCTATGGACCTACGCTTTCTCTTTTTTTGTCAAAATCAAGCTGTCCACAATCCTGTGCTATGGGAATATTCTTCTCTCACTGAATTTGTGTGGCACTCTCACCCAGATCTGTTGACCCCAATAATTGTAGGGCTATTCAGGACACAGAAGCAGCACAGTTTAATGGAAGACACTATAAAAGGACTTCCTGAAGTTCTTCTAACAGTGGAAGTAAGGGCAAGATAAGTGTGATCAACTGAGCAAGAGTATTTGGAGAAGGATAATGGCAATGATTTTTTTTTTATCTAAATGTTTTTTATCACATTTCAAAGTCTTTTTTTTTCTTTTATAATTTGAAGGGAGTACAACAAAACAATAAAATGGAACAGAACAAAACAAAACAGTGAAAACAATATAAATATTCAAAAACAAGACAGAAGGAAATCCCCCATAGCTGTTATAATGTGTATTGTTATCCTCTGAACAGATGCTCAGACTATAGACCTCAGGCCTGTGAAGTCAATCAATCAATACAAACATTAAGTTGTTTTTTGTACCTCAGTTGCTATCATCCCAGCCTGTGTTCCTCCGAATCAGCCGGTTGCCCACACAGTGGAGCGTGGGTCTCTTCTTGTCTCCCAACCCATGTTCTGGCTCACAGGAAAGGCAGGATGACTTCCTGTTTCTGATCCTTTGCATACATAGTCTTATTGTTTTCATTTTGCTAATTTTATCCTGCTTGCTTTCAGTACCTTTTCTACTTCTTTCGTTGATTTTTTCTTTTGCTTTACATATTGATCATGGTTAATATTTTTCTATTTTTTAAAGATTTGTTTGCCCTTCTAGTTCATTTTATGGTTTTATAACTGTTCATGATAGTAGTGTTTCTTTTGCTTACATCTGTGGGACTCTGTTAAATTTTCTTGCCTTTTCTTCTAGTAGAGTCCTGATTCCATCATTTCTAAATGATAGCCCTTGTGCATGAAATCATCTTCTGTGGCTGTTTGTTCTGTCACAACCTTAATTGTGCCACCCCATTATCTTCATTGTGAGGTTTTCACTGAGAAATACTGTTACAAGTTTCTCTTAAATGTAATTTAATTTGGTACTTTCCTCTTTTTATTTTTTAAATTCTATTTTTGACTTACACTTTTGAAAATTTTACTACAACTTCATCCCTCAGATCTGTTTGTACTCTTTTTGTCTTGTTATGGTTAGATGTCCACACCTTCCTCAAGCTTGTGGGACTCTTCAAATTCAATTTTGTGCAGTAAGATCTATATATACTTGCTTTCTATATTTTGTGGAACTCCTATATTTTAAATGCACATTTAATATTATCCCAAGATTACTCAAGATTTTCTTCATTTTTCCCTAGTTTTCTTTCTCTTCTTCTCCCATCTTGCCTTTTTACTGTTTCTGTTACTCCTCCACTTCCTTCTTGTCTCTATCTTTCTGTCTCTTGGTCTCTGTCTCTGGCTCTCTCTCTCTCTCTGTTTTTCTCCTTCTCACTTTCTCTTCTTCTGTCTCTTCTTTATTTCCCACGTTTGCTTATTTCAAATGGACTGACCCATTTAGAAATTTAGAAATAGTTGCTATGTGTTTTGACTGCATTTTTGTTTACATGTTAAATTACTACGATTTTTCCAATTTCATAAAATTGCCTGTTTTCTTTTATATGACATTAAATTATCTTAGAATAATTTTTGGAACTTTTTTAGCATTTTATCAATATTTTTGTTTTTAATCCCTTGTTACAGAGTTATTTCTTTCCTCTGGGGCATCATGTTATCTTACTTTATACTTAATATGAACACTTTTCTACTCATTGTTACTGAAAAATGATTCATCTGATAGGAAAATATCAATATGGATATATTTTTTCATACTTCCTGTATGACATTATTGATATTTGAAAATCATATGGGTCAGCTGCCATTACTGATTTTTTGGAGCGTCTTTCCCATGAAGGTGTGTCTGCGGGTGTCGCTTTAGTATGTTGCAGTGGCTGTGGCTCCCACTAAGCACGTAGTTTTGCCTCTGTGTGCTTTCTTCTGCTGTGAGCAATGGATTCAGTGTATATGGTGTTGAAATCAGAGATGCCTTCTGTCTCTTCCAGCAAGAAGGGATGGGGACACTCTAGTTCGATGAAGGATTAACTAATGGTCAACTTGTCCATTCAACTGAAATGAATCAGTGTGGTTCTCTGTGTGGAAGGCCCCTCTGAGGATTGTTGCCAACAGAATAAAAAGAGAACTGAAATACGCTGTTAATTCTCCTGGAGAAGCTTGTTGTGCTGGTTTTCTTGACATGAACACAACTGTTCTAATTGCTCGGGACCTCACCATCCCTGAGCTGGTTGCAGTTTTTTCAGGGCAGCCCTGGACCTTACCTTGAGCATCGTTTCCTCACTCCAGTGCAGATCCCTCAGCCTGCTGGCACTGATCCTTCACCCCACCAGCACAGACTTTCTGGCTTCCAACACTGTCTTTGGGCTTTCCCAGTGCAGATCCTTGATACAGACTTGCTGAGACATTGTAGTGGGCTCTAGGCCTCCATTTGGACTCATGGAGGATGTTGCCATGAATTCCGGTTCTTCAGCTAGAGTTGTGCAGGACACTGCCATGGAACTCAGGCCCTCAGCTGGATTCTCTGGGTCTTTAGTGTGTGGACAGATTTCCTGCACTCTTTTGTACTTGACTCTTTGGGTGACTATTATGAAATAATGCTATAAATTTCGTGTCCTCTGTTAAATCTATTCCCTTGCAAACCCTGACTACAACAATTTCCTATTGGTCTTGTCATAAAAACAACAGCAGCAGGATGCCCACTGTGGAGTCAGTCATCCCAGCGAGCACAACCAATACACATGCAGTGTGGCAGGATTGTACCTGTCACTTTTCATGGGCTTTCCGGTGTTCCTGGGCTGTGTGGTACCATCTCTAATGACAGTGGGGACAGTTTGTATTTTCAAGAGATATCACAAACAGTTCCTTTTTCAGTCCCTAGAGTACATGGGTTCTGTCACAGTGCATTCCAGACTGAGGAAGTGATGACTCCCAGCTCACCAGCACCAGAACACCTTTGAGATTTAGGGCACAAGTATGAGTCTCTGGGGACCTCCCAGCAGTAGCTTCACTCCAGGTGGTTGGGAAGTGTGGCAGAACTTGCGCAGTACAGTCTCGTCTGTCTCTTAGGTTGCATGGGAGTAACATGACTTAAGCAGTTCAAGGAATTGAGTCTCGCAGGGAGGCAGGGACGGGATGCAGGTGAGTTTGACCCCCAGGCTGGCAATGTGTGGCAGCAGCCTGGTGGGGAGAACACTAACTGAGTTTTCTCTCTAGAGCAGTGCAGTGGACAATGTTCTCCCAAAACTACACAGCTGAGATCCAGCCTAACAGGGCTGCAGCACTCTTGAGCAACAGAAACTTGTGGCCTCTCTCTTGCCAGTGTGAATATCTGGAGTATTTTGTTTACATTTCCACCACTTTGGGTAGATCATCATGTGTTCAGACCTGAAGAGACTAAGTGATAGGATGGTCTATTACCTTCTTTAAACACTATTCAATTCCCTCAAAGTATTAGCAGATCATTTTTGATTTATTATGGAAGCTTTTTTTAAAAGCTTCCATAATAAATCAGCTATGTAGTGTTTATGTTAACACATTGGTTGACAATAACAACTAATCTGGCATTTTCCCTTATCAGTTTGAAATGTTTATCTTCTTTATTTCCACTTTATTGTATTTAAAATTATTTTAAAAGAAAAATCACAATAGCAGTATTCAAAGTCCTTCTGAGCACTAAGTTTCACATCATCATTTTTAGATCACTTTTATTATAATTTGACTAAAGAATGAGGCTAAAACAGCAGGCCTAAATAGAGGCACCTGCAACTGTTGATGTAAAGCTCTCGCAGCTGTGTATTATCTGACTAGAACGCAAACTTGGCATGAGGGTATGAAGAGAAAAAAGAGTAATTATTTCACGTAGAGTAGTCAGCAGTGTAGTTAGTGCAGCCATGTGGAACACAGAGAAAAGTGGTCCAGGGTAATTCAGATATGAGTCAAAATGAAATTAATTTCATGAAGCTGAAGTCAAAAGTTTGCAGTGATAACAAGTCAATACTGCCTGCAGGTCATATTGCTAAAAATAAAGACTCTCAGATTTTTATGATGATGATAGATGATTGTTAACGTTAACACGAGGTCATTAGGAGATCAGGTAAAATTAGCTCCTTTGGAACTTAAGCCTTCAGAACAATTAAACGAGTTCCTTGCTCTAACTCAATGCCCTCAAGCTACAGAACTTCCACAAATGCATTTTAGAAACTTCCAGAAAGGAGTCTAGGTAAAATCAATGGGTTAGGGAAATAATGCCATCAAATATTTATCTTTTAAATTACAGAGATACTAATTGGATAATTTACACCAAGTATCTGCCTTTGGCAAGGAACTATGCTTGTTTCAAATTATTATATCACAATGAATATAGCTTTGTGAGTTAGGACATATGGTTTAATCTCATTTCTTCCTTTTATTTTGAATTTTATCTTAAAGTATGTCTGCACTATCATTTCACTAGATTGATCTCTAAACTAGTGTACTTCTTTATTTTAAAGAGAGTAAAACTAAACATAACAGAACAAAGCAGATCAGAAGAAGACAATGTAAGTGACACAGATTTCAAAGCAAGACAACAGGAAATCTACAGTGGCTACCATAATGTGTCTTATTTTCTTCTAAATAGTTGTCCATATCTTTGCACACAATTCTTACAAAACAAAATAGTATTAAACTGATCAGAACAGAGTGATGAAGGCAATATAGGCCTTCAAAACCAGATAGTATACTTTAATTGACCATCTTTCTCTGACAGTGTTAACCAAGGCTGTCTCTCTTGCATATGCAGGTAAACATATGGTCATCATTACAACATATGAAATCTAGCAGTGTCTCTTAGTCCTGTGCACATGTATTTCTTCATCTAATTGTCATACACGTCATCTTACCAATAGATTGAAGGTTCGTTTTGTTTGCATGTCCTAGATGCCAAGGCAGATTAACAAGGTGAGTGGCCCAAGCATTAAAATGATCTCCCCTTATGGTCATGTTCATAAAAACTTGCACTAATTTTTTTTAGCTTTCAACTAATGTTACCAAGATCTTCCCACAGCAAAATGTGGAATTCAGTGATGAAATGAAAGCACCACCATTCCTAGCCTATTGAGAGGAGGAATGTTCTAAAATTAAAATTGAGTGTTGAAAGTAGCACAAACGAAGTATGCGGAAGGGATTTAGCTCAGTGGCACAAGCACCTGCCTGGCAAGCACAAGGTCATAAGTTCAATCCCCGGTACCAAAAAAATAAAAAATGAAAAAAAAATTTTAAAAGTATGCAAAGGTGCATACACCTGAAACTTCCTTCACAATATGTAAGTAATCATCTGCAAATCATTTTGACTCCCATGGAAACTAAAGAAAGTAGATGCCTCTAATTTTTCTTTCATACAAAATAACATGTGTGCTCTAATCTTCTGTTTCAAAACTTCCCCTTACTCTTCTAAGCACACATTCCCAGCATAATGTCCGTGTTCTTTTTCTGCTTATACCTTTTTATAAATATATCTAAACTGATTAGACTACTCTTCTCTATGCCTTTTCAGTGGAAAATCCATCCCATAAGTTGATACTAGTTTGTAGGTTCACTTAACAACTTTTGTTCAAATTGCTTCAGTCACTTTCCTTTTCATTAGGACAAAATATTCAACACCTGCAACTTAGAGGGGAGATTTATTTTCCCTCATACTTACAGTTCATGGTCAGCTCCAAAGCAGAAACAGCATAGCAGAGGGATCAAGCGGAGGAAAGCTGCCTGCCTCATGGAGGCCAGGAAGCAGAGAAAGAGGGGAGGAATCAGAAAGAGAGATGTCCTCCTGGGTCACACATCCTGTGACCTCTCTCCAGTCCAGGCCCACCTCCTAACAACACTCAGCTCCTGAACTCATTAGTGCATGAATCCACTGGTGAGTATGGAACTCCCATGATACAGTCACCTTCCTAAAGCCCAAAAGAGTTTTGGGAAACACTGTAGTTCTAAACCATACTTGAAAACTTCCTAACATGACCAATTGCTGCCAACTCTTCTGTGATATGTAGCTATGTTTCTTTATTTTTCAGTTTTTTTCATTGCTATATATTTATGATACATAATAATTACATTCATCTTGGGAAACTGGCTTATATACATATTGTTTCTTAATCATTTTACTCACCCTTTCCTTCCAATCTTCTCTCCAATTCCAGACTCCTTTCCTGTCTATAAATGTTTCTCTCTTGATAATTCCCATTTAATTATGTACCTGCCTTTTATTTTTGTAACTTTTTTGGGGGGGGATTTACATTTCATTTTATTTTATTGGTACCAAGAATCAAACTCAAGACTTCACCCTTGCCAGCTGAGCAATAGCCCCCCTTTTTGTTATAAAGTTTGGAATCATTATTCTTCAAACAATTCCTCTGTCTCTCTGCCTGTCTGTCTCTGTCTCTGTTTCTCTGTCTCTCTGCCTGTCTTTCTATCTCTCTGTTGCAAGATTATCAGCAGATTTCTCATCAGAATCATTTCAAGTCAGAAGGTAGTGGTCTATTTGTAGTCAAAATGCTGAAAGAAAAACTACCATCAACCAAGAACAATCCTATATTCAAATCAAAATAGCCTCAGATATTAGAG
Organism: Hydrochoerus hydrochaeris; assembly: GCA_004027455.1. NCBI lineage: Eukaryota > Metazoa > Chordata > Mammalia > Rodentia > Hydrochaeridae > Hydrochoerus > Hydrochoerus hydrochaeris. Next base: position 4,496 of record PVLA01000827.1, on the reverse strand, counting down.
AGAGCAGTGGGTGTTTGCTACCCTAGACCTGCCTGTGAGAATGCTCATGAAGCCCCACAGGTAGTAGTGAAAGAGCACTGGATGACAACTCAAAGCTGTATGAAGAAGTGAAAATTACAGTAAAGATGAAATCATGGGAAATTATGCAATCATATTATTGTATCAAGGATCTGTAACTCTCAATTTTGTTTACTATGTGATTTAAGAAAGGAAAGAAATAATCAATAATTAATACATGTTTTGGAGACATAATATGTAATCTCGTGAAATGAAAAACTGGTGGAGACAGAGCTCTAAAAGAGCAAAGGCTTTGTAGGTCTTAAAGTTGAGCTGGTTTTGTAATGGCAAAATTAGAGAACAGCAAACTTACAGACATTTTATAACAAAAGTTAAAAATCAGTGGTCTGTCACATAAATAGATTCACATACAAACTTAAAATTTATCCACCCAGAAAAACAAGAAAGAAGAATAATCCTATTGAGGTGCATCACCCACTTGTTCTAAAAGCTCTAAACAACTTCCTATTAAGGCTGCCAGTATCCCCCTCAAATATACCAATATGTAGCATATACTGTATTTATATAAGAACAAATCTGCATGTGGTCACCAAAGTGTGAAATCTCTTAATGGATCTTTCACTGAGTCCTGAGCTAATGTCCTTCTCAAAGTTTTGATTTATTTGTAACTTTATGTGCATTACGTGGTAACTCCTCAACCATACACATGTCATGGAATCAGTGATGGGGAAAATATAAAAAGGCTAGATTTATAATTTATTACTTGTACACATGCCATAATGAGTTGTATGCTTTATAACTCATCTTTTCTAACTACTTTTGAAATGTTTACATTTATTTTATTGGAATTTTGCTACTCCCAAAGTTTATTTGTTGTTACAATCAGGGAAAACACTAATTCATTTTTGTTGCTGTTGAAAACCACTGGACATTTCTTATCATTAGACGTACCATGATTTTAGGTGGCATAATTGTCCTAAGGAATGCAAGACTAGAAAAATCAAACTAAATATCCTTATTCTCAGTGACAACTATATGCAGTTAAAGAGGAGAAAAACCATTAACAGTAAGTAAAATGGTCATTGTTCTTTGTTAATTGTCATGAATTAAAAAATATTTTAGAAGCAAGCCTGTTTTAATACTTATAATTTATTATTTGTACACACTGAATATTTTAAAAAGCTAACATTTTCTGGATTCAGTTGCTTTTGTTAAATGATTATTGCCAAAACTTTAATAAACCATTTTCTTTTGTTTCTTATATAATTACGGTGTTTATAAACCATACATACAACCACTACCTTACATTATTAGTCAGCCCATTAGAGCAAAATAACATATTATCTGGTGTAAATAACAGAATTTGATTCTCTTATTGTTTTGACAGCTGGAATTTTCAGGTCAAGGTCCTGAAACATTGCCCAGTGAGGGTCTCTTCTTGGTGGCAGTGAATTCCTTTGGGCCATATCCTCCTGCCAGTTGCCCTGGGCTTGTGTGGGGCAGCAGGCAAGAATTAAGAGGCAGGGAATTGTAATGTAATCCCATCTCTACAATTTCAGTCTTGAGGATATCAGCAAAACTTTGCAGCAATACAATGGACAGAAGTATCACAATATCAAAATTACTTTATGACAAGTACAAGAAAATAAAAGAAGCCAAGCTGAGAAAATATGTTTGAATAAGAAAATATCTCAGTATACTACCACATATCAAATAAAGTGAGCACAAATGTCTAAATTTGCTCCTTCAGGCAAGGATAAATATTAGTCTTACTTATTCAAGTTGCTTGAAAAAAATTTTTAAAAGGTAAAGGTATGAAAATACGCCCCCTTAAGGGTGTACTGATTTAAATGCAAAAAAGAAAAAGAAACAGAAGAGGGAAGGAAGGAGGGGGAGAAAGAGAGAGAGAGAGACCGATACAGAGAGAGAGAGAGAGAGAGAGAGAGAGAGAGAGAGAGAGAGAGAGAGAGAAACAGAGAGAGGCAGAGAGACATATTCAATTATTCAATTATTCCATCATCAAGCTTCCGATACTAGAAATAAAACCCAGTTTTTCTTAACAATGAAACAACATGCAATCAACTTCAAAACTAAGCTACTTTCAAAACATTCTAACTCTGTGTTTTAATTGGGCAAACTCAGTACACGGATGGAGCAGCTCTCTCCCCCTAAACTCCGGGACAGTCCCATCTTCCGTGCAGCGGTGTTTTGTCTCTTTATCTGACTTTTCCCTTTTATTTCTGGACCTGCTTCACAGCTCATTTGCTTGCAATGAAGCATAATCACCCTTGTCCTTGTCAAGTTCTGAGGACACTATTTTATCTTAAAATTAGAACAATGGAACACAGATTCTTATCAGCCTGATAAGGCAAATTTGCAGCAGAAAAGCTTGATTTTTTTAACTTCTCATAGATAGAATTCTCACTGAATTTCCTTTACATACAGAGAAATGTGTTTTGGATAAAATAAAATTTAAAAAAAAAACCTTCTTCCCATCCATTACTTATGAGCTTTGCTTCATCAATTATTACTTTGTCTTCCTCTAAAAGAGCAGGGATCCCTCTCTCAATATTTTTAGCACCTTTGAGTCAGAAAACAAGATAAAAAATCCTATCTTGAACTATTTGCCTTTGCTTTACTCTTCATTCTTTACCTATACATACATCCAAAATAGTAAACAACTCTTCAGCTTAGAATATTTTATCTAATTATCAAAAAAGTAAAGGTTGCATTTAAAAAGGAGAAAATAAATTAAAATCTGAGACATTACAGACTTTAATGTACTGCTGCTTGATCTAGATATCTAAAAGCTAAAGCAGCCCTTATACATATACTCCAGGCATTCCAGAGATAATCCTCTATTCCTTTCTTCTATTTCCTTGGGGGTTAAAAGGCTTAACCATCCTTTGGAATATTTCATAAAGATAAGCTTATGGACTCAACACTTAATGAGACTATTCCAAGAAGCCACATATAATTAAATGCATAAATCAATACTTAACCATTGCTAAAAGTATCTCCACTAAAATCACAGTAATTTTATGCAATATTCAAAGCTCATCACAGATTAGCTGGAAACCAGCAGGATGTGTTTAAGTTCAAACCGTAGTGAAAGATAAAGAGGAAGATGCTGCTGTCAGAAGAGGAAGGTCCTTTAACATACTGAGATCCTCTAAGATAATAAAGAATTATTTCTTAGAGGTATACTTTTATTTGTTTGCTGTTTGAGTTTTCTATTCTTATATAACTCTGTATCTTAACTCATGCTCTTCCCCAAGTGTGCTGGTATTCTGGAGAAGGAGGGAGGGAACCTATGGGGTTACCCAACCTCAAAAGAAATAAAAGAGCCTCAGTTTCATTCCTGTCCTTTTGGGATTAGAAATAGGAGCCACACTAGGAATAGCACTAGGAACCACAGCCCTTATAATGGGAGATCAAAATTACCAGATATTGAACAAAGAAATGGACCGTGATCTGGGCACACGTGAACACGATGTTCATTGCTTGGAGGAGTCTCTAAACCCCCTAGCGGAGATGGTCCTCCAGGACCGAGGAGGTCTAGGCCTCCTGTTCTTAAAACAGAGAGGTCTATGCCTAGCCATTGGTGAATCTTGTTTTTACACCAACTATTCAGGAATTATTAAAGACAGCCTTAGTCAAAAAGTGCCTGGCTGATAAAAAAACAATCATCAACAGAGCTGATATGAAAATTTGTTCTCCACCATTCCCTGGCTGACCAGCTTATTCTCAGCTCTGGGGGGACCCTTGGTTTTCCTCCTTCTGCCATCACGATTGGCCCTTACATGACAAATTGTGTAACGTGGCCAAGGATAAGTCCAATCTATTAAATTAACGGTTATATGTTTCCAATATGAGGATTTGTAAAATTCAGATATAAAGATGACTTTTAGATAAGAAAGATGACCAGGAATCAAGCATTTGACTCATGTACTGAAACCAGTGGGGAATGTTTTCACTTGGCATAAATAATGCCATCTTGTGCCCTGTATTTGATCCAGAAGAATGAAAAATTACTCAGGGTACAGGTCCCACAAGAAAAGCAGGATCAGCTGTATCCACAGGAGAAAAGTTAACCTGCTCAACAAAAAAAGCAGGATACAAGTGTCAACCAACAATTCATGTGGATTCTAGCTAAATTGCTTCCAGCAGGATGTCTTTCTGTGTTTGGTTTTGTTTTGTTTTGTTTTGTTTTAAAAGCCCTGTAACTTTACAGTTCAGTGCCACTCGTTTGGACCCTGAAATAAGGGTCCACGGTGGTCACTGAGCTCAGCTAATAAAATTCCAAATTTATCAATTTGGCTGCTTGGATTCCCATATTGTTCACAAACCCACTTCAATTCTGCTCAAAGTTCATTCCTTTTATTTTTCCCTCCCTCTTTTTTACACTCTGAAAGAGCCTAACCCTTTCTCCACGCCCTTCCTTCAGTTTACCCGACACACACACACACACACACACA